>CM059222.1:18011761-18579261 GCA_030347435.1 Clarias fuscus
AACACATACTAGATTCGTCCAGTACTTGGGTTTGGTTTTGGCGGGAGAAGATGGGAAAGAGCACTCCCTGGAACGTCTTCATAGCTAGGAATAAAAGCAAAACCTTTTTATCTGCAATGGAATCTTTAATAATCAGTTTGGTTCAGATGTACCGTTTAGTAATTGGTGTTGTTTACAACTGGGCGATTTCTCAAAGGGTTTTACAATCAGTTGAATTTACAAACATGTTGGGTTTGGTTGGGAATAGGATACTCCTGAAGTAAAACTAATCCAATCCAAGGACAGAACATACTCCGAGAGTAGTGTTTGTGCCGAATGGAAAGCACCAGATGATGGCTTATCAGAATCATCGTTCGTTGACAGTTAACGATTAAAAACAAAATTTTCAGCTCAAATCAGATGTCATTATTTGAAATCTTTTGTATAAAACGGTTTATTTATTTATTTATTTTTTTACACAATTTTCTGACATCAGTTGGCATGCCTTCAATTATTAATTTTTTTTCTCTTACACGAGCGCTCCAGCGAACGCTGCTGCTGCTCACACAATGGAAACTTTTCACGCTCACCCTGTGACTAAGAGACCGCTCGGGGACAAAAAGCGAGTTGGTGGTCTTGACATTTTTGAAAACAACAGTCCCTCTTAGCCTTTCATGTCCAGCAGCAGCAGCCTGTGTGAGCAGAATGATTAATATGCGTCTCGCTCTGCTGTATGCCACTTATTCACGTTACAAGTGGGTTGATCGTGCGCAGTAATGGATTGTTGTCAGACATTTTTAAAGCGCCGTTTCCGTTCTCGGCGAAATGAGCACTATGGTGTAAATGCCAGTCCCTCCCATCAGTCGCACGCTGAAGTGCGTAGCCGCAGGACGCGAGTGCAAAACACTCCGCTGATTAAGCTGCGTTCTGCTCACCTACTGAAATCAGTTAGCTTGGAAAACGAAAAAAGGAAAGAAAAAAAAAAAGTCTGCCGGGGAGCTGAATCTTTTGCAGCTGTCATTTAAATGTGGCTGAAAATGTCTGCCTTTAGTTGTGAGTGAAAATTGAGGAGTATAGTAAATAATGGATTCACTTATTCTCGGCTCTGGAGGTGCGACGACTGTGTTTGGTTAATGTGTGGTTAATTGTAAAGATTGTTAATACAATGTAAGATAAATTATTGTGTTGAGAATGAATCCAATCTGACTGGTAGGAGAAAATTTAAGTACTAGAGAGTGGGGGAAATTTGCGTGGCAATTTATATATTGTCTCACTGACTCTAAAACTGATTGTTTTAAAATAATTTTAAATGTCGCAGTTCCTCTGTCATCCTGCAGGTGGCGTGCTATAAAGTGTTCACACATTTGCAGTGTGGTAGGAGTAAATTATTTGTACAGTATGTTTGTTTATTTAGAGTTAGAATAAATTCTTTATATAATCACGATACTTATAAAATCGCAATACGGATCCAGTCGACACCTGGGTATCGTGATAATAAAGTATCAGGTGATTCCTGTTTCTAGTAAATACTATCAATATTATTGCAACGACCCCAAAATATTAAACATGAGATCCTGTTCAGGAAAAAAAAATTGTTTCCTGGATACATTGTACATCGCCTGGATGCTGAGATTTAATTCAGCTGCATTTTAATTTTGATTAAGGTGTTCAATAAAGCTGTGGTCCATACTGTGGATAGACTATTGATACGATCCGGCTCGCTTTTTGGCCAGTGCGATTTTCAAATTAAAACACGTAAGAGGGAAAAAGTTTGCATTTTCTGCAGGTGCTGTTGTATGGTTTTAAGGAATCTTGTTATTTCATAGAATTTAATATTGGAAAGTTGTAATACAATTCATTTTGATGCAGAATCTGATTAAATAGCACAACCCTAGTGAACAACGTGAAGTGTGAAAATTATGCCATCTTACCCTGACACACACATCGCTCTGAAACAGGGTCAATCTAAACTCATCAGACCACATGACTTAGTCTTCAATTGCTAAGATCAACTTCTTTAATTTACTTTTTTTTTTTTCTTTCAACGATAACGATTATGCAGCCCTGTCCTCTCAGGGTTTAATAACGTATTAGACAGATCTTAACCAGATTTCACCAATTTCAAGAACATCTCTTCATGTTCTAGCATGGTGACGTAAACCGTGAAACCCCGCAGTGTGTTCATGTCACCTGCCTGACTCATACCTCTATCGCTTCCTCTGTCTATCTCTTCCTGTCCAGCAATAATGAGAGCAACACTCAGGAAGTGTCTCCTGCCCTCTCGTCCAGAAAGGAGTGACATCCAGTGTGTCTTACTGTTGTTGTTGCTGTTATTAGGCCTTACCATTCAGAACTGTCTTTGTGTTGGTTCTCCAACACACATCTCAAATCAGCTTTCTGATATGTTCTTCCAGTGTTTTTTTATTATTATTATTATTTTTTTTTTTTTACAAAGTCAGTCAAGTTCAATCTGGCGGAGCTCAGAGGAAGGACGACCTCCAACCTCATTCTTGTTGTGTATTTAGGTGTGTCTTCCTCACAACACTGCGTTTCTTGTCCTCCCGAGCGCGGTGGGCTGCTGGGAACCGAGACGCCGCTCTGTTGCTTTGACTTCACACGTAATGTTTCAGGTTTATTTATCCAGATGTGAAGTTGCCGAAGACCCATTCCAGGTTTTGTGTGTGTGTGTGTGTGTGTGTTCGCGTTCGCGTTCGCGTATAAAGCTTACTTCTCTGAAAGTGCACCGTGGCATGCCAGCTGTGTGTAAGACTGGAATTCGAGCGTAGTCGTGAAGCAGCAGGGGGAACGGAGCAAACCGAGGGGAATGTTTACAGGATGCAGACACAAGTCTTTATCGAGCTCATTAAAAGCGTTCTTCCCCTCGAAACAAGGCAGTGTTTGCTTTCATCAAACTCAGACATAAACCTATGAGTCTGAACATTCCCAGGAAAGCAGCAGGACATGAGCAGGTCTTTTGCAGACACGAGAGAGGGTAATTTTCCATTTAGTTGATTCATTTTATTATTTATACCATTCCCATTTATTCCTTATGAAGTTGGGTGTTGGTTTAATATTTGTTTAGAATTTCTTGCCTAAGAAATGCCACACACAAAGGGCAAACACTTAGCTTTTACAACCCTGAAACTGGGGATGGGAATCACCAGGGATCACCCGAGACGATATTATCATGATCCATACAGTAGTGCTAATTCAATCTGTATGTGATTCTTTTAGTATCGCAAGGATTATTAAATAATCCTCATTCTCTTACAATTCTAAACAAAATTGGCCAATGTGTGAATATTGTAGAGCACGCCACCTGTAGGATGATAGAGGAACTACAGTGTTTCAAATGCACTTCAAATGCCTATATATAAATTAAATTAAATCATTTAAATTAAATTAAATTGATCTTTGGAGTTTGTGTTAGTGATGCATAATCACTGAATAGTTTTTCCCCATTTTTATGGCAAACCTCTACAAATGTGTACAAGCACATGCCCTCCTATACTTTTTTAAGATGGCATTAATTTAATTTAATTTCTTTTTCACACCCAATAAAAATAGTAGTAGGTTCTAGAGATAGATAGTATATATTTTGTTTGATTTTAGAAATTATAAACAAGTCAGCAGCTCCTTCTGCATATTTCACAATTTAGCAATATTTCATATATAAATTATAAATCAAGTTGAATTTGTCAACAGATCCAGTGGTATCATTAATAAATCGCTTGTGCCATATAAACGAAAACAAAAATAGTAGCATGGCCTTTATGAAAATGATGTTTACACTCCTACTAGTTATCATTACTAATTATACACTGCCTATCAAAAAAAAATAATATAAAGCATTTGCTCTTACTGGACTTCATCAAAGAAACATTGGACAATTTGCAGCCTAATTCCAATAATGATAGTCATTACTAAAACCTGGAAGAACCCAGTGAACCGTGGGCTTTTCGGAAAATGTGGTTAAAAAAAGAGATTGGACACTTGGCGAATTTGCATCTTTAAAAATAAAAAAAACTGAAATGATAGCCATGTTTAACAGTGAAAGTAAGAGCATTTTCTACTTGGGGCTCTGTATCACATCGTATATGCATTGAAAAACCCATTAATAATTTATTCATGCTTTAGGGTAACTGAGGTAAAATATAAATGCTTTCAAAATATTTTTATTATAATAATAATGAGGATGTCTGTTCTGGAGTTACCTATACTTACTTTCAACTACATCTTGACTAATAAGCATAGATCTGCTCTAGATAGGTTTGTACTTTCTTTTCTTTTATATGGTATATAAAGATTTCGTTAAATGTAAGCCCTGCACATAGCGGCTTGACATAAAGGAAATAACGACGACCAATTTTTATAAATATTAGCTCAGCCTCCTTTGCATCCTCATGGCTATAAACGAAACAGCATGAATCATGTTCTTTTCCAGTGTTTTACGTTTGCGCCGATTTTTATCAGCTGGAGCTGTCATTATAGTCGTCATAAGCTCATTACGAGGGTAGGATCATGATTTCCACCATTTGTACTTGCGTTCTTCCTCCTCTTCTTCTTCTTCTCCCCTGGCACTTTTCTAAATGAAGTTATGCCCATGAGTCAGTGCGTTTTAAAGCTGACTAATCAGCCTAAAGAAAGCCCTCTACAGCCCCGTGTTATTAATTTGGCTTCAGCCTGTTTCAACCCGACACCGGCCCTGACGTGCACGGTCCTTCAATAACTAATGCAGGCAGGTCTATTCATTGCTTAAATAAATGATTATAACCTTTTATTGACCCGAATCGGCGTCGCCTCGAATAAGGTCTGATGGATTACACGTAGACGGTGCTGATGACTGTTGAAGTCCTGAGGGAATCGCGTCGAAAATAAGCGCTTGTCACAAGGGAAACAGCGCTTCATGAGTAACGGATCGTATTCGGAGAGGAAAACGTGACGGGCTTCAGTAATATCCAGACCGTGTGATATTACAGAGATGAATTATGAATAACTCATCACGATCATGTAAGAGAGCTGTGTGCAGGATTGTTTTGAATCTTTCTCCCGCCCACTCTCAGTGAAATCCGAGTAATCCTGCTCACTACAGCAAACACTCTTGATCAGTCCTGCTTGCTCCTGACTAATCTCGCTCATTCCAGAGGATACTCTTGGAACGCATGGTTTGATCGTACACACACACACACACACACACACACTAGTATGCACACTTTTGACAAATCTCAGTTGTTCTGACCAATTCCACTCACAACGACTCTCATTGTCATGTACAATACAGCTTACTCCTGCGCATCCTCGACCCATCCCACTCGCTTACCAGGCTCTTACTCACTCTCACCAATCCCACCCACACCTGCACACACACGCACACACTTGACCAACCCCACTCGATCCAGCACACACACTTGACCAATCGCATTCCTTCTTGACCAATCCTGCTTGATCCTGTACACCCTCTCTGCAATATTGTCTAGCAAACCTTCCAGTCTAGTGTACAAACAAATTTTAACTACCGTAACCCCGCCAAGGGTGAAAGCATTTCCTGCTAATTTACAGTGTCGCATGAACACCCGATGTGATTTTTTCATTTATATGAACAAAAAAATTGCATCATTCAAAACTGACACTAAATATATTCTCAAAAAAAAGAGTTATTATTAAAGAAATTAATTTCTTCTTGTGTATGAGATGTAGAGGTCTGTCTTATATTCTTTTTTTGTGTTCAATTTGTAATGTTAAAACATGCCGTCTGCAGCGTGTGGGAGCGAGTTTAAAACCACGCACGCCTCTCATCTGAGCCGCAAGAAGTTATATCAAAAGTTATACCCGAGTATTCTTCATGGAAGGGGAGCTTTACCCATCATACCCCTCACCATATGCTGACATGATTAACCATCAGCTACTTAATAATAATTGTGTTATTTGTTCTTGGCATGTTTATTTGTTAATGACTGCTGGCATGTTTGATATCTACTTAAGGCCTTTTTAAAAACTGCATCACCAGGAGTAACCAGTTTTCCCACTCAGTTTACTGTGTTACTAAGGGGAAATGGAGCCGTAGGTGATTGTTCAAAAATCACATGGCTACAATGCTGCTTTTTATACAGAGATTCAGTTGTTTTTGTTTTGTTTGTTTATTACATCTTTTTTATTTTTGAGCAAGTTAGAGTTTACAATGTTGAAGGGGCAATGATGCTCTAAAGCCTCGGCTGCTGTTATTATTGCGTAACATATTTTATATCACTTTCCATTGTGTCGCACTATAATTCAGCCCAGTTATAATTAATATTTCATCAATCTGGTGTTATATTCCAAATATAACACGAGATCGCAGGCTAGCTTAAAAAAAGAAAGGCCACCATTTTTAGATATCCAAGTATAGTAAAGTGATATAATTTCTTACTTGGAGCAGCAGTGACTCAGGCGGTTGAGGCTCTGGGTTGCTGATTGGAGGGTCTGGGTTTTAATCCCCTGTCTCCACCGGGTCCCCACAGTTGGGCCCTTGGGCAAGGCCCTTAACCCCATGCCCGTACAAAATCACTCCACGGTTCCAAAGCCCGGAGGAGAGAGGAGGTAGAGGGCTGGGTGTCGGCCCAGGAAAAACCACCATTGTTATAGAAACAAAAGAACCCACAGCCCAATGTGATCAAGAGCATGAGAGGAAGAAAGTCAAGTCAGAGTTCAAGTCAGCTTGGCATCGTTGTGATTTGATCGCACAACCTTCTAGTCCGTACTTCAAAACCACTTTCACTAAGTGGACAAGAACACGGTTTTAAAAGCCGTTTGGCCAAAACCAATGGAAATCTTTTAATAAACATTGACATGTGACCTCAGTAATTTCTACCAATCACTTCTTCCGTGAAATTAATTTCACACTTCTGAAATAAAATTTTGAATATATGTTGAAGCAAAACAAACAAACGAACAAAAAAAAAATCATACCATTACCAAACAAATAGTATTGAACTATATATATATAACATGTAAATTAATGTGAATTGTTTACAAGATTGTACAGTGCCATTTCTAAAAATATTTATTTACATTATTTGTAAGTGAATGTATAATTAATTATTCATTGAGTTTAATTCATAGAAATTATTATTAATCTTATTATTTCATCCTTGATAATAATGAATGATAGCCTAAAGTAATGCAAGTTATCATGCAAGCTCCTTTTTTTCTTTATCTTTTTCCAAGCTCCAGCAAAATGCAATGACTGATGGGTAATCTTGCTTGTCCTCTTTGCGCGAGTCATTAACCTTTGTTCAGTTCTTCTTTGTTCAATGTTTTGTTCACTATGGTTTGGAATCTCGCGTAACATAGCCGAATACTATGCAGTCCACTGTGCGGGGATTAGAACCTACAGTACGCCTCATCTCATAATGCGTGGTATGTCGCTTAGCAACCAGAGCTTAACATTATGTTTAAGAAAACATCATTAGCAGGATAAAATCTATTGTATAAAATAAAATTAAAATTGCAATGTAAAAATGCCCTCCCATGGTTAACCGCTCGGATTACATGGATATTGTGTTCTTATAGAGTGTGTTGGTGTACCTGAAAAATATGTACATTTTGTTAAGAGGCATTACATTTTGACTCCAGAAGAACACCGACTGAGGATGTGAACAAAACATGAAGGAGAATCATAAAGGTTAGAAAGTGAATGTAAAGCAAGTGAATAAAAATCTATCAGCTGGTCCAGTCTTGGGTCCCTCATTGTTCTAACTACAGTCACTTCCTATTAGTTTTATTGCGCTGAATGATTCATAATTGGTACAGAACAATGTGTGTTGTGATGGATTTAATAAACACACTAACATTTCACCGGTTGCTGTAAATGTTATGCTGTTGACTGCAATATTGAGAGAAAAAAAATTATCTGCTTAAAAACAACCGGCCTCGGTAATTATGTAGTTGAATATTGGAATAATAACTGATGAATAACTCTTCTTCTAATCTCAATCCAAATTTTCTCTCCTTTATTATTAACGTTAGAGTGCCTCAGTAAGATCTCGTGTCTATCTGTATCTTAACGCCTACAGTTCACCAGTGTGTTCCATCTGAAAATGGCCTCATGACTAAAAACTCAACACTAATCGTATCCATCCGTATTGGCTTTCAATTAACAAGCGCTAAATGTTCTGCATATATTACCCCCCCCTGCCTTGAGTTACATCGGCTGCCCATCTCGTCCCGAGTTAATTACAAACTCCCACAAGCACAACACTTGGCTGTAACTCCTTTATATAACGCTTTTTCATCCAGCTCACACACTCCACATCCTACAGTACTGCAGTCTGCGAGGACTCAACTTTTAGTGTTTGAACTTGATTGACGCCAGCAGGTAGTATGGCTACTCGCAAGGTTATAGCTTGACTAGGCCATTTAATTGGGCTACTGTCCTTGTCCCATTATACAAGCTCGGCAGGGGAATTGATTTAATGACAGAACTACATATGGCTCCACTATGATCGGTGGTGATATCCCTCATTCAGCTTCTGAGTATTGTGTACTTGCTTGATCTAGTACGTCACAGATCAAAACAGTTCAACTGATGAAAGCATGTCGAGCAGTGTGAACATGGACAACTTTTGGTCGTGCATTTTGTACGTGTTGTGCGCTTTTATTTTTACATATACGGTGCACACTGTCCTTTTGTGGTTATGGTGTTAACGTATGGCAGACCGGCAAATTGTTAGTGGCTTCTTCCGCTGTTACACATTTAGTTCAAAGCCCTGGGCAGGAATTGTGGACATTATACGTGCAGGAGTAGCTCAACTCCCAGCCGCGTCATCCATGTGGTTAATCCGACTTTGAGTAGTTAGTTATATTATAATTTCAGTTGAATTAACATGTTTGCATTCATTTTAAAAGTCCAGTTTTAGTCCAGGTTTGTAAATGTACATCGTTAAATCCAAGCTTCAACTATCATCACAGCCAATTTTTCACACGTTACAGTTAATATATCTAGCAAACGTTACCCGTTATCTGTCTGGTTTTGTAAATTATGGTGATCCTAGACCCTGTAGCCTCAGATTCCTGTTCCTTATCGTTGAAACTGGTCTGGTTTCCAATAACCAATTTCTAACCTTTTCTGCTCACCACAGTTTTAAAGGTTGGTTAAGTAAGTTACTGTGTGTTTTCTGGAACAAATGTACTTTTCCTGACCTTTCTCACCAACTAGGGGCTTCCTCTTACTGAACTACCACACACTTGATTGATTGATTGATTGATTGATTTGATTCGATTCTCATCACGCTGTTAAAACTGAACATTCCAGGAGATTTCTGAAATACTTAAACTAGCTCGCCTGGCACCAACAAACCTGCCTTAATCAAAGTAATTCACATCAGTTTAATTCCGCTTTCCTTATATATCACTTTTAACAGTCATCATTGTCACAAATCAGAAAAGCTTTCCAGGAAAAATAAATAAATAAATAAATATATATATATGGAAATGAGTTTGAAAAGTGTAAGGAAATATGTATAAATCATAATGATCAGATTGTCCCTGATGAGCAAGTCGATTATGGGCAAGGGAGAAACCTTGAGAGGAACCAGATTCAACAGGGAACCCATCCTCATATGGGTGACATCAGATAGCTGGGATTGAACAGCAGTCATACTGAGCATTAGGAGGCTGCAAATTTATTATAACCGGAGATGTCTTGAAATGAATATGGAGTCCACTTTTATTATTTGAGGGCCAGGTGCAAAACAGTTAGTAGAATTTTGTAATCCTGGACTATTTAATTAATGCATTCACAAGCCATCAGAGAACAGCTGCCTGCCTCAGCCGAGTCCTAGATCATCTTCACGGTCTAGACAACACACGAATCCCAAGCAGATCATACTGGGCCTCCATGTAAAGACATCTCCAACCAGAAGTTGGGCACCAGGTCCAGAGGACACAGGGAGTCTTGATCACGGGCAGCTCAGGAGCTCCATGTCCAGCTCGTCAGAGAGAGAGAACAGTTGGGTATGATCAGAGTCACATAATGTATAGTGTGAATGTACAGTATATTTAGTGCAGAGTACAAGCAGGAACTCCGACAGGACTAACTAATGACAGCATAACTACTGACCCCAAGCTTGTGAGCGGTTTAATACATTGCACTGCTGCTACATGGCTAGCTAAGTGGATAATTGCACGCATGTCCTAATGTTCCTATTAAAAATATATTTTAAATTATTAACATTAGATATCTTGTTGCCTGTTCGTTTTATGACGCATCATGTCATCATTGAGGCGGTGTTTAGTGCTTTGCTAAAAAAAAAAAAGAATAAATGAACAAACTGGAAAGTTGGCCTGGTTGTTATTTGTAATTAGCAGATGTGTCATTAGTCATGGATGCTTCTCCATAACTTGAAGTACTTGGGCTGTGTAGATTGTTCTAATGAGTAGCCAGTCTTTCAGCTGAACTAACATTTTGCCAATTCTCCTGAGAGCAGCATGGTTCCACATTGTCTTCATCAGTGTTTAGTTGAAACAAATGGTTTGAACATCTGAAACAGAATACAGGCCGCTCCCATTACAGAGACAAATAATTGAAATTTTTAAAGGGTGGTGTTAGGTGGACACAATTTTTGAAACCTTGAAATGAACCTGAAATGAAATGTTTTTTTTTTCTTCTTCTTCTTTTCCTCCTTAACTTTGGACATCTTCTTCAGACATGCATTATGAAACCACCGGGTGCAGTCTGCGTTAGTGTGTTTAGATAGATCTGTCTAGCTGTTTAGAACCGTGTCTGTAAATCCCATCACACACACAGACTTTCATGCAGTAATTTAACAGCAGATTAACTGGTGTGAGACGCTCCAAAGACAAGACTTGGTTAAATTTATTGGGGAAAGGAAGGTGGCTTATAGTATACTCATCTTTAGAATAGCTATCGTGGTTTGTTTAAGTAATTAACAAAGTGAAACATCTGAAGGGGGGAAAAAAATGTAATTTGTCATATGGTTTGAGGTTCCTTAATTTGCTTTCCTTTTCACCACGAGGAGAGAAAATCCACTTTAGGATTTGCTGATGCATACGAAATCCTGAAATCCACTTATTCCTCTCGGCCACCGCAAATCATTTTTAAATAGGGATTTGAGGGTTTAACACTGCTGAGACAAATCCCTCTTCAGGATGCACATAGTCGTTAATGGCGAAATTTCATTATGCACTTGAAGTATTCAGGCGTAATTGCAAACAAACTGTGAGGGTTTTTTAATTTCTTAAAAAAAAAAAAAATTTTGGACTTTATTAATAACAGCAGCAAGTATTGCACTCAAACTGTTTCATAGACGAGAACATTTTTGATTACTAGTCATGAGACTGCGGTTCAGTACAAGGCCAAAGCCTATAAATGAATCAGGGCAAAATGTTTTCACCCTAATTCATTTATATTCACAGACTGCTTGGTTATTTTAAGTCAGAGCGCAAATGAGTCTCCATAATACATGGCTTTTTAATGCAAGAACCTCGTTTTCATCAGAGGCTTTGCTCAGCCCTCATTTTAATGATTAAGCTGACGTTTTAAAGTTTAAGAAGGTAAAGCATAATTAAATTCTGTATCATCGAGTGTTACTTGGTGTGCTGCTTTTGCAGTCACCGGTTCTATTGTTAGGACGAACTGGGAAAGTGTCCAGAGTGTTGAAGTGTTAAAGAGATGTAAAAATGAGCAGAAAGTCCTTTTAAAATTGTTGCAACACAAAGCGTATATGGATTTCCAAAGGCTGTATCTTTGGCATCACACTCGGTATAGTGAGACTTCCTTCCTTCTTTCTGCTTTCGTGCAAACTGTAGTAAGTCAGAAACACCAGACGTTTTTTTTTTTTTTTTTTTATGCTTTAAAGCTTGAGTGAGAGTCAAAACCGACCTTGTGAAGTCCCTGTCTTGTGAAGCAACTGTTAAATAATTTCAGACGCCTTTTGAAATGTTACCTTTCATCAGAAAAATCACTGAGAAGGAAGTCTTCAAAAAACAGTCTTCTTTTCCTTGTCTTTAAAAAAAAAAAAAAAGTAGCGACTTTGATCAGTTTCATTCAGAATATTATCTTCATGATATCCATTAAAATAAAGATTTCTGTTCCACTACTACATAAACTCAATGCAGATTTTTAATCATAAAGCACACTTACATACAGTCATGTTTATAAGTTAGTACCCCCCTGTTTTAATTCTACATCTTATGTAAAACAAGATGATAAAAATTATCTGGGCCAAGCAAAGAAGGCTTTTTTTTTTTCTTTGCTTTTCAAGCAAAGAAAACTGCTAAGGAGATTTGAAATGACTGGAACTGGGTTAGAACAGTAATGGTGCGTTCACACCGAACGCGGCGAGAGCGTAAAAGCGGCCGGAAGTCATTCATTTTCAATGTGAGCTGGCGGCGAGGAACGGCGAAGAGCGGCATGGCGAAGGGAGTTGAAATCAGCTCAACTTTAGGGTAATAAGCTATGACGCAGTTGAGCGGCAACCAATTAAAAGGGAGGTCCTCCGCTTGAGAGGATTCCAAGGAAAGCAGTCCTGTAACTTTTGTTCCGGCTACATTAGTTACTAAGCAAAATGGAGGAGAGGTTGATTATTGTGGTAAATTGTTTATTAATTATTAATGTTATTTTAATTAAAGACAAAGTCTAGTAAGTGATTCTGAGATTATAATAATAACAAATATAATATAATAAAAAATATATATATTAAATTAGTCTAACATTTCACAATGAACAGAAGCCACACCATACAAATACCTTATAATTTGTTTATTTCTACAATACAGTTCTTTCTATCAATCAATTTCTTGTTTTGTGATTGCTTTGCGGCCCCTTTAAATACAAGAAAGACATTCGGTCTACGTCAGAGCGGCGACAGGCGTCGGCGGCAGGGCGGCGAGAGCGAAATTTGTGTGAACGCAGGGTAAAAGCAGTACAAACCATATCCATGTTAACAGTGAAAGTAAGAACACAGTGTGATGAGAATGCAAAGGATTGGGACTAAACAGCTACATGGCCATAAGAAAACCTTATTAATGAGACTTGGGGTGGGGGGGACTGATGAGTTCACATTGATCTATTTCAGAGTGACGAGTGTGTCAGGGTAAGAACAGAATCGCAAAAAGCGATGTACCCATCATGCATAGTGCCCAATGTATAAGCCTCTGAAGACAGTTATGATCAGCGGTTACTTCAGTTGGTCAGGTTTAAAATAAAGTCAGCTGGTGACCTGAATGTACTCAATGACCAGGTTTTTACATCTTTTTTTCCCCCCTAGTGTTTATGTAATGAATTGATATTGAGCTTCAAAATACATAATATACGTAATTTTTGGTCAATAACACCTATTTGATTGATTCCAGAGTTGCACAACTACACAATGTCGGCTTAGTTACCTCATAATTCACAAATCTTACCCATGTCTTACAGATGGAAGAAATTCACCGTTCCATACAAAATGAGCACAGATTAGGATGCATGGCACAGTGTATGAATGAATCTGCGTCTGATTCATAAACAAGAGGCGATCCGAGCGCAAATGGTGACTCAGGTTTAGCTGCATGCACGCAACCTCCCTCTCATTTACATCTCATATCCATATAGCAAGCCCATGTGTTCCTCATGTTCATCTCATTTGCAAGCAACACACCCAAATTTATACAGGTGTTGAGAAAGTAAGCCAAGAAAAAGGCAAAGTGTTGATCAAGATTCAAGGAAAGAAGAAAAGGATCTGAGGAAAGAAGTAGATGAAGAGGAGGAAAATACATTTCAGAGTTTGAAGTGAGTGGAAGTGAGGGATACTTTACTGAAGCTTCTGTGTCAGTATGAAAGGAACACGTATTTTCAGTTCATTATGAGACTGTGGAAGGATGAAGTGGATTACGGCAGGCTGCCACAATCTGGGTAATTAATGAGAAGACGGGTACATGTACTGCATATACAGTCCTGAAACCCTATACCTTTTTATATTTGTCACACTTAAATGAATTAGATCATCAAATTTGAATATTTCCCAACGATAACCCAAAATGCATTTTTAAAAAAAGTAAATTATTTAGTATTAAGGGGAAAAAAGCTGTCCAAACCTGCCTGGCGCGATGTGAAAATGTAATCCCTCCCCCTTTGCTAAATTATGAATCAACTGTGATTTAATCACTTTTTTCCCGGAAAAGTAAGTTACAATTCTTAAAATTCTTTAACTTAAAAGTTAAAATTGACATAATTACAAATTTAGCCCTTTTCCGACACAACTTACATTTTTTATTATACATCTAAGCGGCTAAGGGTTAAGGGTCTTGCTCAAGGTCCCACGTGATCATGGGATTTGAACCTGGAACCTTCTGAACCGTACTCCAGTGCCTTAACCATTGATCTCTCCCTGATGTACTTGCCCCACACAGTGATAACTACCAGACCTGTTGAATGAAGAAATCAGTTAAACAAACCGTCTCTGACAAAGTGAAGCACGGTAAAAAATCCCAAGAAGTAATACATCATGCCGAGATAAAAGGGAGAAGAAAAAAAAGCAGATGAGATGAGAAGCAAAGTGATTAACATGTATTAAACCATTTCTAGGGCTTTGTGCCTCCTGCGAACCATGGTGAGAGTCAAATGGAAAAACGAAGATCAGCACTGTATGATCAGGATCAGTACAGGTGTCATTTACCTGTTTATTCACATAAATGTGACCTTTCTAAGGTATTCATGCAGAACATCGTTAAGATAGCAACATTCTCTACAGCTCTCGGTAAGTCGGTAAATGTTGTTTTCAGCTTTAACGATTGAAGCTTGAGGTCTGAGACTTTTCTTTTCCACTTCATATGTTTCCCATAATGAATGCCCATTGTTTTTAACTTGTGATGTTTGTGTTCTCTGTACTGTAAATCCAGCTGTGCGACTGGCTTGTTGCCTGTAGTTAGAAAGCCTCTCAGGAGTCTGTGATGGAGTCCCACTGAGTTGAATAAATTTTGTATGCACTTGATGGCAGCTATACTTTGAGGTCTCTTCTCGCCATCGGCCTGATGAATGATCCAGTCACACGCACTGTATCGGTCTCATTTGTTCTCTTAGCTTCAGGCCTTCCCTTTTTTTTTCTTTCTTATGGTTTCTGCATCATTCCTTCAGTCGTTTTTAGCCTAGCTTTCATCATGTGACTGGGTGTGAGCAGAAACTGCTCCTGAACCAGTGGGACCAGGAATCAGGATCGAGAAACATCTGTAACATCAGTCTCAGTGATGTCATGTGATTTGGTGGTGTGAGCTCCGAAAGGTTGACGTATGGCTCTCATGGGGTTCTAACAGAATTTAGATTCAGTTCCAAGCCGAAAGCACAACGAGCGTCATTTATCAAGCTCGATACGAACAAATTTATTCGTAAATCATTTTAAGGTCCATTTAATGTTTATGAAAATGCTCCGTCTCCTCCTACAGCTTCCGAGTTTGTGCAAATGTACATGTAAGGAGACTCGCTAATGTTAAACATGAACGGCTTCAAAACATTTTGCAATGAATGACTGCATAACACAAATTGACAATTTAAGACAAGAGAAGAAAAGTAACAATTAAGAAACAAATTAATGCCTCTGTATAAAATCTGGTAACTGTAAGCCAACAATTCAAACGACTGAGGTAGGTTTTTTTTTTTTTTTTTTTTCCCCTCAGATGACATTTCTGAAATAACATCAGGAAGAATACATTTGTGCACAAGAGGCTGAAGTGTGTGTGTGCGTCCACCAGTCAGTCATAGATTCAAAACAGATAAGCATTGGTGTGTCCTTTGTGTTTTGCATATCTTTTTAATAGGGGTGCCCTGACGGCACCCGTATCGTTGTTGTTATTTTCAAAGTGTCCAAATGCCATTCTTAATGCGGGTTCTGTCGGTGGAGGAAACGCTTCTCCCTGCCAGGAATGGTGCCCTTTTCTACCACTTTTCTAAGGAATCCAAGCGACTGTTATTTGAAAATCTTTCCAGTCTTTTCCCGGGTTTTGCATGGCGGGACTGGACGGTTGTATTGCTCCTAATTTTGCAAACCCACCCATGAAGACATGGGTCTCAATGCAATGCAGTGGAATGATGGTACCCCTCCCCCACCACAGAGGAAAGATATGCATCACTTTCGAGTTAGGAAGATTGGTTTGGAACCCGTGCCAAATCAGTTTGTTCTTGCTCGGTCATTTCCGGTCCGATCAGAAAACGAGACAGCACGTCGAAGGGTTCGGATAAACTCCTCTACATGGATAAAATTGTCAGTTAGAAGTAATCCATCCATTCGGAAATGGCCTTGTAATCACTACAAAAAAACACTTCATGGAGTTTAATGTAGTTTGTAGTATGTACTGAAACAAAAAAAAATCTTTTGAACCATGTTGGGAAAGAACTGCCATCATGTGCTCAGTTTTTGAAATACACACGATGCCACTATTTCAAAACCTCATCTCTCAAACAGTACAGGCTTTGAAGTTTAGACTGGATACATTCTCCATGCTTGTGAGTTTCGGGTGAATGTGGGGGCGCGGATGCAGTGAGTTGTAAAAGCCACACCCCCTCGACTCACGTACACAAACGGTCAGAGGCCTTGTACAGACTGGCATCTTTTTAACTGTATGCTCTGGAATCAAGCTTTTTTATATTTTCCATAGGGAAAGAATGTGCCATTGCATCCCTACTTCACAATTTCTCCAGGAATTTTAACTAGTTTTTGTCTTCATGTCAAACCGTTTTTTAAAATATTTTTTAAAATTCTGCAATAAATGATTTTGGCCTAAAGAAAATTTTCGCTGTCCCTTAGCTTTTTCCCCGATGGAGTTTTGGTGTCATAAAAATACAAATTAGCGCCACTATGCTGGCACTTTAAAAGTAATTGGCATTTATCTACATGCACACACACTTGCGGTCACTGGAACATGTAAATCTGACAAATTTGTGGTTTTGGGTTGGCTTTAAAACATTTACATACAACAAAGTCTGATTAATGAAGCCTGATGTTTACATAAATAATAGTGCAGAATACATCCGTTAACATCTGTTTCTGTAACATCTGGTCCATTTAGGTTATAACCGAGTTCAGATATCCCAATCGGAGAATAGGAAATATAGAACGTAGCAGGACGTAGTAGACACAAGAGCTTCCAGAGGCATGAGAGAGCTGAAAAAATGTTTGTGCACCCACTCATGAGTGCTCTCAATATTGTAAGCAGCCTTCTGTTAACTTTCGTGTTAAATCTCTATTTTCATTGTCTTTCACCGTGAACTGCAACATGTGAAATTCAGTAAGCATCTCTCTGTGTTGAACCTTTCTTTCTGATAATGTTCCAATACTGGACCTTGAGAATCCCAGAAAACTGTAAGCATCAATTTTCCAGCTGTTGCTTGACTTTTGAACAACTTCTTGTTCGGGGATTGATGTTTCCGTTCCATCCTCTGCTGTTTACTCTCAGACTCGTAGTGATGAATCCGTGTCTCGTTACCACAAAATGATTTCGTGAGTTCATTTCGGTCCATATTTTGTTTGCAGACATCACTGCAAGTGGAGCATCCATTTTTGCCTGTGCTGCAATTACAAATGAACTGATGTAACACTTTCACTACAGCAGTGACTGGGGAGACGGGAGCCTAGAACGGAAAGTGCTGATAAGACCATGTGGCCAACAGAAGTTTTAATATAACCAGGGTGCGGATAATTTTTGACTTTTAACCTTGTGTAGTTATTACTTTTTTTCTGTGTATATTCACACAAGCCTAAAGACAGAAACAAAGGCACTTGTACTAAACTTACTAATGCTATAATGTGTGTAATAAAGTATAATAGTGTGACTGCTCTACGAAAGTTTCTATTGCATCTCATCTTATACTATATTTCACGAGTTTCTCCCAAGAAGAATTTTTAGATTTTAAAATCTGTTGAGCAAAGTGAAAATCTAGTGGCTGTAATATGTGCGTTATGCAAATCAGTTCATTATACTTCAGTCTGTCCCAGTTTTTTTATGCAAAATGTGGTGATCACATCAAAAAGCACGACTTTTTTTTTATGATTATTTCCTGAACGCTGGAGGTAACACTACATGACTACATAATAGGATTGTGTATAAGACTCAGTCCTAGGCCTTCCTATTCTGCTCCAGTCAGCACAGTCTGTCCCCAGTTGGCATGGCAAGTTGGCACAGAAATCTATAAATGCATGTGGGGTGCAGGATCGAATCGTCAAGTGTGAGGAGAACGGCCTGAGAACAGATTCCTCCCGATGTTAGTCACAGGATATCAAACACATTTGATTTTTTCAGAGGCAACTCTGGATGCTGTCGCATAGTGTGCACTGGACATCACCAATGAACATTTGTTTTTCCGAGTTGTTTGTTTGTTTTTGTTTATTTGTTTGTTTATTCATTTTCTTTTTTTTTTCTTCTCCTTCTTTGCCTCGAAAGGTTAATGTCGTGTATGAGTGCACGCGTACGAGTGCGCGTGTACCAAACCATGACTTGCACACCGCTACACCCCTAATTAATGTAAATGAGGTCACAGCTCACTGATGACCACGCAGCCGTTTAATCATCTGTAACGTCAGTTCTGCTTCCTCCCTATTATAGCCTCCTGCATGATTTCTTGACTCATTCCTGGTCCTTCTGCCGGTTATGTTTCAGGTGCGCTGACTGTGGGTTTGGTGAGGCAGTGTCAGACCATTCACGGCCGAGACAGAACCTGCATCCCGCCCCGATTGCCTCCCGAGTGGGTCACCACGCTGTTTTTCATCATCATGGGCATCATCTCCCTCACGGTTACCTGCGGCCTTCTGGTGGCATCGCACTGGCGCCGAGAAGCCACGAAGTACGCCCGGTGGATAGCCTTCACAGGAAGTAAGTGTGTGACTCGGCTCCGGCGAGAGACCGCTCAGCAGTCAGACGTGCATGTGGAAAGGCGGCATGCTGCTTTTAAATTCTTGATTTAGTTACCGTTCCACGTCTCGCTGAGTCAGAATTTAATTAGGATCTGAAACCTGTCAAAAACAATCTTTGCAGTCTGCCTCTCCAGATTGATTGAGATTTGATTATGTTCTGGCTTTGCACAGAGAAAAACTAGAGACCTGTACATAAGCCAACCAGGACAGAAAGAGGATATATGATGATCATTAAGGCAAAAAAATGGCTTATCTCACTTTGGCATTCTTATTGATGAATGGATTTGTACCCGGTTTGGTTTCTGGTTACCCCTGAAAATTGGTTACCCTTTTCTGCCAGGGTACCAATACTACTGAAAAGTACAAACCAGTACAAGATCACTCTGCATAGTGTGTTAAAATAGTAGAGTGCTAGTAGTCTGTTGTTTGTTTATATAGTCATGCACTACTAAACCTGGAAATATACTGTCTGTTAAATCATGTGTTTACGTAGTGAACTGGTCATGTCGCGAGTGTATTTGTTCATGCTACGTGTAATATCGGAAGATTCCAGTGGTGGGCACCCAATAGTAAACCAACATGGTGACACTTGACAAGCTTGGTTTCCATGTCCCGCAAAGTATTTTGAGACGCATATTTGTCAAACATCATGTAGCTCGGGGGGAAGGGCTGACCTGGTCGCACATCACATCTGGTCGCGCAACAGCTGATTACATCGCCCCCTACCTTTTATACGCATACTGCATCTTGTGGGATTTATTTCTGAGGTTGCGTTCAAGCTTCGCTAAATGCGCACAAGCTTACCCGATGTCACTGTTGCGTGGACCAACAAGGTTCTTCAGGCTTCTTGTGAAGGCTTCAAATTGTGGATTCAGGACAGTTCTTAAGACCACAATGTCTTTGCAAATTAATATTGCAAAGCATGATGCTTTCAAGATGGACTCGTCACTGCGATACTGGAGAAGTCAGTAACTTGCGCTGTCTTTATTCAGTAGCTCGTGTAGGTTCATTAATCTGACCTGTTTTTTTTTTTTTTCCATTTTGTTGAAATTAAGAATTAATGACAAACACACTTGAAGACTTTGAGCTGTAATAAAAGGCACATTGCTTTTGGCTTAACAAAAACATCCACTACGATTAACTCCGGCTAAAAAAGCTTTGGTCGGAGAGCTCTCTTAAATCTAAGGGTGGGGTTGGTTTTATTTGGTTTGTTAGTACACACAAAAAGATGGCTGCCTTGCAGGTTTTATTTCCCTTCAGCATGTGGGCCTGTGCATGCTCTAAAATAAAAGCACTTCCCTCGCAGTGCTTTGTCATCAGTTTCTCCCATTAATAGGACATCAGAAATATTCCCGTTTGTCAACTTTTCTTGTTGTTGTTGATTTGTGCTTATACAACACCTACTCCTGTGACGCTGTCAAGGTTGAAGCCTCCTCAGCACCAACTATCCTCAGAGTTAACCTTGTGCTGAATCGGACTCAGAAGGAATTTCAAAGCTGGTTAGATGTGTCTCCGAGTGGACAGAGCGTTCTAGTCCTCCAAATGGATGAAAACCTGTACGAATGCTGCTAGTACATGCTTGTGGTACGGCACGTTGCGTCACTCCCGCCTAAAAGCGCATAAACAGCACCATGGTGATTTCCATAAAGTACAACAGACAACCTGGAAGGCTGTTTTATGTCTCTTCACATAAACGCAAATGTCAAGAAGGAAGTAAATTAGTTCTTGCAGTCTCAGTTGTTCCTGCTGTTAGAGGATGTGTGTAAAGGGAAAGGGTCCTACAGAGGTTGTGGCATGGTGACATTTCCCATATGATGTAAAAAACTAACGGATCCAAAGGGCACAGACGGTTCATAATTTGGATCGCATTGCCGCACCGTCCGGTTGGAAATCTGCACCATGACCTAATTTCCTTAGAATCTTTGCTCATCTCCGCATCGCCCTGTTTCGTCCCAAGCACCTGAGCCTCCCATCTGCTCTCACCACCTTCCGGCCAAGAAAACGCTTTCACCTGCGCTAGTGGTTTGTTCAACATCGTGTCTGAACAAATCACATCAGTTTGGTTCAGCATGTGCTTCTGGAGGAATAAAGCGCTTGTGCTGTTTCGCTTGCTTTCGCTGCAAGACAGTCAGCAGGGAGCGTATCGGAGGTCTTTTGGATGTGTTGTCTTGTTTTGTTTTGTTTTTTTTATATAATTTTAGCTGCACCTTTTAGAGAAAGCAATCAGTTTTCCCGCTCTGGATACCATCTTTAGGGAACACCGTTTAAAGAGAATTAAATTAAGAGAAAGACCAGAAATTTGGACAGACAGTAACTGTCAATTTCCTCAATATCATTGCATTTGAAGGTCAGCGGTTCTTACAAATATATAGTGTTATGTTTCATGTATCCTTTAGCGACTGTGTTGAATGGAAATGTCACTCGTGCTTCAGTCTATTTCAGGCTTTGCTTGTCCCTTTGTTTTCAGTCATTACGTAGAGGTCATGACGGACAAGTCTAGTGGTTTTATAACGTTGATGAGGAAACGAGCTTGTCCAGGGGACCTTTCATATTTTTTTTTTTAATACAGCTTTTATCTACAGGATATTTATATGTAGTTGGTGCAGAGAGAATTAGTTTGAATGTGCTGAAAATAACCATCTGCTGAAAGGTTGTGTGTGGGTGTAAATGTCAGACATTATTTGCAGCCACATTATCAAGTGACAGCTCACCAGTGCAGGACTAGCGGGCCTATAAAGTGACATTAGATAATAAAAAGCTATTACTAGGCCAGACCAGGTTGTGATCTCGACCGGACCCAAGCTCTGTGGGAGTGTTTTCCTTTGCCCGCTAACAAATAACATGCTGACTTTAAGCTAGGAAAATTCCAGCATGGCTTGTGCACAAAACACTGAAATGCACTGGTTCTCCTGGTGGGTGTGAGTGACATCAATCGAGTAGCTTAGGAAAGAGCCAGACTCGAAAGACTGACCAAATGATGGTGTTTAGTCCAAGTGCAGCAAAAGAAAACGGTAAGAAGGAGGGAGAATGTAAGCAAAGATGAATTGGATCTAAGAAGCGGTAGCACATCTTTTATCACCCGAGCTGACTATAATGATTATTTACAAATGAAATTGTGGCTCTATGTGTGTTTTTATATATCTTTTGTCATTGATGTGTTTTCCTTCAAAGTCAAAAACATCCACTGCGTACCGTACGTACGTCCTACACTGAGAAAATCTTAAATACAATGATGATAAGATTATGTAATTTTTATTTTTTTTTTTAAATTTTAAATTGGGTACCATGATAAATTTTTGTCCTCATGTCTCACTGCTAGAGTGAAATATATCATCTTAGAAATCACTGAACTAAAAGGGTTTACTGTAGGGCTGCAACAACTAATCGATAATTATCGATAATGAAATTTGTTGTCAGCAAATGCCGTTATCGATTAGTTGGACTGCTCACGTTACTGAGGAGTGCGACCACAAGATGCACAAATACACAGCCGCTCGCGCAATGGAGGTTACAGAAGCGTCTGCAGGAAAAAGCGTGCGCCTATGGCGTTATCTTCCTGCCACAATTCTGAGCGCACGGTTTGAAATTTTGAGAGCGACAAAGCAATCTATGCGCGTGCAGTGTCTCCACTGCGCGCTCAACAGCTCGATTCTGCGTGTGCAATGTCTTCCCTGCTCGCTCAACATGTTCTCCGCGCACGCGCGACTCCTCGATTCTGTGCGCGCGACTCTGCCTTCAACTTTGTCTAGTGTTACAAAACTGCCACAAAAACCAGCCAATCACAAACTTCCACACACTACTTCTGATTGGCTGTTCCTTCTCTATCAGCTGGCAATATCTGCAATTATTGTTAAAATGCTGTATTTTGCATACTCAGATGCTGTTATTTATTTGTTTATTTATTTATTTATTTTTAGATAGAGACAAGTCAGCATAAGTGAGTTCATTCAAAAAAGAAATCCCCAATGCACTCCACAACAAGCAGCCACTATAATAGATGCCATCCAGTATAATAAGAGTGCAACAATTGTTTTGCTTTATTTATATTTTGGATATTTAGAGGAGTTTTACTGTTCAAAAACAAACTTTGTCTTTAATTTAAGGTTAAAATGTAAAAAATTTAAGATCATTAAACTCTCTATGTGGCTTTTGCATTTTTTAAAGTTTAGTTTTTACATAACTAATACCCTGATTTATGGTTTTATATAGTTATAAGCAAAACATCAAATTAAAGAAGCATTTAGTTTTTATCCGATTAATCGAAAAAATAATTGCCCAACTAATCGGTTATCAAAATAATCGTTAGTTGCAGCCCTAGTTTACTGATACAGTAAGTCCCCGTCTTACGAACATTTGAGTTACAAATTTCTGCGGATACGAACATTCATAGATGTGAACAAATCACGGAAGTAGATCATGTGTATTGTACGATATTGTAAGATTGCGAGTTCGATTCCTGGGTGATGCTGTACCCTCTCGCAACCGGAGGTCTAGAGAGAGCTGATTGGCCGAGCTCTCTCAGAGGGCAGGGATGAGAGGTACTGCAGTGCACCAGATACAAATATTTACAATTATATACAATATTTTAGTGTGTAAGTGAATGTACAAGATGTCTAAAGTCCGGTATATTGTACTGTATGTGTGGGGGTGCAGTAGAAATTAGTCGGTCTCACTGGTTTCAATGAATCAGTCCAGGAGCACAATGATAGAAAATGGCTGTCCTGTAAAACTGTCCCGATGGGGAATAATCCTAATATCGGAAAATCCTCAACAAAACAGAGTCTACAGTCCAATACAGTGGAAAACAGCTCCAGGACAAAATGCGTTTGTTCGAGCGTGCAGACAACATTGTTACATTTCACATGCAAGATTAAGTACTTGTTAGGCATGTTTAAAAAGGCTTACATGTCGATGGTGTGTAAGACTCACTGTGTCGGACTTGAGAACAAATCCGACTTCCGAACATGATTCCGGGACAGAACTTGTTCATATGACTTACTGGTTCTTAATCATTGTTGCTGTATTTAAATAATAAAAAGAATTTTAACAAACCACAGACAGGCTACCGTGCGTATCCCGACACTCACCACAGATATGTTTAGCTATAATAGAGAATAATTACATGTGATTTTGTTGCGTATCGCGACACAACCATCCCGCTCAAGCCTGGTGATGTACAGTATGTTGAGTGTGTGGAGGAGTGGGGCATTATAGAGAGTGTCAGGATGCATGGAGTTGATGGAGCTGTGAGGCTGATTGCTCTGCGAAAGATCACAATGTCAGTCAGCTTTATAGCAGCTCAATCAAAGAGGTACAGAACTAGATATTTGCGCTAATGCACTTTTTATGTCAAAGGCCATTTTTGCCCCGGACAGTCATTTTCCTCAGTGTGATGGTTATTTTGAATTTAAACACGTTCAGAGCTCAAAGTATGAGATGAGGTTCAGGTTCAGAGCTTGATTTATAGAACTGTACCATAAGGACTTTCTCTTTCTGCAGATTTTTATAGACTTGTCCAATAATCCATTCACTAGTCACCAATTGTTAGAGCTGTCAGCATGGAAGAAACCTTCGCGATGTTGATGTGAACCCTCTGTGCTTCATCAAAGGAAATGCAGGTCATTTAGGTGTAATAAAGCCATGCGCTTCAGTGGTATGTGTCCCAGTTGCAGATTAGATCAGATTTCAGTTTACTTCTGTCTGCCCTCCTGGTCATGTATGAACGCCTTATAAGAAATGGCAACTCCATAACTAATCTAAAGAAATCTACGCCAGAAATTCCAGGAGCTCAGCACTTCGCGAAGCCATCAAACCTTTCCATATGGCACCAACAAGCATGTCACAGTTTTCTTTATTCTATTGAGCAACGTGAGCATTAAATGAAGCATGAGGCGCACATCATATCAGCATTATTTTATGCATCACAATTTGGATTCTTGCATATATTTTGAATCCCTTTTTCCACGGGTAAAGATATCACATACACTCATTTGGAATTGGTCATGATTTTCACAACATAAAAAAAATGTGTGTTGTTTTGTTTTTCTTTTTTTGTGTGTGGAGGACTCATTTGCATACAGTGGCCTTCTGTGCTGTGATTATCTCAAAAGCCAATATTGCAGCAGCAATTAGTAAACATCATATTGTGCAGCCTCATCCCTGGTCTGTCAAAAACACGAGCAAACTGATGGAGAATGAATAATTAAAAAAGAAAAAAAAATAGAGCAAGTCCTTATCGAGCTGTTCTGCTTTCAGTTATACCATCATTGTGCTATCAAGTCTTATGCATGTATGTAACGGCATTTCTACTCTACTTCAAGTCCTGTCTAGGAACCTTGCTATATTGGGTTTATTAATGACCATGTGCACTTATTTTGGCACAAATCCAAAAGTCGGGTGCGTATTTAATGAGGTTGGCGAACGCTGACTGCTTTCGCAAAAAAGCATGGCGAAAAGAATACTGCTAGACAGTGAAAACAAGTAAAAAGACAAAAGTAAATCTGGAAATGTCGATTTATTAAGTTAAACATCAGCAGGGCCTCCAGGGAGGCATTTCGCTGGAAGTTGAGCCGCCACTGTTGCCGACCACTTCCACCTGAATGAGGCACTTTGTGTGTGGAGCACAGTGCCGCTGGTGTGCCACCTCACCACGCCTGGGCTTAAGCAGTCCCTAAGCAAGTTATATTCATGCTGTCATGACTGCAGGCAAATATTATGGCACATGAGCAGACGAAAGCATTGCTACAAGCCTCTGTCTGTGCTGCGTCTGGTCTACAGAAGAAAAAAATAATAAAGAAATCACAGACCCAATCAGTACAGCTTTGTTCTAACTGTTAAAAAAGAAATAATAATTATATATATCAAAGTAATACTTTGTCTATAAATCTTCCCAGCATAGAACATTGAAGTATTTCAGCCGAGCTTGTTTTGATGTTTCAGTCAGAAAGAGCTTAAAAGTAAATGTACACACGTGGACAAAATTGCTGGTACCCTTCGGTCAATGAAAGAAAAACTCACAATGGTCACAGAAATAACTTTAATCTGACAAAAGTAATAATAAATAAGAATTCTATGAATGTTAACCAATGAAAGTCAGACATTGCTTTTCAACCATGCTTCAACAGAATTATTTTAAAAAATGAACTCATGGAACAGGCCTGGACAAAAATGATGGTACCCCTAACTTAATAGTTGGTTGCACAACCTTTTGAGGCAATCACTGCAATCAAACGATTCCTGTAACTGTCAATGAGACTTCTGCACCTCTCTGCAGGTATTTTGGCCCACTCCTCATGAGCAAGCTGCTCCAGTTGTTTCCGGTTTGAAGGGTGCCTTTTCCAGACAGCATGTTTCAGCTCCTTCCAAAGATGCTCAATAGGATTGAGGTCAGGGCTCATAGAAGGCCACTTTAGAATAGTCCAATGTTTTCCTCTTAGCCATTCTTGGGTGTTTTTAGCTGTGTGTTTTGGGTCATTGTCCTGTTGCAAGACCCATGACCTGCGACTGAGACCCAGCTTTCTGGCACTGGCCAGCACATTTCTCTCTAGAATCCCTTGATAGTCTTGAGATTTCATTGTACCCTGCACAGATTCAAGACACCCTGTGCCAGATGCAGCAAAGCAGCCCCAGAACATAAGAGTCTCCTCCATGTTTCACAGTAGGGACAGTGTTCTTTTCTTGATATACTTCAGTTTTCTGTCTGTGAACATAGAGCTGATGTGCCTTGGCAAAAAGTTCCATTTTTGTCTCATCTGTCCATAGGACATTCTCCCAGAAGCTTTGTGGCTTGTCAACATGTAGTTTGGCATATTCCAGTCTGGCTTTTTTATGATTAGTTTTCAACAATGGTGTCCTCCTTGGTCGTCTGCCATGTAGTCCACTTTGGCTCAAACAACGACGGATGGTGCGATCTGACACTGATGTTCCTTGAGCATGAAGTTCACCTTGGATCTCTTTAGAAGTCTTTCTGGGCGCTTTTGTTACCATTCGGATTATCCGCCTCTTTGATTTGTCATCAATTTTCCTCCTGCGGCCACGTCCAGGGAGGTTGGCTACAGTCCCATGGATCTTAAATTTCTGAATTTGTGCAACTGTAGTCACAGGAACATCTAGCTGCTTGGAAATGGTCTTATAGCCTTTACCTTTAACATGCTTGTCTATAATTTTCTTTAGAATCTCCTGAGACAACTCTTTCCTTCGCTTCCTCTGGTCCATGTTGAGTGTGGTACATACCATGTCACCAAACAACACAGTGACTACCTGGAGCCCTATACTGTATATAGGGCCACTGACTGATTACAAGATTGTAGACACCTGTGATGCTAATTAGTGGACACACCTTGAATTAACGTCTCCCTTTGGTCACATTATTTTCAGTATTTTCTAGGGGTACCATAATTTTTGTCCAGGCCTGTTCCATGAGTTTATTTTTTTAAATAATTCTGGTGAAGCATGGTTGAAAAGCAATGTCTGACTTTCATTGGTTAACATTCATAGAATTTTTTTAAATTATTACTTTTGTCAGATTAAAGTTATTTCTGTGACCATTGTGAGTTTTTCTTTCATTGACCGAAGGGTACCAACAATTTTGTCCATGTGTGTAATACCTCAGTGAATAATCACTGTAACAAGATAAAAGAAATAAAAATAAAAAAAGAAATCCTGGCTGTGCTTATTAAAGGACAACACATTGAGAGCAAGGTCAGAAAGAAGCATCCTTCAGTTTAAGATGATAAAATAGCTCCAATTTTAACAAGGGGGAAAAAAGCACACTTGTGCAGTGATTTGGCAGAAACATCAAGGTGTTCAGTTTAAACTCAAACATCAGAGCAAATAATCAAGAGACGATGTCGTACTAGGAGGAGAAGACCATACATTTACGGGAATTTGTTAACTTCTGATCTTCCATTAACGCTGATGTTGGGTTTGTTCCCTACGTCACACCTAATTTAAAGCATTAGCACAGTGAAGGAACACAGCAGTAGGGAAGTCTAAATTCACCCCAAAATTGCACCTGGAAATTGGATCAGCCCACAAATAAAGGAGCTGTTGGACATCTGCGAAGGCTATGCCAATAATGTCAGTCCTGACCTCTTTTTTTTTTTTTTTTTTGCTTCTTCTGTGGTTATGTTTAATTATGGTGTGGTTGTGGCATATAGACCCAGATAGAATTTTCAAAGTCGGTTTTGAGAGCTCTTGACACTTGATTGAGTTCATCCTGATTAATGAGAACAAAATCGTTCAGTTTTCAGGAACAGTGCCTGAGTCTACTGAAAAAGGTGGTTTAGAGAATGATAGAGTACTCGAGCACGGATCAAATCCGATATGGAAGCCAATCCTACCTGAAAATGTAGATTGCGGTGTAGACATCATCAATGTCATCAGTGCCACCTGTCTCCTCTGAAATCTCCCCGTGCACATCGCACATGCCGATTCATTCCTGGACACAGAACAGATCAATCGTTCCTAATGTGAAAACACCCTTTGTAGCAGTTATTAAGGAGTTAAAGTGTTTTCTTCCTGAAAGCTCTTCTATGGCAGGCTTTGAATGTGGTTTTGGCAAGCAGCTGCTCTCTCCTCAGTACTGTCGACCCTACAGACTTTCACACATACTTGCGCCCAACAGTTAGTGTAATTAACAGGTGTAATTTACAGTTATTACAAATCATAGGACATAGAGTGATAAATATAGTTAAACTCCTATAAGTGCTAGTGTGTGTCTATGATTGCGGCTCATGGAATGTGAGTAATCCAGTCAGATTACTCGGTTGGAACCAACTGTTGTTTAAATTAGCATAAAAGAACTTTAGAACTTTAACTTTGTAACTTTTCTGGAGAGGTAAAAGCTGCTGCATCACTCTCCCTAGAAACAGATGCTGCCGCAGTTGAAGCACAGGATAATGCTGACTGTAGAATACAAATATGACAAACTTGATGGCTGAAAATGAGAAAAATGTCTTTAACTGTCCAGTTCTGGTGAGTCTGTGCCGGTGATTCTTAATGACTTCTGCATTCTTAGATGCTGCTCATTATGGTAGTAGAGAGCTTATTTGAGTTACTACACACTTCCTGTCAGCTCAGACCATTTTCTCTCTGGTCCCTCTGATCTCTCTCATCAGCAAGGTGTTTCGGTCCACAGACCCTCTGCTCACAGGATGTTTTTGTTTATCAGACCGGTCTGTGTAAACAGTACAGATTGTTGGAGATTCACCTTGTCTGGCACGAACAGCCATGCCATGATCACGTCACAGAGAGTGTTCTGATTGTGAACATTAGCTGAAGATCTTCATCTGCATGATTTTATGTGATGTCCTGCTGCCACGTGGTTTTAGATGGCTGTTTTAGATGTGCAGGTGATTACAGGTCATTCAGTGTGTCCTTGAGTGGTCAGATAGATGGAAAGCTATATAAGAAAAGCATATAACAGTAAAGTGCATGCATAAATAAATAAACATATCTGTCTACAGTGCTGTGAAAAAGTATCTGCATTTTTTTTTTTTTTTGCATATTTGTCACTTAAAAACGAATTTTAATATTACACAAAGATAACTACAATATACATAATGCCGTTTTTAAATGATGGGTTTATTTATTAACGGAAAAAAAAGCTTTCCAAATCTCACTTAACCCTATGTGAAAAATAATTGTCCCCTAAACCTAATAACTAAACCTAATCCCCTATAGGTTTCATGCGTTTGCGATAACCAGCAGTGAGTTTTTCACATCGCCATGGAGGCATTTTGTCCCGCTCTTCTTTGCAGAAGCCTTTTAATTTATCCACATTAAAGGGTTTTCAAGCATGCAGGGCCTGTTTAAGGTCAAGCCACATTATCTCAATTAGATTTAATTCCACATTTTGACCAGGCAACTCGAAAACGCTTTTTTTTCCTTTTGAGCCATTCAGATGTGGATTTGCTGGTGTGTTTCAGATCATTGTCCTGCTGAATAACACAAGTACGCTTGAGCTTGAGGTCACAAACTGATGACCGAACATTGGGCAGATTTTCTGATAGACTGCAGAATTAATGGTTCCATCAATTATGGCAAGTTGTCCAATCCCAGGCGATCACACTACCACCACCATGTTTGACTGTTGGTATAGTGTACCTCTTTTTATGAAATGCTGTTTTATGCCAGATGTGAAGGGATGCACACCTTCCAAAAAGTAAACATTTTGGCACTTGTGCCCATTTGTGCCATTTATGCCATTTGTGCCCAGTCTTATTGTTCTGAATGAATCATGAACATTACATTTTCACACAGGGCCAGACAGGTATGGATAGCTTTTTTTTCTGCTTAATAAATAAAATTATAATTTAAAAAACGAGCATTTTGTATTTTCTTGGGGTAGGTTAATGTAATATCTTTTTTTATTGGATGATTTCGATCATTTAAGTGTTACAAATATGCAACAACAAAAAAACTGCAGAAAAAACAGAAAGGAGCAAATACAGCACTGTATCTCTATTTATCTCTTTCTCCATCCATCAATCCATCCAAAAATTAAACAAAACAAAGGCACTTAGAAAATGTACCCGACAAATCAAGATGGCCCAACCCTTATATTTTAACCCTTATATATTATAAAAGGTTTCTAAAATGTTTTCCATAGGTTAGTAATGCACTTCTCATCTCTAGAAGATGTGTTTTACATCACTGTGCATCGAGTACATGTAGTTCAGCAGAATCATTATAATGCCCTGATATCAGGGTGCATGTTTTAAAGTTGTTGCTTAGCCACGTGCTGTGTATGTGTGTGTGCAGTTCATGCTGTGCTACAGAAACACATTCCCTTACAGTACAGCAAGTAACCCTTTTTTAAAATTTATTTATTTATTTTTATTCCGTGATGAATATATAACCTTCAGACCTCTCCTCCTCCTCCGTCTTCACTCCCTCCTCCGTCTACTCTAAAAGAGTTCTGATTGCTTTCGGTTGATTTTAATTAAATCATCAATTCTTTCACACTCTAGGCTGATCTCCAGTTAAAGCTGACATGTTTAATCATAGCTAAGCGGACCGCTGAAAGGTGCTATTATCCTGCTAATGGCCGTTAACACCATCCTGCTCATGGAGCTCTCGATCCCAAACCAGCCACCACGTTTACCGTTTGAGATGGAGACAGCACCAAATGTGAAGAGATGAAAGAATCAGGTTTTTCCACAGGTCTGTTTAGTGTCAGTGTTATCGAATTGATTACATCTTTAAAGGAAATTGATGCTTGCGTAGGGACAACCAGAATTATTGGCACCCTGCAAGTGACTATTAAATGAATGATTGTGCTTGATATTTCTTTATTTAGATTGATTCAAATGTGGTGATGTTGCACACTGGTGCAATGACTAATTGATCAGTATTTATGCAGGAGCAGGCGGGATCGGTCAGAATTTTCTACGAGAATGAGCAGGGATGAGCATGTGAAGAAAGAAAGCAGTTCAAATGGGAAAAAAAACTAAGAATATAAAGAAAACATTATTTTATTATGTAAAAAAAATCGTATTCCCATCACTTGTGATGTCACTCCCTGACTACTCCAGCTTGTGCTAGTTGTACATTTCTGTGAAAAAGTATTTGTCCCTTCCTGATTTCTTTTGTCACACTTAAATGATTCAGATCATTAAACAAATTTCAATTATTAAAATAAAAAACTGTCCAATCCTGTCTGGCCCCGTGTGAAAAAGTAATGGGTCCTAAACCTCATAACCGGTTGTGTCACAGCGACTGCAATCATGCAAGTCTTTCTCATCGCTGTGGAGGAATTTTGGCCCGCTCTTCTTTGCAGAATTGTTTTTATTCACCCATCCAGGGGTTTCGAGTATGAACGACCCGTTTAAGGTCATGCCACAGCGTCTCAATCAGATTTAATACTTTGACTTGGCCCCACCAAGACCTTTTTTAATTTTTTTTAATGTATTTGTTTTTTTAAATCCATAATTGGACTTGCTGGTGTGTTTCAGATCATTGTCCTGCTGCATAACCCAAGTGCGCTTGAGCTGCTCAGTAGGGTTTGGTTGCCTTTTTTTCCCGCCAAAAAGTAAAATCATTTTAAAAGCTGCATTTTGTATATACTCGGGTTATCTTTTTGTAATATAAGTGTTAGTTTGATTAGTTGTCATTTAAGTGTGACAAAAAAGACAAATATCAGGAAGGGGGGGTACTTTTACACAGTACTGTATGATAGAAAAAAGCTAGCTGGTGAAAAAATAAATAAATAACTAAAAGAACATTCACAATCCACAGTGAGATCCGATCGTATGACATACGATCCATTCTGACTTTTCCGTCCCTCGTCTATAGATGAAAAAATCCCAGTGCTTGTTTTTCTGCTCAATTGTTATCTGAATGCTTGACCAAGGTTTTAACCCGTCTCCCCCCTCCTCTTCTCCGCAGTGATCTTGTTCTGCATGGCGGCGCTCATCTTCCCCATCGGCTTCTACATCAACGAGGTGGGCGGCCAGCCGTACAAGCTGCCCAACAACACCGTGGTGGGCTCGTCCTACGTCCTTTTCGTGCTCTCCATCTTCTTCACAATAGTAGGGCTGCTGTTCGCCGGTAAAGTCTGCCTGCCCGGTTGAGGACGCCGTCTCCTTCAGGGATCGTCCAGGGAGGTTTTGGATGATTTCATTTTATTTTGCGAAGAGGAACAAAAATAGCAGCGCTCGCTGCGGAGGAGAGCAGTCAAACGTGTGGTGGTGACACTCCAGATTAACTCCGAACATTCCAGTGCACGCACTCACTCACTCACTTACTCTCCGCACAGCTTGTGGGCCCCGTCAGCGTCCCCTAGACACCAACCTGAGTTTATTTGTCGCGCCTGTCTTTGTTGCACTTCGGATTGTCCGTCCGACACGGGACAGAGGAGCCTCGGGATGGGATCACCTCGGTTTCAGGTGATTTGATGGTTCAAATCATGCTTTTTTTTTTGTCCCTCATGAGCATTTTTTTGTTTTTTTTTTTTTTTTTGGTTCAGTTAGTAAAATTTGTACAGTTTTGTATGGATACATCATCCGGGTTTGGTTAAAGAAGGACTTGAGGCTCCTCATTGACTTTGTCGGTCCCTTACTATACTACAGAGCAGAGGATGAAAAGGGATGTGCCTATGTGAAAGAACTTGGTGGAAAATAAGGTTTTTTTTGTTTGTTTTTTTACTACACTACAGGAAACAAGCACTAGGACTGCCGGTCAGGACCCTGTGAGGCCATCCCTCACTGTGCTAACTCCCCTCATCTGAATAACTTGTTAAACATGCGCGCGTACGCACACACCGAGAGGTCTGGCGACCAAAATTAACTTCTGTCTGCCCTTGTATACGGCCTGGGCTCAATCATGTCAGTGTTTGAGATGGAGAGAGAGAGAATCTGTTCTGTCCTTTAACCTGATTACTTCCTCCCTTCCCACCCCCGCCCTGGTTCGTCCTTCTGACTCTTGGGATATGTTCGGTGTTATTTGCTAACGTGCCATGAATCTGTTTCCATTGTATCAGTACTAAGGGCAGACTCAGTCAGAGGGAGCACTGTGCAGTAAAGCTATTAGTATTTGAAACACCGCAGATATACAAAAAAAAAAAAAAAAAGAGAGACCTCCTTACCTCATCGTTTTTGTAATTCAAACCTTTATTTTTTCTTCTTCTTTTTTTTTTCCTTTTTTTTTTTTCTTTTTTGCTAACCATGACATTGTGTGCCCTGTAAGTTATATCTTGCCTTGGTCAGAGACATTTATTGGAAAAAGAAAAAAAAATGCTGTGATCATTGCAAATTATTTATCTGACACTGAATTAGACGGGAACAAGAATGTGTGAGCGACATCCTTTTTTTTTCCTTTTTTTTGGGGGGGGGGGGGGGGGGGAGTAATCTTTATTTTAAACCAGTGTGTATCATTCAAGAGTGTATATTTACAAGGATTTGGAAATCTGTATTATTTTGATGTTTGTATGAATTGAATTGAAGGTCATTTTTTTCCCCCTCTCCTTTCGAAAGGTTTCTCTGTATCAAATCTCTTGCTCTTTTTTTTTTTTTTTTGGACCCAGGAAAGATTTACCCTCCAACAAAGTGAACGCTTGCCTACGCAATTGTTAATTTAATCATTTTATCATATCTTCAGTAAAGGATCCTTTTCCTTAATTAGAAGAAGTGCATCAGGCAAAGCCAAAAAGTATTCATGCATACTTTGTGCTTCGCATCCAGGTATAGGAGTCCGATGAATCAGTTCGCTGAAATATTCACTTTATATGATATGAACTCTAGTTTGTAATAGGAATGATGAAAAAACAAATTACAGGTTGAGAGAGTGCGAGTGTGTGTGTCCGCTAAAGAGACAGCCTTTAGTAGGACAGCTTTGAATTTAGGGGGGGAAAAAAATACAAAAAGGTGATAAAAACAAATAAAAGTGACTTTACATAAATGTTAAGGAATTATAGGTATTATTTATGACTACAGGCGTACAGATTATGTATGAATAACAGTATTATCTATGAAAAGGATCTTAGCATTCCTTGTGCACAGTTACTGTTAACAGATTCATATTACTGGCAAGACAGTTGTTGTTGTTTTTTTCTTTCCTTCTGCTTCACTATTTCACTGTATAAAATAAAAAAGGCATTAAAAAGCCTTAATGGCTGATATGAAATGAGCTTCTCAATTCAGTAATTTTACTATTTTGATTTTCTTTGTCACAAAGCGTCTTGTGGAGCTATTCAACACGTACGATAAATGTGACACTGCATTGTGTAAACCGATCGAGATTAGGAGTGTGTGATCAGGAAGGGAACTAATCTTTCCTGTTTTCCAGGAACATGATTGAGGTGAGTATTTGGCCCAAAAGTATGTCGTGTCTTATTTATTAAGCGTGTGATAAAATCTTGAGTCTTTTTTTCTATCAGCGGTAAATCTGCCAAAATGAATGATGGAGAAGCTTTTGATTCTCAAAGTAAAATTCCTGCATCTAGTTCTGTTGGAATCAGACATTTAAGGCTGCTTTAAACCATTGCTGTATTTCTTTATGTAACAGACGGGTAAAAAAAGCCTCGTTTTTATCAATGCAGGAAATGAAACACAATGAACAAGCAAGTTTTGTTATCCAACACCCCAAACCAGGCAGGTTCACGCATTCTGCTGTGCTGTGGTTTCATTTTCTTTAACAGCCGCTCTGAGAGTAGAAGGCTATGAGGAAAAATCACAGGTTTGAACCTTTTTATATATATATATATATATATATATATATATATATATATATATATATATATACATGTATATGGTAAATGTTAGAAGTAGACTGTAACAGGATTACTCCTCCACAGATACATGGAAACGAGTGGTTTTCTCTCTATCAGGGATTCTGTCTGCCAACAAAAAACACGCATTACATGCACACAACACGCATTACATTACCGGTTTGTTACTGTTGGGAAGAGGAATAAAAATACTTCAAGATGTTGGAAAATAATCCATGTATTGGATGATAACACAAGTTCATCCCATCACTGATTACACTTCCTGGCCAGAGGAATAGTCTCACATTATTGGCAGCAAAGAAAACAACTAAGGAGAAGAAATTGTCTGAGAAGAACTAAACATATTATTAAAACTGAACCATTAGCTTCACAAAGTGAATGCGATCGGAATAAATGTGATTGGAGATCACTTAAGTGCTTGGTGAAGTTGTAAAAAAAAAAAAAAAAAAACAGTAGAAATGATAGCTATGTTTAATAGTGAAAGTAAGAGCATTTCCACGCAGTGTGGTGATGGGTCATAGGATTGATACATCATGGTCATAAAAAAAATAAAATGAATAAAACTTGAGACTAATTAAAAAACAACAAAGGTTTTAACCTGCCAGGAAATAATAATCGATGTTTTGTGCTGGGAGTAATGGATATGTAAGGGTAAGCAGGGAAGCACATGAAGCGATGTCCCCATCATACACAGTGCACACTGTACAAACCTCTGGAGGAAGTGTTATGATCTGGGCTTCGATCGTTCAGATCTAGACTCATGTTATGTGGCAATAAAATGAAAGTCAGCAGACTTCCAGAATAACCGGGTTATCACATGGAGTTTTGCTTCATTCCAGAGCTCAAATTATGAAAGCATGATTCTGTGAGCATGAGGAATGATTTTCACACATGATTTGGTCACCACATGACATGCTGTGATAAAAGCTACTGTAAAGGCGGTCAAATAAAATTATAGAGTGGGTGACTTTTTCTCCTGACTAGGCAATGATTTATCCGATAATGGACGCATTCCATTCGTTATTAAGCTTTGTTTGAATACCAGTCTATTTATCTTCATTCCCCCCCTCAGTCTGCAGTATTTCTATAAATGTATCCTGCTAATTTATGTGCTCAGAATGTGCTGTTTGTGCATTTTATCTGCTAAGTGTGTGCAGTGCGGTGTGAAATCTCACGAGTCAGCCGTATTGATCAGCACACGTCATATCATCAGTAATTAATCTTGCTGTGTTTACTTCTGTCTGTTCGGACCCCTTATTAACTTCTCCATAATGGGTGTATGACTTTTATGTGATATCGAGTGGGTGTAATTACAGTATGTACAGTAACTGTGTGTTTGTGTGTGTGTCTGTGCAAGGAAATGAGAGATTTTTCATGGCAGGTAGTGCTAAAATATGCAAGCACATATTCTATCTGAGTTTATTTGAATAAACATTTCACAAGTGTTTATTTCTATTAATGTTGATGATTATGGCTTAAAGCTAATAAACCCAAAATTCATCATCAGTATCTCAGAAAATTTGAATATTACTTAAGACCTATAAAAAAAAAAAAAGATTTTTAACACAGAAGTATGAACATGTGCAGCACTCAATACTTGGTCGGGGCTGCCTTTACAGGAATTCCTGCGGAGTGACATGGATGCGATCAGTCTGTGGCACTGCTGAGGTGTTATGGATGCCCAGGTTGCTCTGATAGCGGCCTTCAGCTCTTCTGTATTATTGGATCTCGTGTTTCTCATCTTCCTCTTCACAATACTCCATAGATTCTCTTTGGGGTTTTGGGCTCTGGCCAATCAAGAACAGGGATGCCATGATCCTTAAAACAGGTATTAGTACTTTTGGCAGTGTGGGCAGGTGCCAAGTCCTGCTAAAAAAAAATGACCTTAGCATCTCCATAAAGCTGGTCAGCCGAGGGAAGCATGAAGTGTTCTAAAATCTCCTGGTAGACAGCTGTGCTGACCAACACAGTGGACCAACACCAGCAGATGACATGGTTCCCCGAACGATTCTCTACCTCGGCTCTCTTCCTCCAGATTCTGGGACCTTGTTTTACAAATGAAATGAGAAGTGTTATTTTATCTAAAAAGAGGACTTTGGCCCACTGAGCAGCAGTCCAGTCCTTTTTGTCCTTAGCCCAGGTAAGATGCCTCTGATGTCGTCTCTGGTTCCTTCCATTCACTCTCACTCATCGTCTATACCACTTTATCCTGTATTCAGGGTCATGGGGGCCTAGAAGCCTATCCTAGGAGGCTTAGGGTACGAGGTGGGGTACACCCTGGACAGGGTGCCAACCTATCACAGGGCGCACGCATACACTCACTCACACACTCATTCATACATTCACTACAGGCAATTTGGGAACGCCAATTAGCCGAATCTCCATGTCTTTGGACTGTGGGAGGAAACCAGAAAACACAGAGGAAACCCACCAAACAGGGATGGAACATGCAAACTCCATGTACACAGAGACTGGAATCGAACCCGGACCCTGGAGGTGCAAGTGCTAACCACTACACCGCCGTCGTGCCACGTCCTTTCATTCAACTTTCCATTAATGTGCTTGGATTCAGTACTCTGTCTCCAATATTTTTTTTTTTTTTTTTTTGGATTTTTCCCCGATTTTCAAATTTTCCCGAGGTGCTGAATTTTGGGTTTTCATTAGCTGTAAGCTATAATCATCAAAGAAATAACCACTTGAAATATATCGGTCTGAGTGTGAGGAATCTATATACAAGTTTCACTTTTTGAATAGAATTACTAAAATAAACCAACTTTTCAATGATATTCTAATTTAATGAGATGCGCCTGTATCGGTTTGTATACATGTCAAGAAGGGCCCCTTATACAGTAATACAGTACTTTTGGGATTCTCCTGTCCACAGCCCGCTCTTCAAGTCACTCCACAGACATTTGAAAGGATTTAGGTCTGGGTTCTATCTGGGTGTAATGATGATGTTTACAGTTCCTCCAGACAGATGCATCTCTTTCACAAATTGGCAACGTCTGTCGACTTTCAAGGACCAGACGTTCTACTCACTGAATTTTTACGGGAACAACTGCAATGGGCTCCGAGCCACTTCGGCCAGGATTGTCATTTGTGGACGTATGGCCATCTTTCAAACATTTGCACCATTGAAATATTTAGATTTACATCTTTATTCTCAAGACATTTACACAAATATACAGAAAAAAGTTGTACTGTATATTGGTCTGATCAAACTAAAACACATTTGCCACATGGTTTGGGGTGATTTAGACAGTTCTGGTTTATTAATACAGTTTTTGGCTTAGTCACTCTAACCAATAGCCCAGACATGTGAACAGTATTAGAGATTGTTGTCACATGCTTGGAGTGACCAGTACTTCTGCTGTAGGTCTTTTGGCAGGCTCTTTGGTAAGTCATCATGTTGTGTCAGTTTTGGAGAGACATCCTGTTCTTGTTAATGTCGCAGTGATGTCTTATTTTCTTTCAGTATGATCGTTCTCTTTTAACATTGACATCCTGTACATGCTTTGTAAACTCTTTATGGACCATGGGTGCAGGCGTTTGATGAAACTAAGATGTCGTCAAGAAAATCCTACAGAGCTGATTTCTGTGGTATTTGTGGTTAATCACAATCACTTCATTAAAGACACTGATATGATATTTACATCTGAACACAAGTTTGAATGTGTAGCAATGGTTAATGGGAACAGTCACATGCCCCAGTTTGCAAAGGTGTACAAACTTGTGCATTCCGATTATTGTAAGGTTTTTATTATTGTTCATTTTTGCCTTGAAATGTTCTTATTTGCTTTTCATATTCATTTTGTTGGGTGGTTTATCTCAATGAAGATATCATCTGATTTTTCACAACTGAATTGTGTAATTTTACGGGTCTGCAGACTTTATACAGTATATCCACTAGAACCCATGGGCGCTATAATTATGTAAGTGTATTTCAGTCATTCCTACTATTCAGTGGCATTTCACCCAAATAACTTTCTAAAAAAGAGGTTGGTTTTTTGTGTGATTTTATCATTTCATTTCATGGAGAATTTGGTAAGCAAAGAAATCTTTTGTGAAATGTTTTGTAGGGATATTGTCCCCCGTTACAGGACATTTTCATCTCCACTGATATGTATATTCAATGCATAGCCATCATAATTTAGAAATTTGCTTAGTGACAAAATTTCCTATATTTTCCATAAAATGTATATATATTTTTTTGAAGAAAAAAAAACAAGCATTACCTGGACAGACACTTTTATTTTAAACTACTGTGTAGAATCTTTTTTTCTTTTCTTTTTTTAATTTCAGTGGATTTCCATCTTGATTTTACCTCTTTTTTTTGTAAATAGCCACCAACATAGAGTACCAGTCAGAAGTATGGACACAAGTTTGAATTTATTTTCTAGATTCTGAACATTACTGGATTTTATTTATTATTATTATTTTTAAAAAAAACTATGAAATACCACATATGGCATTAGATAATTAAGTAACACCAACAACAGTCAGTTGTTATTTTATGACACAAAGGTCAGCTGTTCTGTGTTACAAGAACAGTATTGTCAAGTTCATTCGCAAGAAGCGCCTTGATGAAACTGGCTCTCACAAAGACCAAGACCAAAAGTGACCTCTGCTGCAGAGGAGAAGTTCATTTAGAGTCACCAGCCTCAGAAATCACCAATTAACAAACAGCACCTTGGAATTAGAAGATGTGTCTACCATTTGACTGGTGATACATATTTTAATTTAACATGAAGAAATGAGGGGTTGCTTAAGACCTGTACACTGGACTGTATCTCTACTCTAAATTGAAAACACAGCACGAGAGCATCATTTAGAGTATGTTGCATATATATTGTGTTAAAATTATTAAAGTTCATTGGATGAAATGGTCACTTCATCAGCACCAGTGTTGTGACTATTTGATCTAATGATTAGCATGTCTCACCGCTGAATGGCTGATAACCACAAATCTTGTTTCTTTTTGTCAGTGGAAATTAATAAAACTGTCTTCCAGGTTTTTGACCTCATATGCTGTGGAATTCCACATGCACAACAACTGCGACAGTAAAACCGCAGACAGATTGCCTGATAAAATGGTGGCTAGTTTGTTTTTACATTGGGAACTGCTAAGAAACTTCCACCCTAAAAGACATTAAAAATGCTCAAATTAAGGTAATGATAATGCGCTTAGGGATTTTGGTGCTATTGTTTTGTGACTCCTCAAGGTAAGTGGTTCGTTGCCACATCACACGAGTAATTTACCTTCTTGTTTAATAGCAATAAAAAAAAAAATCTTAAACATAAAAGAGATGATATTAAAAAAAAAAAAAAAGTCGGAGCTTCTGTCCTCACTTTTTTTTCCAAGCAATGCTACTTAAGCAGTAGAAGTGGTGATCCAGCCAATCAGCAGGAAGACAACATTTACCAGAATTTATGAATGCCACAATGTTCCAGTAAAAAGCATCCTGTTTAAAGCTGTTGTATAAACCCAGGGCCTGTGGGTTCAGCAGAATCTTCATGGAAATAAAAAATTTTTAGCATGCAGTACAAACGAAATAGAGTAGGAGGGCTCGGGGTGTTATCTGCACATTACATCAGTAATTATTCAAAACAAACACCCACGCTAGGCACGTGTGCTAAGCTTCATAGTATGAGCTCAATTACACAATGAACATTGAGGATTTTAAAATATACTACAGCATGAAAACAACACCACTGCTTTTTTTTAATAGAAGAAAAAAAGAGCTTGCATTGTCTGTCTACATTACTCCATTTTTACATCTACTTGATTAAGATGCTGCATATATTTAGTTAGTGCTGGCTGAGTAATCTGATTGGATCTAAGGCATATGCCACAAGTGGTGATAATAGGCGGTAATGGCACTGGAATGTTTAGCTACAGTATATCTTTCGCTCTGTGTCCCAGGTGTTCTAATAGCCGTTAATTACTCTAACTGTCGGTCACAGTATGGGATAATTGGTAAACGTAAATTGGTACCATCCACAGCTGGGGGCAGGGGAGGGGTTGCTCAATAAATAGATCTGCCTACCCAGGGCATCATTGGGAGCGGAGGGGCCCTTGTAATTTCTGATTCTGAAATATGAGAGAGATGGATCAAGAAAGGAAGGGGATCCAATAAGAGCGCTTATGTATAGAGTTGTGTGCTATACCCTGCTGTCCTTCTGGAGAGCATGTAGGTGATCTGGCTGGTCAGTAAGGTCGGCCCTACTTCATTTTTTTTTTATTTAAATATTTGTGTCAATTGTACCAACTGGAGTTAATACCACCACATGTACTGTATCTGTTGTTGGCAACACTAACATTAACAGAATGCAGGGTGAGATGTTTGATTAGCATTTAAACCCAATTATTTTCAGAATCTCACTTCATTCCTTTCTGAACAGTTGGCAGCTCTGGTTCAACCAAGGAAATAAAGACATATTTCTTCCAAATTTAACTGTGTCCATTATTATTATTATTCTGCACGATTATGTTGTTGACATTTCAAATAGTGTTTCAAATCAATTCAAATAAATTGAATTGGTTAAGGTTGTTGAAATTAGTGGAACAAGCTTTGTGGCTTGAGCAATGCTTAGGAGTACCTCAGTGGATAAGGCATTGGACTATGGACCAGAAGATCTCAGGTTTAAACCACAGCACCAACTAGTTGCCCCAGTTCTGCCCTTAAGCAAGGCCTTTAACGCTCAACTGCTCAGATGTACAGTATAATGAGATAAAAATGTAAGCCGCTCTGGATAAGTGTGTCTGCCAAATGCTGTAAATGAGCACTGTTAGCTAATGCTATGTAACACTATCATGCTAGTTAAGCACTTGCTTAGCCTGTTAAGCAGCAAAATCTATGATTGAGGTTTTCTAATCCTTTTTAAATTAATTATTTATTTATTTTACTTTGTTTATATAGGCTAGCATATTAGGAACAAACTACTTTTGCAAAGCATTTTGATAAACAGTAATTACAGTGTGAACTAGCTTATGTTTACTTGTGCTATTATAGAGCTGCAGTGGAAAGATTTTTGTCAGAGAGTTCTGGCATGGAATTGGCTAATGGAGGTTTTATTTACACATTTTAACATGTAGTATGTCTGGCTTTTTCATTTATTTATTTGGAAATAGAAAAAAAAATCAGATTCCTTAACTAATCAGTTCATCATACAGGCAAGTTTGTTCATTTGAGCTGGACAATGTTGTGGTTTTAGCCGAGTACTGTATTTGCTGTGTTTAGCACGCAGTTTTTTACACTGTTGTTGATGCAATTTTAATTCAGCATCAGGGGTTATGCTCATTATTTCATTAAAGCTGGATGTTATCGTAGAAATTATATTGTATAAACTGGACATACGTCAGAATTCCATGCTACCAGGAAGTCATGGTGGAGGATAACAGTGAAGCCGGATTCCAGGGGCAGGATAGTAAGATAAACCTCATAGACATTTGTGGTGATGTTGCTGTACAAGCAAAAATAGAAAATCAGTAAAGAATTGGTATGCCTAAAAAACCTAGGAAATGTTAGCCAATAAATCGTTCTTCTAATGTTACATGAGCCTTTTTTTAAAATGATGTTTTTAGGTACATTTCTGATTACAGTAAAATGGTCACTGTGTCACTTTTAGCAATTTTATAGATTATTTTTTATATGTGTATAGCTTTATCCTTTGTGTTTTATGTTTCTAATTGTGATCTGTGAGTGTGTCTGCTAGAGGAGCCGTCAGAATTTTGTTGGATTTTGCACAATACAATGACAATAAAGGCATTCTGTAGGTTGTTCTTATTAATGGACTGTTTTAGATAACCAATAAAGAACCATTAATAAACATTTTCAGAATTTTCCCCGGTGGAAAATCCAGTCTGCATATTTGATTTGGCACAAGTTTTTACACTAGATGCCCTCCCTGACACACCACTCCCATTTCATCCAGGCTTAGGCACACTGATTTGTGCACACTCATGGCTGGGGTTTTCTGCAGGAAAATCAATTGCCTGTCTTCTCTGTGAAATATAGAAATGTTCCAATTGTATTAACAGGACATGTTTTATAGAATTTAACATAGACACACAGAAAAAGACATTTTATCTCAGTTTTACAGAATAACAGCATTAATTAAGTTGGATTAGAGAGCTTCAGAGATATTTGGAGAAGTATTAGGCATTGTGGCAGAAAAGATTACACAAGTCTAAATGATAAATGATCTAAACAATGTTTATCCAACATACAGTCTAATCAAATCCATATGTCATGGTGAACAATGAGATGACAATAAAAAAATAATATAAGATTAGGAAATCACATTTTCGTTATAAGGCTTGATATTTTGCCATCTGGTCTACACAAGCTTTTTGTTATACTCATTTTAAGGAAGTTTATTACAGTAACATGCACACTGTCCATTCTTTTAAAAGATACATTCTGTGTACTTGACCATTTGTTACTCTGTCATCAGAGGATTCAAACAGGTATAAAAAGGTTTGCATTACACAATACAGGAGACCATTTTACCATCATAGGCCAACATGTATTTCACCATCGAGCATCCTACATTCACAGTGCTCCAGACTGACAAGTTTCTAAATTATTTAATCGTTGCATTTGTTTCCTTTTTGTATAATAAATAATTGTGTTACATCATTCATTTTACTTGTTCTCTATTGAAAGTTAGACACATTTTTAAAAGCAATCAATACTTGCCAATGTAAGAAGCTAATACTTGCAAGTTTTAAATATAAAACCCCTGACAAGCAATTACAAAGGAACAGGGTTGCATATCGACAGAAACCTCTGATCCACCTTAATAATTATTTATTAAGTAGGTTATAAAAGCCTCTGCCATAGGAACATAAAACTAGTTTAATTAAAGATAAATTCAATAGAGATAATACACTTTTAGTGATGAGTAGAAGATATTAAATTAAAGTCAGATTATTGATTAAATCATTGGGTATCTATGAGAATCTATGGGGTATTGTGAAGAGGAAGATGTGAGACACCAGCGATGTGAGACAACAACGACGAAGAGCTGAGCAACCTGGATTTCCATAAGACCTCAGCAGTGCCACAGACTGATCACCTCCATGCCACGCCACATTGCAAAGGCAGCGCGACCTAGTATTGAGTGCTGTACATGTTCATACTTTTTAGTAGTTCCAATATTTCTGTCAAAAATCGTTTCTTTTTTTTTTTTTTTGGTCTAAATATAAATAATATATAATTTTTCTGTGATATTAAATTTTGGGTTTTCATTAGCTGTAAGCCATAATCATTCAAAATTAAAAGAAACAAACACTTGAGATATATCAGTATGTGTGTGATGAATCCATATCATGTATGAGTTTCACTTTTTGAATTGAATTACTGAAATAAATCAACTTTTCGATGATATTCTAATTCTTGATATTTCGATGATATTCTCATTCTTTGAGATGCCCCTGAGAGGCACGAAAACCATTTGCTATTATTTATTACTTGAAACCAGAAAGGCAAAACTACAACTGTGACTTTTAAAATTTTTTTTATTAAGAATCATGCAACGTCCATTTTCTACCCTGTTGCCAGATGCAACATGATTCATCTTCCCAGAACATGTTTGTACAGAATATGTTCAGCACATGTAGTCATACCTTCCTGTTTTCGCGTCCCAAGTGTGGTATTAATGTAGGCAGTTTGAATTTTTTCTTCATTTTATGATGCTAGGTCATTCTTTTGCTAAATCTTTCAGAGCTGGTGAGTGGGTGAGTGTGAGAACAATATGTGCCTACATTAGCCGCCAAGTAGCCTCATGGGACAGGAGGAGGACAGAGAGAGCGGCTTTGCTCTCCTCTGCTGTACAGTATGTGGGAATAGACATGGCTCCGCCTCTTTCTCTCTCTGTCTCTCTGTAGGTGGCTGATGCCAAAAATCACAAAAATAAAACTCAAATGAATTCAGGACATTTTGATTCCCCAGCCAAAGTAAACAGCTTGATTTGACGTGTTTCTATATTTGCTTCTTCACACAACAGAATATGCAGAGTCTGACTGGGTCCTGTGTCCGGCTGCAGGCTGATGAACATGGCACAAACCTCTGTCTAACCTCTGCTTACTGTTTTCCACTCCATTCTGACTCATCTTCCAGCCCCTGATTGGATCAATCAGTTTGTCCTCATCAAGACTGCTAAAAATAGGTAACATGATTGGTGCTGCCAGGGAAGGGGGTTTAAACAAACCTTTCTCTACTCATCATACATTGGTTGTATCTTATATAAACCCAATTATGCATATATATATATATATATATATAAAAGCATATTATTCTTTTTTTTTTTTTTTACCACACTTATGAATAATAATTAAGATAGAGACAGCAGTGGATAAGATGATAAATAGAGCAAACCTAGAGAAGAACCAGACAAAAGCACCCCATACTCCTCTAAGTGACAGTGAATGGTGTAGAAAAATAATATGGTACAATTGTAATCTTTAAAGTCAATCTGTACTAAGCATGTAGAACATGATGTTCTATATGAGCATCAAAAGCAATTCTTAAGTACAAAGTGTAAAGTAGTCAGGTGAGATTATGCACTTAAGCGTGGGTTAGACTTGGACATAAACTGTTTTCAGGACGTATAATCTAGGATGCAGTCATAAGATATTGTCTATGCCATGAGATGTTAACTATAAATCCAGTGCTACTGTATGATTAGGATTTTGTAATAGTTTTTATTTTTTAGAATTTTGGTTCATTTTCAAGTAACATCAAACCTCCAGATCATAGACTTAAGGATATGTATTGATTTTTATATATCCATCCATTTGTCCACTCCAGCCGACATTGCTAAGTGATGGTTGGCCTGTCTGACCTATGATGAGTAAACTGGAAACATCAATCACTCTGCAATGCATACAGTACTGTAAAAAATATCTTATCTTATCTTATCTTATTTTTCTTTCTTTCTTTCTTTTTTGCATATATGTTACACTTAAATGATTGAGCTCATCAAACTCATTTAAATATTATGCAAAGATAACCTGAGTAAATACAAATTGCAGTTTTTAAATGAGGATTTCATTATTAAGGGGGAAAAAAGATTTCCAAACCTGCCTGGCTCTGTGTGAAAAAGTAACTGCCCCCTAAAACTACAGCAACAGCTGCACAAGTCTTTCACATAACATTCTTTGTAGAATGGTCTTAATTCAGCCACATTTAACCTGTTTAAGGTCGTGCCACAGCATCTCAATTGGATTCAAGACTTTTGACTTTCCAAATCCTTACATTTTCTTCAGAGGTGGACTTGCAGATGTGTTTAGGATCATTATCCTGCTGCAAAACCCAAGTGCGCTTGAGTTTGAGGTCACGAATTGATGGCCAGATATACTCCTTCAGGAATTTCTGGTAGAGTGCAGAATTCATGGTTTGATTAATTATGGCAAGTCATCCTGAAGGTCCTGAAGCTGCAAGGCAGTCCCAGATCACACTACCACCACCATGTTTGACTGTAGGTATGATGTTCTTTTTTTTTTTTTTTCTTTAATTAAATGCTGCATTAGTTTTACACTTGATGTATCGGGATGCACCCCTTCCGAAAATTTCTAAAGTCTTGCGGATAATCATTTTTTGGGCAATTATTAGAAAGGTCTTTATGCTCTGCAGGGAGAAACTGATGTGATGTGTCAGTGCTAACCACTTATTCATAATGCAACTCATTTTACAGAAATTATTTCAATTGGGATGGTAGATGCACACAACACTCAACACGCAGTCCCATTCTGCCATCTGTTGCTCAAATCTGTACTGTGCAGCTACAAGATGTGATATGAATCAACAGCCAAACCAATATGATTGAATTTCAGTATGTCTTTTTCTTTAAAACTACTAATAAATCAGTCATTTTTGAGAACATAATGTAGTGTTTTTCTGTAAAATTCTAAAATATATTTTTAATTCTGAGCAATTTTACAAGCTGAAACAACTCAGCATAACAAAAAAAAAATTTTTTTTCCATCCTACTTAAAATTATTTTTATTTTACTTGATAAAGTGATCAAGTGTTTGATAAAATTAATTAACGGCTGTTACAAATAATATTTTTTTTATAATATTACTTTTTTATTTGACATAAAGGCTGATAATTGCCTGTGACATACCGACAGCATGACAAAAAAGTAAATAAATAATTATAACCACTCAGCGTTCATGTGCTGTCTGATGCCCAAACAAACAAAAAAAAAAAAACGTAATTTCTGTTTCATATACAGTATATAGATAGATGTCAACACCGTCAGGTAGATATTTTTGTTATCTATGTTTTTATTTTTTTAGTTAATTGTTCCCACAATAGTGTGTTTATAATGAACATTAAGTAAGATTTTAGTTATAGGACAACTTCTTTACTGTTTTGGGGTAAAAAATATGGATTTATTCATAATAACTTAGACAAAGCCAGTTTGTATCCTAAGTAAATGCTATTAAAAGCATTTTTAAATAATTCTAAAAAACACTTGATTATTAGACAAAACCAAAAATGTTTTCAACAAAATAAATACAATTCAAGTACATATGATGGTGTTGGCAAAAATCTTATAATGCACTAAAAACTGTGAGGTTGTTCCAAAACAGGGTTTGATAACCCACATCTCACTGTTCAACAATATTTTTTTAGGGTATATATATACACAGTATGTATATAGGAGGATAGAGTCCCAGTGTAAATCCCAGTGTCACTAATGCCAGTAATCTCAGTCATCTTCAGTCTAAAAAGCTATATAAGAAACAACTTTACAAATGAAAGACATTAGTAATTAGTGAATTTTCAACTGTAGGTCAAAACAGTGGGTCTGTCTGCTGTTGCAGCTTAAGACTGTGTTTATGAGAAAAGAAACCATGGATTTAAGATCTCATTAAATGTTTACACAGCACAGTAATGACTATGTGAAGTGTCCTTATAGCTTTATGAGGAGCATACACAATCAGACATTGAAAGAAAATAAATGAACTATGGGTTGTTGGAAATTAACACCTGCATGTTGGGATGTGTCTCGACATGAACTCAGCAGCATCTCAGGAATGTAAGAAGTTCCTCTTATAAGAACAAGGGTAAGATTTACTTACTGATCACTGTCGCAAAAAAGTGAAACCTCTGTAAGAGAAAAGACATTCGTACATTACTATGTGGCGTATCACTGTGAAGGTGATTATATATCATGGAAAAGAAAACCTTTAGAAAAGCATTTCCCTCCCTATTGTTTTATTTTTATTTATTGTATTTATTAATTTTATTTATTTGTATTTTATTTATTCACCCGTTTTTTTCCTCTTTCTTACTGTCTCCAAGGACAGTCCCTCCATCCATTACCCTGTTGCACTTTCATAAGCACATATTGTTCATGTCTCACATACAGTATGTGTAACCTGGGTAGCGATGCTGACCAAATGGAATCGGATTGGTTAGTAACGGGGAATATTTAGCACATCAGAATGAGTTAATTGGACCACGCCCATTTAGAAGAGCTCTCTCTCTCTCAGACGCACATGGAAGGAAAGAGCAAGAGTATAGTTTAGTTTTGAGCACTGTTACAGTTTCCCAGATTTGTTTAGTAATAAACCACCAGTTTCCTAATAAAAGCAGAAAGTCGGAATGGTAAATCCATCCACCTCCCCCCAAACATTTTTCATTTTTATAATAAAACACGATGAAGATTTAAAAATAACTGTGGTAATTTTTTTAAGCAACATGCACAAAATAATTCTGTATCACTTTTAACGCAGTACTGTATATGCTTTTTGTTTATTCAGAACTCAGTAACCGTTTGGTCGCGATTAACTGTAACATTAAATTCAGTTTTATTTAATTTTATAATTGTTACTCTCGCAAAGCAGCTTTAAATAATTAAAAGACAATTAGAAAAATGAGAATGAAAAAGGGGGAGGGGAGGGGGGGGGGGGTAAAAACTCCCTGAGATTCAACAGTAAAGGCTGTAGAGTTCGGCGATGTCGCTTCCAAGTTCAAACATGTTTACACCAGGGAATTTCTTAACTTAGCAGGGACAAAACGTGTCGTTTTCTCAAACATGATTTTCCCAACTTGCCGTTTCTTGGTTTATTCAGATTCCGACAGATTGAATTTAAGAATGCACCCCTAGGAACCTAAAAGAACACACTACAACGCTTGTGTTTAGGGCTGCTTCTGAACAACTGTGCTCATAGGTTTAATCAACTATTTACAAGACAACGGTCAAAGTGCCACAGGTGAGTGTGTGTTTGTGGATGGGGAGGTATGTCTGTGTGCGCTCCTGCATTTATCAGTTGGCTTTAACACAAACACATCCCCCCCCAAGAAATACAGAGCAATCCTAAGTTTGTTTTTGTTCTTTTGGTGTAGTTCATAAAACCCAAAGCATTGATTTATTAATTGAAAAAATAAATATGGCATATTTATACATATGATAAAATTTTCAATGGTTGTTTTCGTTTGTTTCAAAAATTATAATAATATATATATTTTATAGCCCAACTCTTTGACTATTTAAAACAAAGTTGTCTCCTAATTTAGCCAATTGATGTACTTGGTTCAAGTAAATGTTTTTTTTTTTTCAAAACAAATTGGCCTAACAATACCTCAACAACATGACGTAAACAAAAAAAAACTGTAAAGGTCAGTAAAATTCAAGGATAACATCAGCTGCTTATCAGTCCCCATCTGTTTTTTTCAATTTAAGTATCCATTTTTAAAAACTATCAAAGTTGAAACAGTTTAAGTCTTTGTTTCCCTCAATGCGTAGACCTGACCAAACATCCTAAAGCTGTCACAGTCACCCAGGCCCTCAAAGACTCCAGCTTGTTAATGCTCCTTCAGTAGCTCCAAAAGGCCAGCCGTCACCCCTCTGACCCAATCCTCCACTGCAGAGCTCTGGTTAAAGAGAACAAGAAAATTTACTAAAGACAACGATAAATATACTTGACAGAATATCGACATTAATAATCTTATATACCACCAGACTGTGTAAAATACTGCATCAGGAATTCTGGAATGTAAATAAACTGCCTGTGCTGAATCTAATAAACCGTTGAACTTTGCTAGCCTTAACCACTTTCTGTCTGTATTAACGTCCACATTAAATTAACGGGAATTTACTTAACTCTTACCCAAAAATAAATAAATGCTGAATTTACCCAAATCCAGAGAACACTAAGTCAAATTCTCTCAGTCATTTTCAGAGGGTACAAACGCTCTTCTTACAAAAAATACCCTGAGCTCACAGAACTCTATATTAATCAGTTTCTCGGGTAGTGCAGCCTCTGTAATAGCGAAGTTAATAGTATTTCCGAAGCTTTAGCGTCTTTTGAGGGAAAGAGTGACAGTAAGCTGTAACTCCAGACTTGGTAAACTGATGCCTCAAGTCACATACTGTATGACCAGTGGCGGCCTGTCAATACGGGGCACAGGGGCGCCGCCCCCCTTAAAGTTACAGTAGACAGAGAAGAATGCGCCATTAACATGTAATTATTTAACATAATAATTATTTATTTTAATAATTAAATAAAGTCATTTAGTCACAATATTCCGCTGTATTTCGTAATATTATTTATTTGCAATAAAAAACAAATCTAAACTGTATTACGTTCATTTGTGTTCGTGTACGCGGGACGCCGGACAAACGAGTGTCTATGTAGGCACGTACGTTTTTTGAAAAGCATGTGACCTGAGGCTGAGCTCTGATTGGATCTTGCCAAATCATCCTTCGGGCGCAGCTCTGTGCGCCCTGAACACTCCCACTTTTATTCTTAGCGAATCAATATTGTTTTTAAATATTTGGGCTCATGTGATTGGACCATTTTCAACGAGTCTTTTCCAGCACTTTTTATGGCAAGCGGAGCTGGCTGACGTGAATCATGTGAGTAATGCCTTTATTTTATGCTAGTACAGTAGTAGTGATGCTTAATCACCTGATAAATGGCTATTTACAGGCGAGCATTAAAATTTTAATTAAAATTTTGTCCCCCCCCCCCCCCCCCCCCCCCCCCCCCCAATTTTTTTTGCACCAACCGCCACTGCATATGACTAGTGATTTTCAAAACGGCCGATAAAAAAAAATTAATAAACTGGGAACTAAACTGTAAACTAACCCAAACAAATGTTAAAAAAGTCAATTAAACTGTCATCTTCATCTACAGTACATATTGCAGTATGCTAGCGTCAGTCCCGCGGGGGTGAGGAGGGTTAAAATCACGTGATTTCAGCAGCTAAATTGCTGATTTCTGTTAACGTCTCCTTAAGAACAAAGCGCCATCTAGTGGTTACATCCGGTAAATGAATAAATTGGCCTTCAATGTTCACTGTGAAATCTTGACACTCCTTTCTGGTAACAAAGGGAGGGGGAATCACTGGTAGTGTATAATTGAACATTTGTTGGACCTGATTGTGTGTTTTATATTTGCTTATTTTAAAACTAAAAAAGAAAAAGAAAAATATGTTGTTTAGCTTGTTCTCAAGGATGTCTGTAGTCACCAGTTTTTAGTTTGTGATTTATAGACATCACAGAGATTTTGTTAGTTGGTTAGTTAGGCAGCACGCTGATTTAGTGGTTAGCACTGTCTCCTTGCACCTCCAGATTCTGGGTTTGATTCCCAATTCGGGTCTGTGTGCATGGAGTTTGCATGTTCTCCCCGTACTTGGTGGGTTTCCTCCCACAGTTCAAAGATATGCAAATTATGTTAACTGCGATTCCCAAATTGCCTGTAGTATGTGTGTGCTCTGTAATGGCTTGGCACCCATACAGGGTGTACCCCATCTCATGCCCTAAGTCTCCTGGGATAGACTGAAAGCCCCCCGTGCCCCTGTACACTTACTCACTTATCATCATAAGGTGATATTCACCTTATGATGAGTGAGTAAGTGATTTTCAATTGTTAATGTTCTTGTATGTTGGTTATGGTTATAAATAAACATGAGCTGCTATGTGGCACAGATCTTAAAGCGTTCCAGAAGAACTGCACCTCAGACACATTTGGTATGAGTATGAAGCTAAATGTGCTTGTACAGTAGTTCCACATCACTTTACTTGTTCTGCTGGAAACATACTGTGTTAAAGCAGTGAACATTTACTTTTTCTTAAATAGTTTCTTAAAATTTTCTTAAAATAGTTTCTTAAAATTTTCAGATTTTAATGGGCAAAAGAAGTGCAATATAATAATTATGAATTTTTTTATTTTTATAAATAATATTTAAAAAATGTCAAGGTGAGTATTAGCTGCATAAAAAAGTGTAATGAAAGCATTTCATACTTTGCCTTATGTTTTAGATTTTATATACATTATGTGTATTTGGCAAAAGTATTTGGCCAAACCAGCAATGACATTGTATCCAAATACATATACTTCAATATGGGGTTAGTTCCCATTTTGCAGCTAAAAAATCTTCCAGTCTTCTTGGAAGGCTGTTTACAGGATTTTGAAGTGTTTGTGTGGGAATTTGTGCCCATTTATTCTGTAGAGTATTTATGAGGCCAGGTACTGATGTTGGCTGGGAAGGCCTGGTTTAAATCTGTGTTCCAGTTCGTCCCAAAGGTGATCGATGGGCATTAAGATTACATTAAGATTGCTCTTCTCTGGGGATAAGGGGTCTGATTGAAACACATGAATTCAATAAATTTTGTCCTTATAGTGTAGACGTACAGGGGTTGGACAATGAAACTGAAACACTGGCCAATTTAGTGTTGGAGGTTTCATGGCGAAATTTGACCTGCTTGTTGGCCAATCTTCATTGATTGCACATTCCACCAGTAGGAGCAGAGTGTGAAGGTTTAATTAGCAGAGTAATAGCACAGTTTTTCTTCAAATATTGCAATGCACACAACATTGTGTGTGACATATCACAGTTCAAAAGAGGACAAATTATTGGTGCACATCTTGTTGGCGCATCTGTGACCAAGACAGCAAGTCTTTGTGATGTATCAAGAGCCACGGCATCCAGGGTAATGTCAGCATACCACAAAGAAGGATGAACCACATGGCGAAGAGATGGATCCAAATGCAGGGGAGCAGAGATGATTTTGGGATGCGTGGGCTGGGTAACCTGAAGCTGCGTGCCGTGGAGAGACGAGAAACAGAGCCGTAGTCGAGAAACGAAAGTGAAAGTTCGAAGCCGTTTGATCTGTCCGTGAGAGCGTTGCGCCGAAACGAGCGAGATAGCGTGCTGCGCTTCCTTATATCCCGGAAGAAATCAGCGCCAGATGAGAAACTGGTGTGTCGGCGAGGTGGGCGTGTGACGAGCGATGACAGCGTGGAAAAAAACATGGCTGCGTGATGAAAAGCATGACAGCGTGGGAAAGGGAATGTTGGGAGGCAGAGGCGGTCTTTGATCAGCGCGAAAGCGCTGAGAGCGTGACAGTACCCCCCCTCTAACGAACGCCTCCAGGTGTTGCACAGGGTGCGTCGGGATAGCGTCTGTAGAACTCTGTGATCAATGTTTTGTCGAGGATGAATCTAGCTGGAATTCAGCTTCTCTCTTCTGGGCCATAACCCTCCCAATCCATCAACTGGACTCCTCTGCCTCGGCGGCGGGCCTTCAAAAGTCTTCGGACCGTGTAGGCCTCACCGCCATCGATGATCTGGGGAGGAGGATGAGGGTGGGTGAGTGGACTTAGAGATCACTTTATGATGTGTCGAAGCTGAGACACGTGGAAGGTGTCACGTGTGCCGCGTAGAAGAGGGGAGTAGGAGTCGGACAGCGCATGGGTTTACTATTCTGGTTATAGTGAAGGGGCCGATGAAGCGAGGTGAGCGTTTACGTGAGAGCGTTCTTAACGGGATGTCCTTAGTAGCGAGCATGACCCTCTCCCCCACGCGGTACCTGGGCGCCTTGGTACGGTGGCGGTCCGTCTGTCGTTTGTACAACCTGGATGCTTGCAGCAGGCTTCGTCTAGCTCGTAGCCATGTCCGTTTGCACCGCCCGACGAAATGTTGGACAGAGGGGACCTCTACCTCCTCCTCTTGAGTTGGAAATAGTGGTGGCTGGTAGCCTAGACAGCACTGGAATGGGGAGAGCCCCGTGGAGGCAGACGGCAGGGAGTTGTGCGCATATTCGACCCACGGGAGGAACTTACTCCAGGTGGTAGCATCGTGCGTGGTCATGCACTGGAGAGCGACATCCATTGCTTGATTCTTTCGCTCCGTTAAGCCGTTGGATTGGGGGTGAAAGCCGGAAGACAGGCGAGGAGTGGCTCCGATGAGTTTGCAAAACGCCTTCCAGAAGCGTGACGTGAATTGAGGGCCTCGATCTGAGACTATGTCCGTAGGAAGACCATGAAGACGAAAGACGTGGAGGATCAGTTGCTCCGCTGTCTCCTTGGCAGAGGGGAGTTTGGGAAGCGGAACCAGGTGTATGGACTTGGAAAAACGGTCAACGATGGTCATAATACATGTGTTCCCATCTGACGAAGGTAGACCAGTTACGAAGTCCAGTGAAATGTTAGACCAGGGGCGGTGCGGTATGGGTAAGGGTCTGAGGAGACCGGCCGGGGGATGGTTATCATGTTTACAGCTGGTACAGATGTCGCAGGCTGCCACGAAGCTGGAAACATCCCTCCCCAACGTGGGCCACCAAAAGCGCTGTTGAATGATAAAGCGCGTTCGGGCTGAGCCTGGGTGGCAGGCCAATCTGGATCCATGGCCCCACTCAAGGACCTGTGAGCGTAGACCGAGGTAAACAAAAAGACGATCAGGGGGAACGTTGCTGGGGCCGGGCTCCTGGGTCGATGCCTGCTTAACGTTAGCTTCAATGTCCAATTCCACCGCTGCTACTAGACAACGAGAGGGCAGGATCGTGTCGCAAGGCATGGAGTCATGGGGAAGAATGGGGTTGAAGAAGCTGGGGTTGGCCAGTTGGAAACTGCCTGAACTTTGGCCTGTTCCATCTCTAGCCGCGAAGGGGAGATGACGAAGCCTAGAAAGGTGGTCGACGTTGTATGAAATTCACATTTCTCTGCCTTGACGTATAAGTTGTTCTCTAACAGTCTCTGTAACACCTGACAAACGTGACGTCGATGCTCCTCCAGGTTGTGGGAAAAAATCAAAATGTCGTCCAGATAGACGAATACGTAAAGGTTCAGGAAGTCACGGAGTACATCATTTATCAGGCTCTGGAAGACGGCAGGAGCGTTGGTGACTCCGAACGGCACTACCAAGTATTCATAATGCTCGGTCGGGGTGTTGAAGGCGGTTTTCCACTCGTCGCTCTCCCTTATACGGACGAGATGATAGGCATTGCGTAAATCTAACTTCGTGAAGATGGTGGCTCCTTGGAGAAGTTCGAAGGCCGTAGACATGAGTGGTAAGGGATAGCGGTTCCTGACTGTTATTGCGTTGAGCCCTCTGTAATCTATGCATGGACGAAGGGATGAATCCTTCTTTTTGACAAAGAAGAACCCTGCCTCTGCGGGTGAGGATTACTCATTCATGGCTTCTTGCTCTTGGCTAGTCAGAGAGTAGAGACGACCCTTTGGAGGAGCGGTGCCAGGAAGAAGGTCGATGGGACAATCATAAGGCCGATGAGGGGGAAGCGACGTGGCTCGAGTCTTGTTGAAGACCAGTTTGAGATCATGGTACTCGGACTTGATGACGTATTTTTGACAGCGGTTTAACACACTACATTCATGGGGGTAATTTTGCAATTTGTCCGTGTAACAGAGGAGTTGTAAAAACAAGTTTTGTGTCTGTAAACGGTCAGTGTCGTATATTTCAGAGTTGTACACTAACAAACACACTAAATATCGTATCTGTAAGCTGTCGTGGCCGTAGATTTTGGAATCCAACGCGGACAAAACACAGAATTACACACAAATCTTTTTTTTACGCACAATTATTTTTGACAGTGATTTTATTCCATAGCTTGGAACATGTATCAAAATTTATATGTATGATGTTTTTTTCTTTGTACAGGACGATGTTAATTCCAAAAGTACAATTTGTTTCATTATATAGGTTCTTATTTTACTTAGGAAGCATCACATTTATCTGAAAAAAAAATGGGCTAAAGCTAAGCCAAAGTTCAATAATAATAATAATAATAATAATAATAATAAAAGAGATTAAACATTATGGGACCACATTAGAAAATTTTAAGAACAATAAAGCAAGAAAGACTTATGAAGCGTTTCGCCAAGTTAAATTGTTGTAGACTTAACCTCTGGCCTGAAAAATGTTTCTTTTGTTGTTTTATTTGGTTCTTTTTTTTCCTTAATATTCTTATTGGTCCTACATGAAAATACTTTTTGTTAATCTGTAAATGTTGCGAATGAGTTCTGTGTATACAATTTTATGAATAAGTTTGGCATAATAATAATAAAAAGAAAATTGTTGTGGCCCAAAACCAGGCGTTTCAGTTTTATTGTCCAATTCCTGTAGATTTTTAACAAGAACAGGAAAACAAGTACAGTACTCTATTATACCACATAGTGGCAGCACAAATTAAGGTTGGGGCGGAGTTACACATATAACCCCGCCCCGACATGTAGCCCCGCCCGATACTTCAGGCTGCAACAGGGGCTTCATGGTTCTGAGGCCCTGTCTGCAAAAGAGGCGTGGTTACCGAGCTATTGCCACGCCTTCGCGCGGAGGCGCTCGCGAACCTAGCCTGAATTAGCATAGCATAGCTCGAGCGAATTTGACAGCTGGGAGAGAGAAGCTCGTTCCCTTCCTTCACCTGACACGGTTTAGCTGAGTGACTCATGGCGAAAGTAAACGGCGGGGCGGCTGGCTGTAGGGCTATTGTAATGGCCGGGCAGTTTCTGTCCAAGCCAGCGCCGCCTCTCGCTCAGCCGCAGCAGAACTCGGGTCAGCGGAAACTTGCTAAAATTCAGCGGCGCATGCTGTCCGTCACTCCCGCCGTGCAGGCGAACAAGATTCCCGTTCAGTCGCAGCTCGACGCGCCCAACTTCATCCCGCTGTCGGAGCGCGGTGTGTGGTCGAACCGCTCGCTCGTCTACCGGGACGTCAAAGCGTTTCTCAATGAACTCGGCGGGGATCCGCGGGAAGCTCGATACTGGCTGACGCAATTTCAGCGAGCTAACGTGTGCAAAGCGCCTGCGTTCGCCGTGATCGAGGTGAGTGAGTGAGTGAGCATGCTAGTGTGAGTTCAGCTGGACATCAAACTAGCGTCAGTCATTTGTACAGACTTAGTCTGACCAGCAACCAGCTGTTAGAGCACTGAGCTGCATAGTTACCTTCCACCTTAATTAAACAGATAAATGTTCGTAATAGTCTTGCTCTTGTTTTCTTACATATACCTTGTCTAGCTTGAGCTCAATGGTTAAGGCACTGATTAGAAAATTGTGGGTTCAAGTCCCACTGTTGGGCTCTTGATTAAGTCCCCTAGCCCACTGCTTTCTAACAAGCTGATATGTGTGAAAAAACACTTCATGTAAAAAGTATCTGAGGGTAGCACTGGTCACCTTGCACCTCCAGGTCAAAGGGTTCGAATCCCACCTTGGGTCTGTGTGCCTGGAGTTTGCATGTTCTCCCTGAGCTTGGAGGGTTTCTTCTGTGTATTCCGGTTTTCTCCCACAGTCCAGACATGCAGATTAGACTAATTTTTGTTCTCAAGTTGCCCTTAGTGTGTGAATGACAATGTGAAACTTGGGTAACTGCCACAGAAAGAAGACGTATATATCTCCAGGGTGGGTAGCGTCAGTCACCCGATGTACCAGATGGCACATAGAAAAACCACAATGCTAACAAAAAAAAAGAATATATAATACATCTCATCTACAGTACAACATACATAATAAATCTCTGCTTACTGGTAGTCTTATGATTGTTTTTTTTTTTAATTGATCAAAATGGTGAAGAGAAATGCAATAACAAACTGAGTACTCACTTATCGTTTAAGGTACACAAGTGCATTCGTATGGCAGAAATACTGATAAATTCAGTATTAGTTGTACAGTCAGCTGTACAACAAAGCTAAAACTATTGGAATATTTAGTAGTATAATTATTATATCATCTAATAATAATAATAATAGTAATCATTTTCAGTGGTTAATGTTCTTGTTTGTTGGTTATGGTTATAGATGAAAATGAGCTGCTATGTGGCATGAGTAGAGTTAGAGAAGAACTGCATCTCAGACATATTTGGTATGAGTCTGAAACTGAATGTGCTTTTATAGTAATTCCACTAAATTTATCTTGTTCTCCTAATAAATATATATATATATATATATATATATATATATATATACACACACATTTACTTTTTCCTAAATAGTTTCCTTACAATCTCTGTGTTTTTGACAGCCTCAATAATTACTTTAATGAGGTAAAGATTTGTAATATAATAAGTACATTAAAAACTGAGGATATTAAAAATGACAAATTCCCAAGCATTAGCTCCATAAAAAGCATAGCTAAAGCATTTAATACTTTTGGACCACTGTTGGGCCCTTGAGTAAGTCCTCTTGTCCACAGCTTTCTAACAAGCTCAGATATGTGAAAAACCACCACCCATAATAAATATCTGAGGTTAGCACCAGTTGCCTTGCACCTCCAGAATTAAGGGTTTGATTCCCACATGATTCCCTGTGTGCATGGAGTTTGCATGTTCTTCCCATGTTTGGAGGGTTTCCTACGCGTATTCCGGTTTCCACACACAGTCCAAAGATTTGCAGGTTAGGCTAATTGCCGATCTCAAATTGCCTGTAGTGTGTAAATGACAAAAACTTGAGTAACTGCCACAGAAATAATGGATATATCTTCAGGCTGGGGAGTATTCGTCACACGATGTGCCATATGGCACATAACAAAAGCATTTAATACTTTGTCTTTGAACACATACAGTCTCCTGCTGATTTGGTCAAACATAACATAACATAATAAACCATGATGAAATTTTGCAGACAGTGCACACACAGGGAAGCGAGGATATGTTTTCATAAGTGGACATACAGATAAATACATGGCATGTTTTGACACAGCAGAACTCGAATAACATTTTATGTCTTGTGTCCAGATCGACCCTTCGGTTTTCAAGAGCTATGAGATGGTGCAGAGCCTGGCATTTGGCTTGTCGTTCCTGCAGCGCATGGACATGAAGACCGTGGTGGTAATGGGGCTTCCTCCTGAGCTGATGAAAGAAAACTGTGTGCCAGATGGGCCCGTTTCCTCTGACAGCAGGACTGTACTGATTAAATATTGCCAAGCTCTTGCTGAGGCCTTGCATCTCAGCTCTGCCAGCGTCATTCCTTTCTTTAGTGCAGAGTCAATGCTGAGACTTCAGGAGCCTCAACATAGGAGCAGGTTAGTGTTAGTCAGCACATGTAGTGTGTCATGTAACATTTTGGGGCAGATGTGGAAACCTCTCTGGTTGTTCCTCTTTGTCTGTGTGTTAGTGCTGCTGCTTCCATCGTCGTAGACACAACCCTACTTCAGTGGAGTCTTGACTGTGATGCCATTCCCTTGGTGTGCCCTGTGGGCTGTGATACAACTGGCTGCTCCACTCTCCTCAATTCAGTCGATGTCACCGTAGCCATCTCTCGAGCCCTCCAGCCCCTTAAAGTCATGTTCCTGAACAGCTGGGGGGGACTTCTTAACCAGAACCTAAAGGTAAGTTTAGTGGTAAATTAAAGTGTGTTAAATAGGTATATTACAGTACAGGAAGTCCCAGTCCAGGTTTCGTTTCGAGAGCTCATTTGTAAATCTAATTTGTTCATAAGTCCAACAAATTTTGTCTAAGTACTAACACAATTGGCTATACACAGTATAAAACTTAACATGTTCCATCATCTCCATTTTGTCTCCATTGTTATTGCTTGCCGCTTCTTAGCAGTACCAGCTTCATTGCCATTGCTTTTACGCTTGAATGCGAATACATGTTCATAACTTCGAAAGTTTCGTTACTTGAATGTTCATATGTAGGGGACTTATTGTACCAGGTAATGTTGTTATAGTGCATTATTCCTGTATTGTATTATACTGTATGTTTATTCTACTATGTTATCTTTCTTTTTTATCACTGACTGAGAGGTGTACACATAAAATCTCTTAAATCAGACACAAACACTATCTTTTACATATAATGCAAAGTAATAACACATAATAGATGAAATGATTTGCTGATGTTTTGTCACATGCACACACAACCATAAAATCATGCAAAATGGAAAATGCCTACAAAGTGCAGGACCATGTCTTGTCTAATCAGCCACTTGGCACAAACTAAACAATGTGTTGTGTGTGTGTGTGTGTGTGTGTGTGTATTAGGTACTCGGTTCTGTGTCCCTGCCGAGTGACCTGCCGCTGTTGTCCTCAGCTGAGTGGCTGAGCGTGTTGGAGCGTAGGCAGGTCAGCGCAATTGCTCATCTCCTTAACCAGCTCTCTCCAGAGAGCTCAGCAGTCATTACTTCAGCTAACACGCTGCTCACTGAACTCTTCAGTCATAAAGGTGAGACACATACAGTGCCTTGCAAAAGTATTCACACCCCTTGAACTTTTCCACATTTTGTCATAGTACAACCACAAGTGTAAATGTATTTTATTGGGATTTTATTTTGAGACCAAAGCAAAGTGGCACATAATTGTAAAGTGTAAGAAATTTATAAATGGTTTAAAAATTTTTTTACAAATAAAAATCTTTGAATTCAGGCCACTTTACTCTGATACAAAAATCCAGTTCAACCAATTGCCTTCAGAAGCCACCTAATTAGTAAGTAGAGTCCATCTGTGTGTAATTTAATCACAGTATAAATACAGCAGTTCTGTGAACCCTTCAGAGGGTTGTTAGAAAACATTAGAGAACAAACAGCATCATAAAGCCTAAAGAACAGACCAGACAGGTCAGGGATAAAGGTTTGGAGAACAGAGCACTGTTCAATCTATCATCTGAAAATGGAATGATTATGGCACAACTGCAAACCTACCAAGACTTGGCCGTCCACCTAAACTGACAGGCCATGCCAATTTAGTGTTGGAGGTTTCATGGCTAAATTTGACCAGCCTGGTGGCCAGTCTTCATTGCACATTCCACCAGTAAGAGCAGAATGTGAAGGTTTAATTAGCAGAGTAATAGCACAGTTTTGCTTCAAATATTGTAATGCACACATTGTGTGACATATCAGAGGTCCAAAGAGGACAAATTGTTGGTGCGTGAACCACATCCAACAGGAGTAACTGTGGACGCAAGAGGAAGCTGTCTGAAAGGGATGTCCGTGTGCTAACCCGAATTGTATACAAAAAACATAAAACCACTGCTGCCAAATCACTGCAGAATTAAATGTGCACCTCAACTCTCCTGTTTCCACCAAAACTGTTCGTCGGGAGCTGCACAGGGTCAATGTACATGGCTGGGCTGCTATAGACAAACTTTTGGTCACTCGTGCCAGTGCCAAACGTTTGTTTCAATGGTGCCAGCATACAGGAGCCAATACAGGGCAATCTTAGAAGAAAACCTGGAGTCTGCAAAAGACTCTGAGACTGGGGAAGAGGTTCGCCTTTCAGCAGAAAGAACAGCTACCCTAAAGGTGCAATGGAATAGTTTCGATCCAAGCATATTCATTTGTTAGAATTACCCAGTCAAAATCCAATTCAGAATCTGTGGCAGTACTTGAAAATTGCTGGTTACAGTTGCTCTCCATCTAATCTGATTGAGCTTGGGCTGTGTTTTTTTTTTTTTTTTTTTTAAAGAAGAATGGGCAGAAATTTCACTATGTAGATATGCAAAGCTGGTAGAGACATACCCTAAAGACTTGCAGCTGTAAATGCAGCGAAAGGTGGTTCTACAAAGGGTTGACTCAGGGGGGGTAAATACAAATGCACGCCACATTTTTCAGTTTTCAGATATTTATTTGCAAAAAATATATATATAAATATTGAAAACCATTTATAATTTTTCTTTCACTTCATAGTTATGTGATTCTCTGTGTTGGTCTATCACATAATATCCCAATATTTCTTATTCTGACTAATCAACTCTTTTAAGATCTACATGTTTGAAAATAATGGACACGGACAATAGTTCTTTATGTTGTCGGAACGAGATATAAAATAATAATAAAAAAAATCCTCTCTGTTGGTTCTAAAATGATTTTAATGTATTTAAAAAAAAGTCATAAAAATTACTGTGGTATTAAGCATACTAGAAAAACGAGAAATAACCTGGCCGTAATGTCCCAGTGTGAGTCCAAAATGTAAATTTATGCTGAGTGAACTGTAACAGATATGCTGTAACTGAACTGGTTATTTTTAGAGGAAAGGGAAAGGTCAGTTATAGCAGTGAGCTGGTTGACCTCTATCTGTTTTTATTTTTTTTAATGCATGACTTACCGTTAAAGCTACTTAATTTTATTGCAGTGTTGTATTGAAACTCTTGCGAATAAGCATTCAGAATGTTTCATATGTCAGAGTTTGTGGTTTGAGTCATAGTTCATTTAAATGGTCTGGTCTGTTTCAGGTTCTGGCACTTTGTTCAAAAATGGAGATCCCATTCACAAGTATGTGACTTAAATTTTATTCCTTATAAGAAAGACTTTTGGACTATTATTATTTCTCATTGTAAATAGTCAATTCTAAAATTAATATTTTATTAAGCATGATTATTTGTAAAAAAAAAAAAAAAAAACCCTGTTTAAATGAAACGTACCACGTCCAAACCTATAGAGTTTTGTAACATTACATTTTGTACATTTGTTTAAAAAAGGAAACGTCAAATCATTGCAGTTTTCATGATTTGATTCTGTAGACTTTAAAATTATTTTAATTCTGTCCAGAGATGTACAGTACAGGGGTTGGACAACGAAACTGAAACGGCTGGTTTTAGACCACAATAATTCATTAGTATGGTGTAGGGCCTCCTTTTGCGGCCAATACAGCATGACTTTGCCTTGTGAATGACAGATACAAGTCCTGCACAGTACCCAGAGGGATTTTGAGCCATTTTTCTTGCAGAATAGTGGACAGGTCACTACATGATGCTGGTGGAGAAAAACATTTCCTGACTCGCTCCTCCAAAACACCCCAAAGTGGCTCAACTGTGCAGGCCATGAGAGATGTTCAACTTCACTTTCATGTTCATTAAACCACTGTCACCAGTCATGCTGTGTGTATTGGTGCATTTTCATCCTGATGCACAGCACCGCCTTCAGGATACAATATTTGAACCATTGGGTGCACATGGTCCTCCAGAATGGTTCGGTAGCCCTTTGCAGTGACTCTCCCATCTATCACAAGTATTTGGCCTAGGGAATGCCATGATATTGCAGCCCAAACCATCTCTGATCCACCTCCATGCTTCACTGTGGGCATGCAACAGTCTGGGTGGTACGCTTCTTTTGGGCTCCTCCACACCGTAACACTCCCGGATGTGGGAAAGACAGTGAAGGTGGACTCATCAGAGAACAATACACACTGCCCAAGATTTTCGCTGCTGGCACCATTGAAACCAATGTTTGGCACTGGCACGAGTGACCAAAAGTTTGTCTATAGTAGCCCAGCCATGTACATTGACCCTGTGCAGCTCCCGACGAACAGTTTTGGTGGAAACAGGAGAGTTGAGGTGCACATTTAATTCTGCAGTGATTTGGCAGCTGTGGTTTTATGTTTTTTTGTATACAATTCGGGTTAGCACACGGACATCCCTTTCAGACAGCTTCCTCTTGTGTCCACAGTTACTCCTGTTGGATGTGGTTCACACACCAACAATTTGTCCTCTTTTGAACTCTGATATGTCACACATAATGTGTGCATTACAATATTTGAAGCAAAACTGTGCTATTACTCTGCTAATTAAACCTTCACATTCTGCTCTTACTGGTGGAATGTGCAATGAAGACTGGCCACCAGGCTGGTCAAATTTAGCCATGAAACCTCCAACACTAAATTGGCCAGTGTTTCAATTTCATTGTCCAACCCATGTATGTATGTATATGTGCGTATATATACTGTATATACAGATTTTATTTATTTTTTTCCTTCGCTAACAAGCAGCTATTTTTCCAACAATAGAGACTGGATTGTTGAATCTTCTACTAATTCATTTGACATAGTGACTTTGCTGTGTCATTAAGTCATATTATCCGTCATATAACTCCAAAAGACTGTTAATGGGAACAGGATAATCTATTTAAAGTGTCATTGCATCAGGTCTTCATAGGAGTACTATTTCAGTTGATGGGGAAATCTCTCTGAGAGTGATTTTGGTGAGAAAGTTGGCATACTTCTGGAGATTTCCTGAAACTCCAGGGCCATTGTAGGGCTCTCTTCACATTCCCCAATCCTCTTATCAGGTTTGCCAATCTTGGCAAAAAGCTATGACATTATTGGACATGTCAATTCTTTCCGTACACTTTTCATAAGAAAAATTGATACACTCCTCGTTTATTGCTATCCTGACTCTCTTAGACTCTTAGATTCCTGAGGCACTTCTCAACAGGACTGTAATCCTATCTTTTAAATTTGTACACCAGCCTTTCCTAAAATTGCTTTCTACAAGATTTCTTGTCTTGACTCTTGAAAGAAATGTGTTATGAAAGTAGCTTTAATTCACAAAACTTTGTGAAAATCTGTAATGGTGAATCATAATAATTTCCTATGTCTGGATGGTGTCAGAGATTCTTAAGTCACTGCTTTTGGCATTTTACAAGATGATGTCATTTTCTCTCAGGTATAGCAGCCTTGAAGGCATAGACACTGACCGTCTCCTGGCTCTGATTAACAAATCATTTGGGAAGGAGCTAAAGGAAGAATACATCAGTTCTCTTAAGGACAGACTTCATTCCATCTATCTATCAGAAGGGTAAATTCACCTTTATTTGCATCCTTAGACTTTTTTTAATATACCATACACACCAGTAAAGTAGTGTTTTTGTCAGTCAGTAAAAGAACTTAGTTTATGTAGTAGAATCCATTTTTTTTTACAGTATTACTGCTTTGTGACCTGCTTCCTGCTTCTCAGGTACAGCGCAGCAGCCATCATCACTTCTGAGCCTGTCAACAGTGGGACTCTGTATCTGGATAAATTTGTGGTGAGTGACTGCAAAAAGGGCCAAGGCACCAGTCAGATCCTCTGGGAGTGTATTCGCCAGGACCTGGGCAAGCTTTTCTGGAGATCTCGAGTGAACAATCGCATCAACCCTTGGTGAGTTAAAGGCCGTGCGCACGCACGCATACATTGTCAGTCTCTCTCTACTCATCTTGGTCAGAGATGAAGTGAATCATGTGAGGATCAGAATCCTTTGGTGACATAAAGCACACTGCGTACCTGTTTTTAATTATTTATTTATTATTTATTTTTACTTTTGGGATTATAAACTTAGTTAAAAATGTTAAATTGTCAGCTATAAATGTGACCTCCTTAATTGTAATGCGTGTTTAACAGTAATGTTGACAGTGAGCTTTGAATGTAATTTTTATTGTAAAACAGTTTGAGTGCAAAAATGTGAGGGTTTCTGGAGAAAAAGTATCATTCAGGAACTTGAATCGAGATGTTTTAAATGATGTCATAAATCTGACAGTAGATTGTATTAGAAAATCCTAGAAAGAATAGCTGGAGCTTGTTAAGAACTGGTAATATCTAACTGAACTAAAGTTTCTTAACATTTAACATCATTGTGTGGTCTCTTTCATGGGTTCAGTAAAATCCATGTGAATCCATGTCATTATTTTTCTTGGCAGTATTTCTTCAGCAGGCATGATTATCAGACAAAATGGTGAATGTTTTGATTGTGGATCATGTGACTACAAGAGCTCTGTAGCAGCACATTGTTAGACACTATACTATTAATTTTGTATCCAGTATAATGAACTTTGGATGAGGAAGAACAGGTAGGATAGAATTTTAGTGAAGAATATTCCTGTTTCTGTTTTTTCTTCTTACTTTTTAAGTTCAGGCTTTAGTTCTCTATCCTCTCATTCTCTCAAACTTCCCAAATTTAATTCCTCAGGTACTTCAAGCACTGTGATGGCAGCTTCGCCAACGGCCATTGGATTGTATTCTGGTTTGGCCTGTCGGATATTCGTGAGTCATACGAGCTGGTTGAGTATGCCAAGCAACTCCCAGAATCGTTCTGCCAAAACTCTGAGAACGACACTTCTATCCAGCAGGCACCCATGGGGTCTTAAACATGTCTGAATTTTACACCCTGGATTTCAGCGTAGGAATGCCCGTGTGCCATTTACGTGACAACGATGTAGGGCATTATTTTTAAAGCCTGGAGTTGGTTAGAGTGGGGTTCCTGCTTGTGTTTGCAAGATTTCATTCAGTTTTGATTTTAAATACAGTTCAGTCATTGATAGTCCTGCTTTTACATGGCAGGTGTACAGGACATTATACGGGACATTCAGCTGTAAATACAGGGTGTTAAAACTCCTCATTAAAAATGTTTACAGTATAAGCTCTAGCAGATGGTGTCACTGGTACGCTGTGGATCTGTTCACCATTTGTGAATTATGAAACTGTAGCAATTATTCACATTTTGTTATGATATATTTTGATATTGAATGGTCAAGATGGCTGGTTATGACAGGCTTATTGATAGCTAGAGTACTGTGCAAAAGTCCTAAGCCATACCTCACTTCTTCTCCCCTTATTGAATTCAATTATGTATATTAAATGAAAGAAATTGGAACTAATGTTGACTGTGAGAAGCTCACAAAGTGCCTAAAGATACTAAAGAAATTGGTTGTTTTTTGTAACTTCAGCAGCAACCTCAGTTCCTCTCTCATTTGTTCCAACCACATTTAGCATCACCAGTATACTCTGATACACCCATTTCTCACTGGTTCATGTCTTAATTTAGATGTTTTTATGCTTGAATGATATATACTGTAGTCACTGTGTTGCTTAAAAATCAAAAAGCATTCCTCTGAAACTGAGAGCCAAAACCATGCCAAATATTTAAGCCATGTAGCCTGCATAACTATTCCTCAAAACTACATTAAGCAGTTCAAGAAAGTCTGGCTCTTTGGAAGCAAAATATGAAGAATGAAGTGTAGCTTAAGACCATTGTACAGTGCTGCCTTTCTTAGGTCTGACAGTCACGCAAGTTACTAATTTGGTCCGTAGCACTACAATGTCTGATAGTCAGACTCTAAAAGCATTGTTATAAAATATAAATGAATTAATCATTTTGCATCAGGAAAATGTACTCGGTAGGTTTACGTTATATATTGCGGGCCATGCTGTGTTGATGCACGACTATTCTACATGTTGCATTAGTCTATATTCTTTTTTTTTCCCCTCAGCATTTTCCTCAGAGTTTCTTGAGTCAAAGTTCTACATCTTATTGTATGTAATGTTTCACATGGGAAAGCAGAGATAATCAAGGACTATTTGCCTTGAAGTCATAGGGCAGAATATCAGATTGGAGTAGATATTTTGCATGGGCCCTAAGGCATTAAACCAGTGCACAGGTACTTGATGAGCTGTTAATCTAACGTGTACATTGTTAATGGCAGAGCAAGGCAGAGCACATTCATGTGGTAGCGTGTGGTTCTGTCTGTAAGTGTAAAGATGACAATAAAAAAAACTCTAACGTTTCACATGAATTCTTGATATGAAATTAAATGTTTGCATTCTTAACTGCCTTTCACGTACCACTGACAAATTAATGTTCAATTCAATTCAATTTTATTTCTATAGCGCTTTTAACAATGGTCATTGTCTCAAAGCAGCTTCACAGAAATGAAAAGAAAATGAAAAGAAGACTTATGGAAATGTATATATGTGTAAGAAAAATGTGTCTAGATAATGAGATTGTCCCTGATGAGCAAGCCAAGGGTGACGGCGACAGTGGCAAGGAAAAACTCCCTGAGATGGCAATAGGAAGAAACCTTGAGAGGAACCAGACTCAACAGGGAACCCATCCTCATCTGGGTGATGACAGATAACAGAAATTGTAGAACATCATGTGTGTTATGCAGATGAAAGTTCGATATAACAGAAGTTATTTAAATTTAAATTAACACAAAGTCCAGTTCAGCTCAGGGATGAGTCAGCAGGTGCAGAGGGCAGATGAGGGTCTGGATCACTGGGAGCTCAGGAGCAGCATGTGTAGATCCAAACCAACATGAAGAAGAATCCAGCTGGAGCAGGTGCTTCTCTGGATGCCTCAGGAACCTCGCAGGGTTGGCCTCTGTCTACTGAAGCTGGCACAATCTCCAGATGCCTCGGGATGGGTGGAAAAATAAAGAGCAGGTGAAAAGAATTAGCGTGGTTGCCATTCACGATAGATGTACTGGAGTATGAGGTAAAGAAATTAATTATGTGTATGCCAGATTAAAGAGATGCGTCTTGAGTCTACTTTTAAATTGGGAAACTGTGTCTGAGCCCCGAACACTGTCAGGAAGGCTATTCCAAAGCTTTGGAGCTAAATATGAAAATGCCCTACCTCCTTTTGTAGATTTTGATATTCTGGGAACTACCAGTAGTCCGGAGTTTTCTGATCTTAAGGAGCGTGGTGGATTGTAACGTATCAGAAGACTGGTTAGGTATGTGGGAGCTAGACCGTTTAGAGCCTTGTACGTAAGTAATGCTATTTTGTAATTAATTCTAAACTGAACAGGTAGCCAGTGCAGGGATGATAATATTGGGGTTATATGATCATATTTTCTGGATCTAGTGAGAACCCTGGCGGCTGCATTTTGGACTAACTGTAGCTTGTTAATTGAGGATGCAGGACAGCCACCCAGTAATGCATTACAGTAGTCCAGTCTGGAAGTCATGAATGCATGAACCAGCTTAATACACAGTTGTTTTTTAATTATGAATCAAAGAAAAAGCATTTTGGGGAATGAAGGCTGTAGTTATAGATTGTTTCATTTAAAAAAAAAAATTAAGTTTCACTCTTTATATATGTAGTGTTCACTCTTTATATTTCACTTGAAGTGTCATTCAAAGCACATATTGGTTATACACTAATAAAGTGGATGTACAACCCCTGGCAAAAAGTATGGAATCACCCCTCTCAGAAGATGTTCATTCAAATGTTTAATTGTGTAGAAATAAAACAAGCACATACATGCCACAAAACTATTTTCATTCAACATTCCAACCTTGTGGCTGTATAAAGCACTTTTTAAAAAAACAAAGAAAGATAACTATAGTTACTATAGTAACTATAGATCAAACACAGGAAAAAAATATGGAATCACATAAATCTGAGGAAGATTATATGGAATCACCATGCACTTTGCATTTCTAAAACAAACACCTGTATCTGATTACAACTGCTAATTAGTCTGCAGTTAAAAAAAGAGTGCTTGCACACATCAGTGATGTGTTGAACCAAGATGATTGGCATAACTCCTGGCTCCAACACGAGAGATGACAGTTGATGACAGGAGAGGATTATCAAACTTCTTTAAGAAGGTAAATCTTCACGGAATGTTGCAAAAGATGTTGGTTGTTCCCAGTCAGCTGTGTCTAAAATCTGGACCAAGTACAAATCAAAGGGAAAGGTTGTAAAAGGGAAGCGTACTGGTAGACCAAGAAAGACATCAAAGCGCCAAGACAGAAAACTTAAAGCAATATGCCTTGAAAACAGAAAATGCACAACAAAACAAATGAGGAACAAATGGGCAGAAAGTGGAGTCAATGTCTGTGACCGGACTGTAAATCGCCTAAAAAAATGGGATTTACATACAGAAAAGCCAAACGAAAACCATCATTAACATTTAAACAGAAAAAAACATGGTTTCTGTGGGCTAAAGAAAGACAATCTTGGACTGCGGATGACTGGATGAGAGTTATATTCAGTGATTAATCATGAACCTGCATTGGACAGGATGATGATGCTGAAACTTTTGTTTGGTGCCGTTCCAATGAAATCTACAGGGTGGGCCATTTATATGGATACACCTTAATAAAATGGGAATGGTTGCATTGAAATCTGCTGCATCTACCCGGTTGCTGCGTTCACCAGATATCAACACAATTTCGATCCGCTCATCACGTGTTAACCTCTTCGACATGTCAATGGCTGTGAACAAAGAGAAACTTAAATAACTCATGAAAGAATAAAGTTACGTTAAAACCAAGCACAACATTGTTTTTCTTGTGAAATTCCCAATAAGTTTGATGTGTCACATGACCCTCTTCCTATTGAAAAAACAAAAGTTGGATCCAAGATGGCAGACTTCCAAATGGCCACCATGGTCACCACCCACCTTGAAAAGTTTGCCCCCTCACATATACTAATGTGCCACAAACAGGACGTTAATATCACCAACCATTCCTATTTTATTAAGGTGTATCCATATAAATGGCCCACCCTGTATAAAGACAACTGCCTGAAGAAAACAGACAAATTTCCACAATCATTAATGATATGGGGTTGTATGCCAGGTAAAGGTATGGGAGACATGACAGTCATTACATCTTCTATAAATGCACAAGTTTATGTTGAGATTTTGGACACTTTTCTTATTCCATCAATTGAAAGGATGTTTGGTGATGGTAGCATCATTTTTCAGGATGATAATGCATCGTGCCATAGGGCAAAATCTGTGAAAACATTCCTACAGGAAAGACATATAATGTCAATGGCATGGCCTGCAAATAGTCCGGCCCTCCGGATTGAAAATCTATGGTGGAAATGAAAGAAAATGGTCCACAACAAGGCTCCAACCTGTAAAGCTGATCTGTCAACTACGATAAGACAAAGCTGGAGGCAGATTGATGAAGTATACTGTTTGTCATTAGTTAAATCCATGCCTCAGAGAATTCAAGCTGTTATAAAAGCCAGAGGTGGTGCAACAAAGTACTAGTAGTTTTTTTATTTGCTGATTCCATATTTTTTCCCTCTGTTTGATCTGTTTGAACAGTTGTCATTGATTATAGTTATTTCTTTTCTTTTCTTTTTTTTTTAAAAGTGTTTTATACAGCCACAAAGTTGGATTGTTGAATGAAAATAGTTTTGTGGCATGTATGTGCTTGTTTTTTTTCTACACAATTAAACATTTACAGTCAAAAAAGATGCATAGTCGGTAGAATGAAACATTCCTAAATTTGTCTGTTATGTAAAGTAATACTTTACCTTACCTTGTTGGTAAGGCATGCATAATTGAATATGATTATTGAAATAGCATTTTAACCAGTACAAGATATTCTCGCTTACATACTGTTTTTGATAAACTGATCTCTTGTCTTCTTTGTGCACAGAAATCAATAGTGTTTACTAAAAAAATGAGAAAGAGAATGGTGTAACTGCATTAATTAAAATAATATTTGTTTCCAACTACACAGAGTAAGGAGAAGCACATCTCAGATACAGCATAAAACCCAGTTGTGTTACTTTCCTGTCCGTCAAGAACACGAATTGAAGGCTACAGTTGGTACAGGTACACCAAAGCTGGGAGTGCAGACTGGAAAAAGGTGCAAAGTAATGTTACTTTTATTTTACAGCTGTAAAATTTCAGTGAGAGCTAATATCCCTGTAATGAGAGAAAAAAAAGAGACTAATCCAGTTCTATTGGATTGATGTAATCCACTCTTTAAATATGAAGATAAAAATCTTTAGGATAAAATATAATAGTGTACACCCCAACCCTGAATTAAACTGGTGATATAAAGTGGTATAGAGGATGGATGGATGGATGGCTGGCCAATAAGTATATTATTTATATAAAACTAAAAAATATTCAAGCGTGCAAAATATTTACAAATGCTTATTTTCACGCTGACAGTTATTTTTTGCGTATAAATCATTTATTTATTTTATGTCAGCCAATCTTTGGACTACTGTTTGAAGGTAACATATTTTGACACACTGTAAAATTTCAGTGAGAGCTTATATCCCTGAACTTTGGAGCATGGCTGTGGGGATTTGCTTATTCAGCCATGAGAGCACAAGTGATATTAGGTGAGGATGTCTGGGTTGTAGCTGGTGTTACAGTCCATCCCAAAGGTGTTGGGTGCTCAGTGCACACCAATCGAGTTCTTCCACACCAACTGTGGTGAACCACATTTTTTTTCTCACCTTACAGGGGCATTGTCCTGCTAGAACAGGTTTAGAACCAGTGAGTGGAAATTGTAAAGCTATAGCATGCAAAATGTGTTTTTTGTATTTATTTGTTGTTCATTATTTGCTGTATTAGTTAATTTAATGTAAAGGTTGAGATTTTTGACCACTAGAGAGCAGCACTGGCTCATGAATAACCTGAACATGACACTACAGACTTTCTGAGCCCTTTATCAAGTGTTAAAATGTGCAAAAATGAAATACCATATGGACAAAAATATGATGCAGTTAAAATCAACTTCTAGATTGTGCGTGAAAATTGTGCGTTCTAATGAAAACATAAAACCGTTTTCTTTTTTTTTTTCTCTCTGATCAAGGATGCTTGGCTGCAAATGGATCTTTCACCAAACACTACTATGATTTAAACATTTCAGATTGATTTCAATTCCAGCTTGTTTTTTTGTTGTTGTGGGGAATGGAGACATTTGTGTGAGGTGTTCAAGTCAAACCGGGATTTTTGTTATGACAGTAAAAACTTTTATTTCTCTATATAATTCTCTGCTATACCAATGCACTTAAGGTTATTAAGATTCGGTTATTTGTCAAATGTACCTTACAGCACAGTGAAATTATAATTTTTTTCTCATATCCCAGTTAGGAAGCTGGGGTTAGAGCACAGGGTCAGACAGGATACAGCACCCCTGGAGCAGATAAAGTTTAGGGCCTTGCTAATGGGCACAACAGTGGCAAATTGGTCGCGGTGGGGCTTGTACCCCCGACCTTCTGATCAGTAACCAAGAGCCTTGAGCCACAACTGCCCCAACCACTTGTGCCTGACCACTTATCCCAGTGTTTCACTAGTGCTTGGCTACTATCAGGGTAGTTTTCTCAGTACACCGGAGCCATGATCGGACTGCTTGCTTCACTACTTTAATTGACCGAACATGTGGAAGTTACTTGGATCAAACTCCCAGCCAAGGTCCTGAAATGTGCAAGTGGTGTTCGTGAATGATTCTGTGTACGATTCCCACAGACAGTAAAATGATCAATGGTTCAGAAAAGGTTCTGAAACGGTTCTGAATGTTATTAATGGGCACTTATCTGAGAATCAACAACAAACAAGTTTCCTAAATGTTTTAAAACTAATGCAGTTACATATCTTATGATTAAATTTTCATATCCATCCACTTCCTTCTCTAATTGAGAAATATTAAGAGATTTTTTGTGGCACCACCACATGGCTGCCATCATGCATTCAATTTTGTCTGCAAGTTGATTCAGTAATAACTATTTGTGTTGTGAAACCTTTTCCCTAATACTTTGAAAATCATTTGTGATTTATGTGGGTATACAGTAGATCTTAGATCATTTGATTAAATGAATCAAATATTGTGCATATGCAACTTATCTTTCTTCCTCTGACATGAAGAAATGGTATGTACAATATCCACCTGATGGCAGCATTCTATGACAGAAAGCAACGGTGGACTGTATGACCCAGGTGAGACATTTTACTACGGGTTCTCCTACCTAGCATACTTACCCGCGGAATACCTGGTTCCAAAATGTTAATGCAAATGTAGCTTTAAATTTTTTTTTTGTTATTATACTGTAGATGCTGGAGATTTCCTCTTAATTTTAATCTGAAATAATTTAATAGGTTAATATAAAATATTAAATATTTCAAAATGCTGTGACGTGAATGTGGTTTACCTTTTCAATTTCTTTTCTTTATGATTTTGGGAAACATAGAATAATTCACTACATTCGTGATTTGTGTTCAAGTCAAACCAGGACTTTTGATTGTGCAGAATAACACAGCACAGTTATAACACTAAAACTAAAAATCTTAATTTCTCAACATAATCCCTTGCTAGACTAAAACACTTATGCTAGCGTTTTACTAGTGCTTGGATATCATCAAGGTAGAAAGTTTCCATAGTATGCCGGAGCCATGGTCGGACTGCCTGCTTCATGTCTGAAACACTGGCCTCCCAGGAACTCCTTCAATGATCCAAACATGTGGGAATCACTTGGAGTGATGTCAGGACTGTATGGGGGATGTAGCAATAATTCACAGTCAAAGTCCTGTAAACACGCAAATGGTGTTAGCGAATGATTGTGTGTACAGTTCCCACAGACAGCGGCATCTCTTCCACAATTCCATGACAAGCTATATGTAAACTTTCAAGCAGCAGGCGTTCCACTCCCTGAATGTTCAAGCCTGCAGTGGCTTCTTTAAAAATGCTTGTACCATTCAAGTGTTTTACTGCGGCTGAGAGTACTGCGGAATCAGTTTTATGCCTTCATTCACTAAAAAAATTCATCACAAGTCCCGATTATTGTCTGTAAGTTCAGCTTTGACTGTTTCTGATTTTCTGAGATTCAGGGGTCCAACTCCACTCTTCCTGTTTAAAACTTTACACATGTATATAACAACGGTGAAATATTTTCTCTCTTCCATGTTTTCTGTTAAATCATTGTTTGGAGTATTTGAACAGTGTACTGTGAATAGGTGAGCATTAAGTCTGGAGTAGTTAGAGGAATCCTGTGACTCATCACACTCGGTCTGTTCCACTTTGCTCATGGTGTGTATGAACATCTATCTCTGGAATCTACTAAAAACTTTGCCAAACATGAAAGTATAAAACATGGCAGAGAAATGTTCTCCGTGACTAATTCTAGAGCTGAATTTTTGAAGCAAGAAGTATATATGCCATATTTTCATATACATAGTATATAGTATATAAATAATAGTTATTTAATTGCTTTCTGGTTGGCCATTAAAATAAAGAGTGAACAGTCCAGTTGGAAGACTGACAAAAACTGTAGACATATGCTTTGCTGTTATTGTTACATTTCAAAGGGAAGTAGTGTGAAGCTAAAACCTTCAAAGTTAGATTGCTTGGACAGAAAACAACATATCTGACAAGGTGTCTGAGGATCGCTACTTTCAGTTTGTCTTCGGGATGTGAGTTTATTTTCTTCTGTGGGCAGGCACTTTCAAGACGGGTGAGATGCTTTAGTGAATAGATGTGTATATGTTAAACAAGGCTGAGAATCACTGCTGTTGCTGAAACTCTAAGTGAGCAGTTCACAAGGGAACATACAGTACACTCACTACAGTACACTCACCAACCACCTTAATAATAAAATCATTCTTCATATACAGTACTTCAAACAACAGAATGGGGGGAATGTGGGATCTCTGAGTCTTTAACTGTCATGGTTGCTGATGCCAGTTGGGCTTGTTTGAGTATTTTACAAATTAGTGACCTTCAATGATTTCCACACAACAGTCTCTAAAATGTAAACAGCCTGTGAGCAGAGGGTCTGCAGCTGAAATATCTTGTTGATCGAAGAGATCAGAGACATAGAACCAGGATCTGACTCTATCGGGGAAACAGACTCACCCAAATTGAGCAGTTGAAGACTGGGAAATCATAGCCTGGTTTGATGAACCTGAAGAAAATAGGGTCGGAATTTGTCAACCTCATGAATCAATATCTCAACCTGCCCTGATTTAACAATACAGGCTGGTGGAGGTGGTGTATTGGGGTGTGGAATATTAATTCCAATCAATCATGACTTGAATTCCACAGTATATCTAAGTATTCCTTCTGACCATGTGCCTCCATTTATGGCCACAATTTACCCATCCTCTAATAGCTAGTTCCAGCATGATGATAATACACAACGTCACAGCGCAAAATCATCTCAAACTGGTTTCATCCCAATCAGTGTTCTTCAGTGGCCTTTCCAGTCACTGGATCTGAAGTCATTAGAACACCTCACTGTGGAAGGCACCTAGGAGAAGAGGAAATTCTAAGGGTAATTATTTTTCTACACTAGTAGCCTTCGAACTTATCTGCAAAGAACTGTTCAGGCACCTGACTTTAATTCCATATAAAATAGAAACACATTAGATAGTTGAGGGGATAAACTTTAACTGATTCAAAAAGAGGAATCAGGTGTGGCCTCTGCTTGGCTAGAATAAAAGCTTGCAAACCCACAGTCCTGGGGGATATGATTGAGGATCCTGATTCTACTAATTTGGTTAGCTAGGTAAGTTTAAATATTTAGTTTGTCATCAGTGGTCTTTCAGAGCTACAGAACTCACACACAACTCCGTTTGAGCCAGGTGCTGTGATATGGATTAGCACAAGTCTTTTTTCTGTATAACAAGAAATTGTGTTTTTGCTAGCTAGCTATAACTGATTGGATAGCTCTCACTCGCTGTGTTTGGCGGGTTTCCTCATGGTACTCCGGTTTCCACTACACTCCAAAGATATGCAGATTAGGCTAATCGGTTTTTCCAAATTGTCCATAGTGTATGATTAAGTGTATGAGTGATTGTGCCCTGCAATCGCACCCTGTCCAGGGTGTACCCTGTGTACTGCCCTGGCTTCTGTTCAGCGACCCTGTACAGTGATACGAGGTATAGAGAATGAATGAGTGAGTGAGAGAGCATGCGCTTGATAACATGGATCTGTGATAACAGATTGCTGTGAACTCAGATGAAGAACTCAATCCCACTAACACTAGTTTAAACATGACTTTGTGAGTTTGATCTTTCACATATACTTCAGTAACATTGAAGTAGATATGTAAAGCTTTATTCTTACATTGAATACTACTTTAATTAAAAGCAATACAAATGCTAAATATAGTTGTAAGCAACGAAAAGCGGGTCCAAGCACCCTGCGCCATCAACCCCCCCCATGAATTTGGATGTTTAGACCTCCAAAAAGCCTTTGCACTATGATGTCCCTCAATGTGATGTCACTCAATATAATGTCACTGAATGTGATGTCACTCAGTATGATGTCCCACAGAAAGTTATTAACCACTTTTCAGTATAAGTTTGAGGCATCATCAGGGCTGACCCGTTTGAGATATCAAAAATCCCTCTACAATTTTGCATCCTCAATGTCTTTAGATTAAACACACCCGGTTTGTTGGCGATCATATAATTTTCCTAGGAGGAGTATAACAAAATCTTTTAGATGTGTTTTGGCGAACGACACAAAATAGCTGACTTCCTGTTGAGTTGAGGCCATGACATGCAATGTGAAAGTTGTTCGGCTCAGTGAGCTCTAAGTGGTACCGGGTTTCGCATGCATCCGTGCAAGTGTGTATGAGTTATGCAGCAAAATCTCTTGTGTGGCTCTCAGTTTGAGATGTGTGACTAGTCTGAAATTGTGCTTTTCAAAAAAACAGATTAATACACATTATCCTTATTTGCTTGACATTTTAATGAATATTGTCTTAAAGCTTAGTAGATGTGGATTAAAGGACCAACAGCATTGGGGTTGTAGGGATTTCGCCTAGCAACCTTCTGATTATTAATCTAATGCCTTGACCAATGAGCTACAATTGGCTTGGACAAAATGTAGTATTTAAAAAAAAACCTGAACTATTGTGCTTAGTATTATGATGATTGAATCTTGAGATTTACGGACTCCCTGTAAAATGTTAGGTGTGGGCGTGTTAACTAATTTAGCTGAAAGACCAAGTGGAGAAAAAAAGATAGACTTGTGAGCGTGTTCGACTCTTTTCAGTGATCTAGTAAGTTTTGCAGCCTTGATTCTGTAATCTGATTCATTTTCAGTAAGTGGTTTATCATATTTAGGGTCTTATGGCAGCTGCGAAGCCTATTCTAAAAGAAATGGACATGAGGTGGAATAATTCTGATCCATTCTGATGACATCATGAACATACACATTTACACCTAGGAGCAGTTAAGCACAGCGAAGGCATTTACCAGCATGTTTTCCCTGGAAAGTGTAAGGGCAGCTGAGAACTCAGAGATATCTACTGTAAATACAATGCCATGTGCTTAGTACTATATAGTGCCGTAACAATACAATACAGAAGACTTAAAAGTAACTCTGATAAAATCTTTTTTTACTTATTTACTTCACATAATAAACAAGGTAAATTGATACAGCTGCAGAGGCACAGGGGTAGAGAAGGGCTACATCCCCTGTATAGTCCTGACCATATTCCAATTGATGTTTGGGCCAATAAAGGAATTCCTGGGAGGCCAGTGTTTCAGACGTGAAGGACAGTCCGATCCTGGCCCTTTTGTGCTGAGAAAACTTTCTACCTTGATGGTATACAAGCACCTGTGAAACGCTGGGATAAGTGTGTTAGTGTAGCAGGGGATTGTATAGAGAATAAGGTAGTTTTTACTCTCATAACTGTGACCTGTAATTCTATACAATCAAAGGTTCCTGTTTGACTTGAACACCCCTTGTACAATACAGTAGCATATTTCACAAAAAGTGGATAATTGCTTTTCCTTTAAAGAAAGACTGCACTAAACTTGGAGTAATTTTGACAATTTCTTACAACTTGAAAATGTGTACTGTTTCACTGAGGTCAGTGTTCTGGTTTCTGTAAAGTAGATTCAGGATTTGTCTCAGAGCTATGCTGTGTTTCAGCATGTCAGTGGGATGTATCACAAAGTCTTCCCAGAAATCTTGCTCCAAAGGTTCTCCTGCTGAGCATGCTCAGTGTTTGAAGAGCGTGGGCAGGAGTATACCGCTCACAGTGTAGTGAGGGTGAGAGCTGGCTCCGTTGTGTGCCACGCATGTACTGTACAGCCTACCGCAACACGTAATTAGCCTGTGTCTGCTTGACTCTCTGGCTATATATAGTCCCCTGAGGTTTATTTTAATTAATGCTCTCTACATCATAACACTGTGTCTCAGGCAGTAAGTCTGAAAGAGCAAGAGAATGAAATAAGATGAGAGACTAAGAGAGAAATATGGGATGGGCAGTCAGAGCAAAAAGTGGGTGGGCAGGGAGTGTCGGGGGGAAAAAAAGCATCTGTTTGTCTCTTATAGATGTTGGAACCCTACAGTAGGTTCCAACATGGATGATTTTAAGTTATGGTGTCTTGGAGTTTTGACTTTCTAGAATGTTGAAGTACATCAGCTTTATACTGTATATTTCATAATTTTACTCAGGTAATGCATGAGCTTTGTCCTGAACCGGATACACAGTTTAGGTTTGCAGAAGAGCAATATTTTCAGTAAGTGTTGCACAAGATGGCGGAGAAAAGATCACATGTCCAAAAACCCCAGCTCCCAATGTGACGATGTGTTTTGAAAATCTCCTGCTTTATATCAGCAGAGGAATGCTCTCTCTCTCTCTCTCTCTCTCTCTCTCTCTCTCTCTCTCTCAGAATGAAAGAAAGAGCGAGAGAGCTTGGAATACTGAAACTAGGATATGTCTGAGATCTTTTTCCGCTCTTGCTCTCTTCCCCAGATGTGTTTCTCCCATGGGTATGCTAGCTGGCTAGTTTGACCCTCTGACGAGACTTCCAGCTGTACAGCGGCCAAGTGGCTACAGCTGCTTCCAGTATGCGTGGTTTTGCAGCAGGGAGTGTGTGTTAGAGCCATGGCGTAGACTCAGCTTAGGCAAAAATTATTTTAAAAGAGTAATTTTATACGTGTACAAAAGTTATTAGTGTAGTCCAAGTTTTACATTTAAATAGTATTTAATGACAAAAACTTACAACTAAAAAACATTAACTGTTTAATAAATGAAATAACCACAACATTAAAACCCAAAAAAAGTAAGAGGAATACAACTGATTATCTCTGTACATTGTCCCATGTGGCAAGGTTAGATATTAGTGAACAGTCAGTTCTTAATATTTTTATGTTGAAAGCAGTGTGAGGTTTTCAGAGCCAAAATCAGGACAGTTATTAACTGAGTCAGAGCATCTCCAGGACATCAGGTCTTGTGGGATTTTCCTATCATACGGTGGTTAGTACCTAAGAGGTTAAAGGAAGGACAACCGGTCACCCGGTGGCATGGTCATGGGCACGGAGGCTCACTGATCCGAATAGTGAGTGAAGTCTGGTTTAACCCCCCAGAAGAGCTACTGTAGCCTAAATTACTGGAAAGTTCATGCTGGACATGATAGAAAGGTTTCAGAAGACACAGTGCATCACAGCTTACTATGTAAGGGGGCTGCATAGACGTCAATTGGAGGAGCTTTCGGCAGTGAACAGGACAGTGACATGTAAGCATCAGAACTGGACCATGGACCCATGACCCATGACCCATGGCCTGGTCAGTGATGAATGATTCAATTCAAAATGAATCAAGCATCTGTGGGATGTTCTGGACAATCAAGTCTGATCCATGCAGAACCCACTTCAAAACTTACATTGTTATTGTTATGTCAGATACCACAGCACACCTTTAGAGATATTGTAGAGTACCAGCCTTGATGGGTCAGAGCCGTTTTGATGGCACAAGAGGAACATAAGACAAATCTCAAATTGGTGCATAAATGTTGATTGATTTTTTCACACTGCTTATTCTATCCAGGGATCTCAGGGAACAAGATGAAGGACACTTTTGAAGGGGTGCCGGGGTGCCAACACACACACACAAATTTACATACCCAGTCCTACACTACAGGCAGACAATTACATCTTTGTACTGTGAGTGAAAGTCCAAAAAACTGAGGGAGAATCTCACCGACCGAAAGTGAGATTGGACACGTGAGCAGGAGATTGGATCTGCAATCCCCACTGAGCCACCAAGCCACCCGGTGTACAACTAAACACCACAAAAACAACTGGTTATCTATGCCAATTATGTTTTGTATTTAAGTATCTTGTATTTCTGATTAGCATGATTTGCATTTGCAAAGTGTTTTATGCTTAGAAAAATTCTGTTTGTTAGGTTTTGTTACTAAATCAGCACCCAGGTCTGGATTTTGAAGCCTTTTTGCTTGATGTGGAAAGCTTAATTCAATAATTGCAATATTATGTTTTAAACATAGAACAACTCCAAGAACCCAAATGCTTGACTGTAAGTTAATTCAGGGTTGTTGCTTTGTTTGGTGAATAGGAGATGAGAGAGAGAGAGCTAATACCACATTGCAGTGGTATTAGTGGTGCCAATCCATCGCAGGGTACACACACTACAGGCAATTTGCTAATTAAATTTTCAATTAGCTTAATCTACATGTCCTTGGACCATGAGAGGAAACCGGAGTACCCAGAAGAAACCCACCAAGCATGCGGAGAACATGCAAACTCCATGCACACAGAGACCCCGGACCCTGGAGCAATGCTAACAACTTAGCCACCGTGCCGCCTGTTGAACATATTACTAATTTATTGTTAATGAATCCTCTAATAAGGAATGTCATCAGGAAAAGTTCTCCTTCATGGCAAAGGAACAAATAAGGAAGACTTTACTTTATTTAATTCTGAAATTCTGAGTATACCACATTTTAGCTGAACTATGCAACACTCACTGGCTCTCTGTCACTCATTATCTATACTGCTTATGCTGTACATGGTTGCGAGCGGCCTAGAGCCTATTCCAGGGGGACTTGGGGTATGACGTGTGCTATAAGTGGGGTGCCAATCGATTGCAGGGCACACAAGCACACATACTCACTCGTTCGTTAAGGGAACTTTAGAAATGTACATTGCCTGAGCTTGACCTTACGTACCCATTTTCACCATAGATGATGCTGCTTACTGTTACATTAAGGGAGAAATTCCTGTGTCACTCAAAAAAACTATTTCTGTTTCATATAGTATATTTCTGGGTTTCCTCCAGGTACTCCGGGTTCCTCCCATAGTCCAACGACATGCAGATTAGGCTAATAGGCGTTCCCAATTTGCCCGTAATGTGTGAATGTGTGTGTCCTGCGATGGATTGGGACGCTGTCCAGGATGTACCCCATCCCATGCCCCAAGTCTCCTGGGATAGGCTCTCAGCCTCCCACGACCTTGTATACAGGATCAAGTGGTATAGATGATGAATGAGTGAGTGACTGTAACACATTTTATTTATACCTGCCTACATAGAGTTAAGATATCCCTTGTGGTTAATGAACATGTTTAAGAAAAACATTATAAAATCTTAATAAGAAAAGGGCATTAAATGATTATACTTCTACTAATAAATGTGGATAATAAAGTTGATTATTCATTTGCATGTTGAAATATGAGAAAGACAAAAGAAAGCATGTCACTTCCCCCAGTCCAGTGTTTCATTCCTTATGGAATGATGGCAGCACTAGCGCTTTCCCTCACGGGAATAGATGTGTTTATGCTGGAGAAGCATCTAAGTCTGCAATTTTCTCGCCTTGTCCTGTGGTCCGTCCCGGACATGTCTGCCCAGTGGGACGCAGATGATCACTCTGCAGGAAGCCGGCAGTGCAAAAAAAAAAAAAAACATATTTCCAGATATTTCGTATAGAAACTGAATAACAACCTGATAGAATTTTAAATACCTATTTGTTTTTACTGAAACCTACTCTGAACTATAAAAAACCATGTCAGGTATTAATTATATTTATCTCAATTGATCACTGTTAGATAATTGTTGTTCCCTCTAATGTTTGCTTTGTATATTTTGGTTAGGACCGTTTGGCCTGGTGGGGATTTTTGGCTAGTCCCCCTGTTCTTTTCTTCTTTTCTGTTCTCTTCTTCTTTTTCTGCATGTTTTACCGAATCTTCTGATGTTAATGCAATCGATAAATTTAGATGCATAAGTAATTGTTGGAATTCAAGTTCCTCACATTGATAATAATATAAACAGTAAAAAAAAATGCAAGGAATCCTTCTTGTGTGGAATTTGTGCTGTCTTCTTCAGTGGCACAGCTGTAAAACTAATCAGAGCTCGGTTAATGTTTTGTTCTCAGCTTCTTTCTTATTTGGTAAAAAAAAAAACTGCCCTGTTTGAGATGTGGGTGGGAAAAAAATCCACCATATTCCTTATGGTGGAATGATTTAAATTACTGTGGAATGGGAACCATCTCCTTCTTGCATTCTTCCCAATAACTCCCCCAGTATTGTCTGCCGTTCTTATAAATCCTACTTTTTTTTCTCAGTAGGTAAATGTTTAGCAGACATTTTGAACACTTTGCAAAACTTATATACTAAACGTTGCACTCCAAAGAAATGTTCCGTCTCTTTGTGTTTGTTTGGGAACGTGAGGCGTACAACACTGCTGAAATGGTCGTGGTTAAGCAGAGGCCAATTCCTTGTGGCTTTCTCATCTGCTCTCATATTTACTTTTTCCATGTCCAGCCAAAGACTCTGTATTTCTCTCTTCTGTATTTCTTTTTCAATATACAAACCTGATACCTCACTGAAACCATAACACTAAACACATTTGATATTTTTTCTCTCTCACCCCCCGTCATGTCTTCCGTCATTCCCAGAACTATGACTGACTCTGATCTAAGATCAGCTCTTCCTTCAGGCCTCTATATACAGCCACATTCACAGAAAACTCATATGATCTCAGATCTGTGTGTTCTGCTACGTGGTATGTTCACTCCCATTCCTTGCCTCTGGTTGAACCCAGTGCCCCTCCCCCTCCATAAAAGCCTGGCTATACACACACACACTCCTGGCACAGATCAGTCAGAAAGCTAACTGGAGATGGAATAGCCATGAAATCTATTCGATATGAATAGATATAGACTTTGTGTTATATTTGCTGTGACGCGGCAAAGTGCACTCACACGCAGTGTGAGGTTCATTTCTTCTTGCAACCCTGATCATGCATTTTCCTGATATGATGCAAATCTCCTCAGGGACTTACTTCAAGTCCAGAAGAGGGCAGTATACCTTTGTCTCCTATCTCCATCACGCATCGTGCTGCTGCAGTTGCAATTCTTGCATAATTCGACATAATTGTATTTGATTAAACATGGAAAACATTAAAGGGAGACATGTATTAAATCTCTAAAGGGTAAACGAATCAACCTCGGCTGGCGAAGAGGTGATGGGTCCGTTTTAGTTTGGTTGAACGCTTAGATGACTTGTCTGATCGGGTTTCAGAGGAGTTGGAGGAAGGGGATGGAAGGAGAATGAGAAGAAAGAGGAAAGAGGAAAAGGAAGGAGGAGTGTATCTAAGGAGTGAGGAGACAGAAAGAATGGAAGCCAAAGGAGCTCAGATCTCTTTCCGAAGACCATTTGGAATGTGGATTTGTCTGCCGTCTGGGGCAGAGCAGAAGATTCCAATGTGGTGCTTTTCTTTAACCTCAATTGCCTTCGCCTCCTTCTTTAGACAAGAAATAAACATTTAAATGTCAGTCTGATGAACTGCTTGTCTATTGGCATGCAGCTTGTTATTTCAAAATTCAGAACAGTGGGTAGTGTGTCCAGTGTAAAAAAGCACAGTGATTATTTGTATAAGTGTATACAATTATTATTATTATTGTTATTATTATTATTATTATTAGTCATATACGCCTGTCATACTGAGTGCTGAGTACTCAATGTGTTACTGCACACCTGCTGTCACATAAAAAACATCCACATTTTTGGGTGTCCTGCATCATGCTGTGAACCAATAAAAGCAGCAGAGTGAAATATTCCTGTAGTTGCGATTCTGCCACTGAATGTGAAATTATGGTCATGTCGATAGTAAATAATGCCTTCCTATTTCTGGGGTTTTCCCTACTGAGTTGAATATTTTTAAACAGAAACAATGATATAAATGTTATGTGTTTTGCCTCCCATATGTCCCATAATGGTTTTTAAACTTAGAAATCTTTACACAGATCCCACCATCATGAGAGATCCCACCTGATGATAAATACTGTCCTTTGCTCAATCAAAGCAAACACTCAGCAAACTTTTTTCGGCAGCCTAGTTTGCCTTTTCTTACAGTAATACATTATTTTAGTATGACTTATAGGTGGCACGGTTGCTTAGAGGTTAGCATTGTTGCCTTGCATCTCCCGTGTTGGGCGTTCAAATCTTGTCTCTGCTCTGTGTGCGTGGCGGGTTTCCTCCAGTCCAAAGGCTGATTGGTGTGTCCACATTGTCCGTAGTGTGTGTGCTTGTGCCCTCTAATTGCTAAGCACCCCATCCAGGATGCCCTTCTGCCCCTAGTTCCCTATGACCCTATACCAGTATACAGTAAGTGGTTTAGACAGTGGATGGATGGTGTATATTACATACAATAAGTCAAATTCTTCTATGTCACCCAGAAGAAGAGTCTTGCAAGACTTCTTTGTTGATTAATTTTAGGAAGCTTTCCTGGGACGTATTGCTGGATTTCTGTAACACTGCATTATGTAAATACAGATGAATGTAAATGAGCTGCTGTTGTTATATTTCCTCTTTATACAATTTCGGCTTATTATTTGGGTTTAATTCCATCATGTAGAAACAGAAAAGCATTGTGCCTCGTGTGCAACTTCTGTTGTATCTATTCTATATGTATTTAATATTTCTAAACAAACTTTCACTGTTTTGACTGCAACACGAATGATAAAGCAAAAGTTACACTTGGATCTGACTATGCATTGTCTTTGCAAAGCATGCAGTATTTTGGTGTAAAAGCTCTTCCAAAAGAAGAACAGGCTGCCGATTGAAAAACTTGAGCTATGCTGCAGACAGGTAGGGACAAGCAAGGAGGCAAACTACACAAACTGAGGCTAGAGAGAACGAGAGGGAGATTTTTAAGTAGTATGTAGCGTGCCAAGTTTGTGGAGGATGGGCTGGGTCCTGTTATTTGGGTGGCTAGTAAAAGGTCAGAGAAGGGTGTAAAACTGGTAGGTTTATAGATATTATAACAAATAACTATTATTTAAATTTCAATCATTTGTTCAAAAATTTTAAAAAAATCTGTTGGAATACAAAGATCTGCGGTCCGTCTATACGTTCTACAGGCTGGTGATGTAATTTGCCTTGTGTTCCAGCAGAGGGGGTTTCTAAAATTCATCATCAGCATGACCTTCTGCATGCCCTATTGACCTTTAAGTAAGCTAAGCTTGCAGCATTATGTTTTCTATGACTAAATGGATGGGATAATAATGAGCCGGGCCATGATGATTGGTCAAAAATGGGAATGAAGCATCTCAGGAGCAGTGTTTGGTGGTCAAAAGTATTAAGACAACGTATGCCAAAAAAGGTGATTTCACTATTTATTGTAGTTCCAGCCTGGCTGAAGCGGTTGTGCTAAAAAAAAAAACTAGCTATGTACAGTAACAATGGTGTTTAGCTTCTTTACCCATGACCTCCAGACCAAAACCTTATAGAAAACTGTAGTTTTAGACAAAGCAGTAGTAGTCAAGAAACCGTCTTCTGTGCATGATTTTCAGGAAGCAATCAAGCAGACATGGATTAAGCGAGTAACACCAGACGTCTTTCTGACTCTATGCCCAGACGGATCCAATAAGTTTTGCAAAAATAAAGGACTTTGTACTAAATATTGTAAATATTATAAAAATAACAACGTATTCTTATTATCTTGATTGCCATTGTTTAGAAAAATGGACAATGGCATCAAAACAGTCAATTTCACTTTTTTACTTTTTCACCACTGTATACTGTAGATGTGGAGTAGCGTCAGCTCTACAACCTCGCCTGACCCACCTGGCCTACTTTCTGACAAACTTCAGGAGCACCGTGCCCGAAGCTCATAAAGTGCCATCATCGATATGACTTTATAAATTGCAGGTACTGTTAGTGGTAGGTTTTTTGTGTGTGTGATAGAGGAATAACACTGTGTGAATTTGAACTTCTCAAACATTGTTTTTTAGCCAATACTGTTCTGGCTTCTGTGGTGTTTCCTTCCCTTTCCTAGTTTCCAACCTTTCAGAAGTATGCCGGTAATTGAACAGGTGTGAATAAGTGTGTGAATGGTACTTTATGATGGACTGCCATCCCATCCAGAATGTAGTCCCAGTATTTCTAAAAAAAAAAGTCTCCAGATGCAACCCTGACCAATACAAAGTCAATAATAAAAATAAATTTGTGATTAGTATAGAAGTGGTGGTGGTGCACATGCAGATCAGGCGTTTACAAATTACCCATAATATGTGAATGAGTGTGTGAATGTGTGTGTATGTGTGTGTCCTGCAATGGATTGGCACCCTGACCAGGGTATGTTTCTCCACGTGCCATATGTCTCCTGGGAAAGGCTCCAGGACCTACAAACCTGTATACAGGCTGTATAAAGTGGTATATACATTCAGTGAGTGAGTAAGTAGTATTAAAGATATATTTATATACTGTAACAGGCTTTACAGGCTTTATAGCTTATACTATCGGAGTAGAGGTAGACATACATTAAATAGCTGGTTTGCAATGACTCGATTCTTATGACAAGCAAAACATGAAAAGGAAAAATACGAAACAACTTTGTCCTCCAGACATCATTATATTCCAAAAAGCAAAGTATGAAAGCGTACAAAATTATGCAACTTATTTGTTAGTGGTTGGGTGACTTCCGTGGAAAGGCGCTCCACAATTACTGTCAATTGTTTTTTGGCTTTTCTTTTGTTGTCCTGTGGATTAACATTCAAAAACATTCAATGCTGCGTCTTTAACATCTTCAATTCAACAATGTCCAAAACACCTATTTTCTATTTATGGTTATTATAGACACAAACCCTAGGCATACTGTGGGCTTGTGATAGTGCTTCCCAAAGTATATAGAAAATCACTTCTTGTCGTCCATCTGCAGCAGTGCAGCGATGTGATGTCATATGCAAACAACCTAGATGAGTCAACAAACCTAATATTTCTTATTGAACGACTTATTTTAACTGCTATACACTCCCCCCCCCACACACACCCACACAGACTGAACTTCTTACTCTTTTCAAACACATCATTCTGTCAGCTTTCTCTCCATCACGTTTGCCATCACATCTGCTAACATCACTTAGAGAAGACCCAATCCATATCCAATCCAACCCTCTCCTCTTTCTGTCTGTTTGTCTGTCTGTCTGTCTCTCTCTCTCTCTCTCTCTCTCTCTCTCTTTCCCTCACACACGCACACTTTTTATTCCTCTTATCTAGAGAGTGGAGCCCGTGTGGAGCTAAGCTCTATCCCCCTCTCCTGTTTGCGAAAAAGAATGGAATCACTTGCAGGGGCTCACAAAATGGCCGTTAGCACGTCATGACTGGTTTCTGTTTGGACACCACTTTAGCATTGCATGAAATGTGTGTAATGGTGGAAGACCTTATGCTTTCAGAAATATAAACAGCTCCTTCCCCCTGCTGGCCTGTCCTGCACTCACTGGCATTGGGAATTGTTGGGGAGGGGGGGGGGGGGGGAGTTTCTACACTGTTATCTTGGATTACATAATAAATATGGAGCTGGTGATGGCATTCGTAGATGGCAAGTGTTAGCAAAATGTATTTGACAAGAACCTACTGTTTATACTGTATTTAGCCCAATAAATGTATTAATTATTAGTAGCACTTCTTCCAGTGAAAAAAATACAAGTTTCAATTATATTTCATTTTAATTAACTTTCTAATACAGACAATGCATGTTTATGATGGCACACGTCAGATATAACTCGACATCTCAATCTCTTCTTCCATCCTTTAACGTGATGACACAAACTGTTGCTTAATATGAGCAGACCTTGATGGGAGAACCCTGTCTCTCACACACACACACTATTTATTAAGTGTTCGACACAGTTCATTACAGAACCTAGGAAAGACACAATTACGGACAGACAAAATGAAAGACGTTTTTTGATCCTTTTGTTTTTGAGGTGTCCTTTAACTCTCTCTCTCCCCCTTTCTTCCTCTCCCTCAATAGAAATCAGCTGCAAGGCATGTGTCTGCCTTTTTTTCCACTCCCCTATTCTTGAGTTCGACCTCGGGACATCCCATTCACTCCACCCTCTCCAAGCTTTCTCCTCTCATATTCTGGCAAGCTCACATTGTTGATGTGGCAGTCAGTTAAATGAGTATTTTCTAAAGAGAGAGAGAGAGAGAGAAAGAGGGAGAGAGAGAGAGAGAGAATGACAAAGAGGAATTTGAGTAATAGTCATTGCTGCCATTAGCATGAAGGCATTTCTGATGTTTGGACTGCATTGTAATGGTTTGTCCAGGTTTTCCAATATCTATCTATCTAAATAACTTCTCCATTGCAAGCTGTAGAGATAAAAACACATAGCTGCAAGAAAAAGAAATAAATGATGTGGAAATCAGCATTTAAAGGATTATTATGAGTAGAACGATGACAAAGTTATGAGAGGAACATCAGATATTAGAATTTCTCAACAATAATACTTGAAAGAAAATTATATACACAAGTGCTTGGTGGGCAGATTTTAACCAGATAAAAATACTTATAGTTAATGAATGCCATATTTATTTATCTATTTATCTAAACCACTTGTTGTAATATGGTCAGAAATTGGATAATGATTGATAAACTGACTATAATCGGTATAATGCATAAATGATGTTGTTGATGTCAGTAACTGTATTGGTAAATATATATTAAAGCAGATCAAGTTTACTGTTTATTTGGTAGCAGCCTTACTGATCCTAAATGTATGAACCTGGTTCATATTGATCTCCCACAGTCTACAAAGCCACCAGCATTTATGTTTACATGTTCTCATTTTAAATATGCTTTTATACAAATTTTGTGAATTAAGGGTCATGTTCGATGAAGTATGTTCTGTAAGTACCAGGATTCAAACTTGTGAACGTTGATTACCTGGATCTTTCATAGGAACGGTCTTGTAGATCCATTAGACCATATTGAAAATGCTAGGGTCTTATATTTTAGTAGGTGGCATGGTGGCTTAGTGGTCATTGTTGCCTTCCAACATTTGGGGTGTGTGTGCGTGGAGTTTACATGTTCTCCCCCTACTTGGCGGGTTTCTTCCATGTTCTCCAGTATCTTCCCAGAGATCAAAGACATGTGGTTTCCAAACAGCCCCTAGTGTATGATTGAGTGTGTGAGTGTTTGTGCCTTGCATCCTGCAATGGGTTGGATGGATCCAGGTTGTACCCCACCATGTAGGATAGGCTCCAGGTACCCTGTGACCAATAATATACACCAATTCACATTTATATTTCAGTGTGTCATATGTGTAATTCACATTTTTTCTATGTGTATTAATAAATTCTAAATATATTCAGAAAGTGTGATTATGATCAAGTATCAAAAATATAATCATGTCGTTATGTTTGGCTGAACATTCATAAACTATTCATAAACTGTTATAAAAACTTATGGCATAAATTAAAGTGAGTGTTTAGTATATCATTCATAAATTTGGTTGTTTTTACTTCAGACAATCAGTATACAAATGATTAGATTTACACCACTGTAAGAAATTTTCTACAACACATTATTCACTAGCTAGTTCTCACTTTTTTGCATAATTACTCCCAGATGAGGAAGGCTAAAGCTAGCTCATTAGTTAAGTTAAAATTAGATTATTATTAAGGACGGACAGTACATATGCAGGATTAAGACTAAATTCCTTTTTGTATAATACTCATTAAACTTTCCCAGTAAATTTACTGTATATGTACAGTACATTTGTTTGAATCAACAATGAATCAACTTCATCTCCATCCATCCATCCATCCATCCATCCATCATATATACCACATATCCTGTATAGGGTTAAGGGGGTTGGTCAGGGAACTTAGTGCACAAGGCAGCATACACTGTGTATGGGAAGTCAACTCATTGCAGAGAAACTTCTTGTAAAATTTATACAAATTCAAGCAACTGGATTTCATTACATGAGTTTAATGAGGCAGTCAGGCGAAAGTCAGGACGTTTCGACCATTAAAGATTAACCAAACGAAACAGCTGCATCTGTCACCTATTCATACAGGTTGATGATTGAACTTAAAGTTGTAAAAGTTGGTTGAAAAAAAAGTTTGGAGACGTAAATCATTTCTTTTTTCACCACCCATTTGATTCACCCAAAATGCCAGGTAGACCCTTGTGAACTATAATAATTGTGATTATGAGGTAAATTTGGTTCCTGTCCCTTTTATATTTTTGACAACTTGAGAACAGAGGAAAGATGGGTGGGAGAGAAAAGACTTGAAAAAAGAAGACGTATTCTGAAGTCCATGCTGCAGCCACTCATCTTCCAGCCCCAGCATTGACCAATAGAAGAACTACAGAGCTTTGCAGAACTCCTCCTACCAAGAAATATGTCTAAGCTTGGCTAGAAGTGTCACTTTTCATCCTCTTAACCCCTTTTGCAAAATGGATGCACTGTAGCTTACTGGTATGGAATTGTTTTTACTCTCACAACAAAGATAGCAGTATTTTGTTGCGTTTACAGTATGCTTGCATATATATTCATCGTGATTTTCATCACTGAAACAACGAATATCCATAAACCATATTGAAAATCAAAAGTCCCAGTAATTATAATGAAGTTACTGAAATCCCACTAGTTATTGGGATGTGGATTGTAATGTCTAGTGTGTGATTACTCATCCTCAGCATGCCAAAAACCTCCTCCTATGCGTGCATATCCTGTATCTTCTTCATGAACCTTAACACCACCACTAGGTGGCTAAGGGAAAAGAGAAAAAGCTGTGGACCCTTTTGTTCTCATCATATCCAGTTACAGCCCATATTCACCCAAAAAATAAGTGGGACTGTTGACAGTGCAACCAGAGCCACTGGTCTCTTATCAGTTTTACTTGCTATATCACTGGTAAATTCATTCTTTTTTTTATATGACAGGGATTATATGCAATTCATAAGAATGGCTTGTGTGAGGCACGTCTTTGAAAAAAAGGGGGAAAAACTTTAAAAAGGGATTTCCTTAATTAGACATACATTAATAATGCTTCTTATTACTTTTAAACTAATACTGGTGTTAAAGTGTTGTTTGAGCTTCTAAACATCTTAATACAAAATAATTAAAATTATCGAAATAATCTACTTTTGGCACAGTGATCCATTCTCTCATGTATGTCTGTATACGGTGCTGCCACGCTGGCTGATAAACACAGAGCAGCAGCCGCTTAACAGGACTGTTTTTAATGGACGTCGCTTCTGTGTGTTTCCATTCACCGGTCGTTTCCACCGGCTTGGAAAGTAATAAACGTCCCATCACACAGTCTTCCCTCTTTCTCTACCTTCTGCTGCCTATTATCTCACCAGGAATCAATAAGCGGGTTTATGGGGCATTGGGTTCCGTAGGCAAGGAAGGGTCCTTGGGCACCTTTGAAGTCTCTGCCTGCTAGTCACTGTGGGTTAAAGACATCAATTCCGGTCCTGCTCATAATCAGTGTCCTCTTTTGGGTCAGTTAATGAAGGCATCTGCTTGTAGGGGCGATGGCAAAGCTGTTATACCTGTTTCCATCAGGCCCAAAGGCCAGAACAATCCTCAAAGAGATCTAATGTTAATGAGGCAATCATCCTGCTATTGTAGTCTCCAAGCTTTTGGAGCTTGAACGATAAACATAATTTCCACTGGAGTTTAGCATCTTCAACCTGTTTCTATAAGTTCAGTCGTTTGAGAGTCTAAATGTTTATCATTATGAAAATATATAGGTATGGAAATGAATGAAATGATTCAGGACTCTTAAATATATACAGTTTATCAAGGATGTTAAGTTGAGGTTTCAGTACGTCATTAAAATACATTTGCTGCTCATCACTCTTTATACCAACATGTTATAGACTATAAACAGAATAATTAAACAAAACTTATAAATATACAGTACAGACCAAAAGTTTGGACACACCTTCTCGTTCAAAGAGTTTGAATTTGTATTATGGCAAGAAAAAAGCAGCTAAGTGGAGAAAAACGAGTGGCCATCATTACTTTAAGAAATGAAGGTCAGTCAGTCCGAAAAATTGGGAAAACTTTGAAAGTGTCCTCAAGTGCAGTCACAAAAACCATCAAGTGCTACAAAGAAACTGGCTCACATGCGGACCGCCCCAGGAAAGGAAGACCAAGAGTCACCTCTGCTGCGGAGGATAAGTTCATCCAAGTCACCAGCCTCAGAAATCGCAGGTTAACAGCAGCTCAGATCAGAGAGCAGGTCAATGCCACACCGAGTTCTAGCAGCAGACACATCTCTAGAACAACTGTTAAGAGGAGACTCTTATGTGTGAATCAGGCCTTCATGGTAGAATATCTGCTAGGAAACCACTGCTAAGGACAGGCAACAAGCAGAAGAGACTTGTTTGGGCTAAAGAACACAATAAAGAAAACTCTTTGAATGAGAAGGTGTGTCCAAACTTTTGGTCTGTACTGTATATTTTTTTGCATTTCTGTTCGCTTATTTAAAGCAAAATGTAACTCTAACCTATATTTCTTTTTACACAGCAAAAGATGTTTCAAATCCTACCACAATAATCAGCTGAATGAATAGAGTTGCTAACAAGCTAAAATTCAGTGCTGACATGTACATTTACTCATTACCTTTTTCCACATAGGCAAGGGATTTTGTTTCCCAATTGTGTACCATTTCACTTCCCTCCCAAAGGTTCCTAAAAACCCCCTTACCCATTTAACAGCGAAATCCCCTACTGGTTTCTGGAACACCATCAAACCAGCTGAAAGCCCCCAAACCCCTATTAACACCCCAGGTTACCCAGCATGCCCAGGTTCCTGAGGCCTTGATCCTAGGGTTTATAAAAAGGGGTCATGGTCATAAAATGGAGGTAATGCCCCCCAAAAAAACCATACAGTGCTTCTTTCTAATTGATCCTTTTACTGTAAAAAGGCTCTAGTTGTGTACATGTGTGCATTAACACATATGTACTACAGTAAAAATGCAACCACCGTGATGTCTAATTATCACACAGCTCTTTAGCAAATGAGGAACTGGTTAAAAAATGTTCTGTATGTGATTTTATTGTTTCTTCATACTGTCTGGTTACATTGTTCTATGTACATTAAACATATTTAGTTTTGCATCATAGCATGGTTAAGGTCTATCACAAGTATTGGTTAAAGTAAGGATTTTTGTCTTTGTGATCAAAATCCTATATACATTTATAAGTGTGTATACTAAAGTGTGACATTAAAAATGACCAATAACTATATGGAAGTGGTTGCAAAAGACCAAGTGATCAAAACCCTACATATATTTACCCCAAAAATATATTTACCCCAATAGAGTACCTTACAGTATGTTTTAAATAGAATGAAATACAGGCAAAAGCAGGATTTCCAAAAGAAAACAAATTTTATTACATGCAGTGTTCAAGTCAAACTTGGACCTTACTTTCTTTATATAATCCCCTGCTACACTAATGCACTTGTCCCAGTGTGTTCACAAGTGCTTGCATATAATTAAAGTAGAAAGTTTTCTCAGTATACCAGAGCCATGATCTGACTGCCTGCTTCACATCTGGAATGCTGGCCTCCCAGGAACCCCAAACATGAAGCAAGGTCAGGAATGGAAGAGGATGTGACAGTACCTCCAAAGCTGTGTTCCTGTAACGTGCAAATGGTGTTCATACATGATTGCATGTACAGTTCCCAGAGACAGCTTCTGTTATGAAATATCAGAGGTCTGATCGAGCCAGGCTTTAAAAATTGTAATCAATGTCAAATGCATATGTCATGTCATGTCACAACATTTTATGTAGGTATCATTTCTGAAACCGACATCATTTTGTCGGAAACCAATTGTCCTGCAGAAGTCTGCAACCCCAAATTCTATAAAAGACGGTGTAGTAATTAGATTTAATAATTTAATAATTTAATATTTAATAAAGTTTTAATAATTAATTCAATTTTTCTTTCTCCAAATCACTAGAAGCAGAGGATTATTTTAACATGAATCAGTAGCTATTTGTTAACACTAGCTAAATAACATGTTTTGCTACTAGCTAGCCATTAGTTTGATAGCTCCTCAATCAGCCATTTATTTGTAGCTATGCTATGTCTGTGTCACTTTTGCTACTCTCACATAAAATCTAACAGGTTCTTTCTTTCATTTTTACTACACTAGCCAATAACCCTGAATGCCACTGTATAATTTGTCCTCTGTGTATAATCAGTGTAGGCTGTGTATTGCAACATAGCAGGGTGGTTGCTAAATCTTTTCCAGATTATACCGAGTTAGCTTTTTTTTTAACTAGCATTAATCTTAAAGTCTTTCACTGAACTCCAGATCTACCTTATTATTTTTAAAAGCTACAAGTATAGGCTTATATATATATATATATATTGAGGTTATTAAAATATTCACGAAAAGTGAAAAAAAAAAAAAGTGTTTATATCCTCCTCACAAAATTTGCGGGTACTTGGATTGACTATGTTAAATTGCCCGTAGCACACCGTGTGTGTTGGTGTGTGCGTGTGTTTGTGTGTGTGTGTTTGTGCGTGTGTGTGCGTGTGCGTGTTGATCTCTGATGGACTGATGTCCCATCCAGGTTGCACTCCAGCCTCATGCTTAGTGTTCCTGTGACGGGCTCCGAATCCACCACCCAGGATTAAATGAACAGGATAAATGAATAAATAAACTGTTAGCATTTAATAACATAAAGGTATTACTTGGAGTTGAGTCTATGACAAAAAGCCATATTGTGTGTTTTAATAATTTCTTCACCAAAGACCCTTTTTTTAAAGCTCTTTTGCTACTTTCCCACTATACAATTTTAGTTTCCTCATATCATTACACCTCCCTTTCTTTCATTTTACCTCGTCCTGTCTCGTTTTCCCTTTCAGTTCTTCTTTCCCTACTCTTCTCATCTTAAATTCCACTATGTTGACTGCCGGAGAGAGAAAAAGGAGCGACGGAGAGGAGCATGCAGGAGACTGGTGGTCAGAGCAGTGCAGGGCTTTTTGTCTACACTGTAATCTGTGTGAGGCTGAGAAGTCCAGCCAGGTCTGCGTAGCCTCTCATTTCAGTTTATTTTCAGCTCTTTACTGGTCTGACCTTGCTTTAGCCAAGACAAAGAGAAAGGCTCAACAATTACAGTGTTTTTTTTTTTTCCATCTCAGGACCTCTCACAGGTTTAGACAAGCTTCTTCAGTCACTGACGTCAAACATTTTGGCTATTCTCGCGCTGTATGAGGTTAATGGATGCTTCTGAAGTTGAACCTAAATTTAGGGGATGCACACGTGTGCACACATCGTCCTCTTCTAAAATACTGTGTATACAGTACATGAGCATGGAAGCGTGTATAATCATAATAGATTTGTCTTTTTTCCAGAAGTGCATAGAGGAAACGGACATTTTCACACGTTAAAACCCAGTCCATGCACTCACAGACATAAAATAAAACTTACCACTCTAAAAGGTTTTACAAATCACTTCACCAAAGATTTTAAGTAAAAACTCATTTAGCGCAGGCGGCACAGTGGTTTAGTGGTTAACACTGTTGCCTTGCAGCTCCAGGTTCTGGGTTCGATTCCTACCTTGGGTCTGTGTGCATGGACAGTGAGTGAGTATTTAGAACAACATGTTAATATCTAAAGTAAATGATGGCTTTATTTATATATTAACTTTGATCATAACCACAAATTGGGATTTACAGCTCTTCTTTTATTATCAGTCATCAAAACTTGAATGTTAGATTGAATATTAGATGCATTGGTGGCTCAGTGGTAGGTTTTTCACCTATGATGTGAGTGGCCCGAGTTTGATTCCCAGCCAATTCCCAAATCCCAGCTACTGGATGTGTTCCAAGTTGCTGTTTAAATCGGATAGTCCACTGTGGCAACACCACAACGGGAGCAGCCGAAAGCGTAACAACAGCATTAATTAATTAATATATACTCATATCAGAAGTCACTATTTCTGTACTACAATACTGCAAAGTATTCAGATTTCCTCTCACATAGTGGCAGCAGCCACATATAACTAAACTCTCAGCTTCCTCTACCTCAGTTGTACCTTAAGGATCAATAATTTAAATGATTTATTACACAGAACAAACATGCACAAGTTTACAGTTATCATATGTTTTTTGCAGTACCCCATGTACATTTACAATAACCTGAAGCTGTAGGAAGAACAGAAGGTGAGATAATTGGAGCCAGTCGAGAAGGACGGGACTTACTGAAGGCTGGTACTTGCCCGTAATGACCACCTGTGTGCCGAGACCCAGGTGTGCGGTTGTAAAGAGAGGGGTCCACTGCTCAGAAACCCCAAAACCTGCAGTTAACACAGGAATGTGCCAACCACTGCAATAATAAGACAGATACTTCTTTTTTTTACAGAGAAAACCAAAATGACATTTTTAGGAAGACTATTGCGAAAACAACGTGATGAAATAGGATTACCATGGGGGAAAACTCAGCACTTTTTTTTTTTATAAAAAAGAAAATGCATATTTATTTGACAGTGTTTCTAGAAATAAATAGAATTTTAAAAAATACTCAATGTGCCTTGCATTAAGACTATACACAGCAAACTCAACTTATGCACAGTTCTTCATTTTCTTCATTTTGTTATAACCATATACAATGTCTGCACTTCACAACCATTTTTATCTTTTGAATTAAATAAATAATTGGCCTGTCAAAATGTGAAAGAAAAAAAAAATTTGTTGGAATCACTGGAACTTTAGGAAACTGAATCAACTTGTAATGAAATTTCTCATGAATGAAGCTGTAAAAACAATTGATATTTACAGAAGTCTTCAAGCACAGTATGGTGCTGTGGCTTTAAGCTGCAGTAAATCATGAGAATGGTGTAAAGATTTTAAAGAAGACCATACATCCATGAATCAGGTTCATCAAGAAAAAACGCAAGACAAAATCAGTCTGAAATGGAAAATACAGATCTGTGATCCAACCTTTATGAGTCTCCAAATCCTATCAAAAAGTCTTTCCAGCTTTCCACTGTGTTGGCACGGTGCGAGGAGTGATAAGAAGAGGATTGGATTTCAATACTGAGATTTTCTTGGAGACCTGTATTAGTCAAATAAAAAAAATAAAAATCCAATTGATACTTACAGTACATTTCAATATTAATGCACATTAATATATTATCATTCTTTTTCTACCACTCTGTCAACACTTGATATTTTAGACTATTTTGAATAAATGAACCTAAATCTTCACGGTCTTTAGATACAGTGTCTGTTTGGAAATATCTTCTAAAATTCCTGCTCATTTCACTTTGGTTTGCTTAGCAATCTAATTTAACTTGAACTGACCCAAGCCAAGTACCTTTGAGATTTTTCCACATTTTAGAGGCATCCTTGTTAATTTTCCTTTGTTGCACAAAACCTCTTCAAGAAACTTCCATCTGAATTTCAACAATAATACGCTGTGGATTCTGTCATTATTTGCACTCAGTATATTAAATGACATTCTCGCCTTTTTAGAAATTCTTGGGCAAACAAACATTAGATAATTGTCTAATAAAAAAATAATACGTTTTAAAACGGTTAGCATTTTTTTAATTCTAATAAAATTGCCAGCATTTAATCAACACCACACCATTCCAGTAAACTTATTTTAAGAATTTAAGTGAGCAAAATTATTTTACTAAAATTATTTTACTATTAAATTTAATTGAAAAAATTAAAAAACAAACATTAATGTCGCATGTTATGGTCAGGGTCATGGTGTACGCATACCAGAAATTTATTCCTTTGCAGGAATACATCCTGTCCAGACTGTACATCAGTCCATCACTACCCCTGTCTCATACTGTACATGTTCAGAGCTATTGTCAGTTTCACAGGAGTAAAATTAGTGTTCACCTGCCCTGCTTTTGCAAGGTGCGAGAAACCAGAGAAACCCAGGGGAAACCCAGCCAGAGGGCCCATGATCAAACTGAGGAGCCGAGACCTGTGTAGATAACCATATATTAATTATTTCATCAACTTTGTTAGTTATCATAATTAGCCTGTGCACAAATTAGAGCATGACAAAAATCATAGTCAGTGTTTCATAAAGAATTTATCACAAGTTTGATAGTGTGATAAACTAAAAATTTAAGTTTTCAAAGTTTCCATTAAAGACTTTTTTTACTGTAATCTTCAGTAATATTTAAAATGAGATCAACTGAAATTCTCAAGATCACCATCACCCTCTCAGCTGGCACACAACCTAAGAAAGTATAGACATTTTTCTTTTTTTTTCAACCGGCATCTTTGGGACACCTCTTTGCTGCTCCAGATGTTTTTTTCTGTCAACAGTAGATGGAGGGAGAACAGAGTTCTGGTGGCTAACAAATTTACAAAATGATATATTTATCAGACCAATTCTGTCACAGAGTGCTTTTGAGCAACAAACAGAGTGTTTAAATACTATTGGAAGAAAAAGATCAGATTTTATGACAAGATTTTCTACTATTAGTATAGTATTATATACTCTGTCTTTTGCTCTCTTTCAGCACAAATCTCTCTGAAATGCTTAGGTGATTACACATTTATATGATTTAATTGCTATTCTTGATTTGGACAGTGCAACACAAAAACCCACAAAAAGAAAACAAAAGGATATCCTTATTTGATCATTATCAAGATAAAGGATGCTGAATATAATCTGAATACTAGATGTAGATTAAAGCTACATTGAAAGAGATCAGGATGAGGATCAGGATTTTCATTTTTATCCTATAAAACACAGTAGGGCATTTTCAGGACACAATTTTTTTTGTGATTAAGTAAGAATAATCATGTTAGTGTGCACTCGCTTGTTAAAGGGACCCCCTCATTAAACATCTGGGTCCAGAGCAAACCTCCTTTTAGTGCCTTTCACTATTGCCACGTTTTTTTGCAACAATGACAGGGCTCTCTTGTATGGTAATAAAAAAGTGATTTTTTTTTCAAATGTCTATAATATTTCATGTGTACTGAGAAACAGAATTTACTCCATGCATATGGTGTAAAAACTATCAATAACTATAAACCCGCAATGTTTATCACACCTATCTCTTTCTCTTTTTTAAACGAACAATTTAAAATGTAGTCTTAGAAAAAAAGCCATGTATTCCGGGGGAACCTTAAAAGGTTTTGTGTAGAACCCAAATTATCCCAATTTCTAGTTTGCAATAAAAAAAACCCTTTATGGAGCCACTTTGGGAATCTAAGAACTCCCAACTATCCTCCTATAATATTTTCTTACATAATAGTAAACTTTACCAAACTCTATTGTATGCTTACTGAAAATAAAAATCATTGTATTCCATTAGAAGTAATAGTCTGGACTGGAATTCCATGAAAGAGGTTGGACTGGAATTCAATGGGACCCAAAAGTCTGAACTAAAATTCCATGGGGCGTGACAGTCTGGACTGGAATTTTATGGGATCAGAGAGTTGGGACTGGAATTCCATGGAACCTGAGTACAAGCTTTTTCCAACACACTGAAAGCTGAAAGACTCACCTCCCCATTTTATTCATGCCTAACATGAGCTACAAAGCTAACTAACTAAAAGTATTTAAAACTACTTTCACCCTGGATGGGATTGGAATTTTATGGGACCCAAGATTCTGGGCTGAAATTCAAAGAGTAAGCAGCCAGATATAATGCTGGCAGAACAGAGAAAGTTTATTAACATTGGAGCCCAGTAGATGTGGTGGGTTGCTCAAATGTTTACCATAAAGTTTATTCATAAAGCCAATTAGTGTGAAATTTGTTAGGAGGTGGCAGAAGAACAAGAAAACCAAGACTTTTTGGTGAGCAATCAGGAACAGTCAGAAACACTGTGGAAAGTTGAAATATCATGAAACATCATGCCTTCAGGACAAAATCATACACAAAAAAATATAATATAAAACAAATAGATAAAGGTCTAAGGGGAAAAATACACAACAGGCCCTACAGGTTTAATCATGAATAATGGTGGATAATCCTCCAACCCTGCAAGAAACCATGCATATGATTACGATTTAAGCATTAAAGCATTTTGCTGCATATCGTACTGTGTATGACTGTGTATGTGACAAATAAAATTGTAATTGTAATTTTGTATAATATTTTTGGATATATCCCAAACGAATGAAAATGTATGAGTATGCTCATATTACAGCAGTAAAGTGTTCATTCATCATTATCATTCAAAGATTAAAAGTTTGATTTTTGAAGTGATGCTGCATTCTTAGCCAGAGAGAAGATTGGTCGTACTATCCTCAAAAGAAGCATGTACTAGTCTTCTGTAGTTGTCTCTTTGATGGAAAGGGCCTGACAGTGGTGGGAACTGGCTATGACTAGATTAGGGAGAAAATCAGGGGGGAAAATCTATTTCATAAAATGTATGGGAAAACTTTTTCCAGTGCTACAATTAGATTTTGGGGAAAATGTTAAGTCTCAGTTGAAGATTAAAGATAATATATTATGATAATAATAAAAATGATATATGAAGCACTTTATTTATTTGATTATGAGATCTCATTTGAAATGTCACAAGTCTATCCCAGTTGAGATGTCCAGCTTGTATTGTGCCCTAGTGGATGGAGGAGGGCTTGAGCACACCCAAAGGCAACACTCGGTCACTTCCTCACATAAACAAAAGCCATGCAATGAACCTTTTTACCCTTGCAGAGCCTCCCGAACAAACAACAGAGAGAGAGAGAGAGAGAGAGAGAGATCCAAAAAAAGAAAGAAAAAAAAGTGAGAATAATTTTTTTTAATAAGCTAAGGAATGAGTAATGGTGACCAAAAAGAGAGGTGTAGCAGTGAGGCACATACACTTTTTAAGCACATTATCTGACCATAACAGGCTCAGATATTTTTTTTTCCTGGCTTACCTATTGGCTGGTCCCTGGAGCTTATTGAGTTTGTTTAAATTTGGACCATCAGTCACTGCAATGAAAAGCTATTTTACTCTCACTTATCTCCTTCCTGAAAAGCTATTCAGATTTTCACAGCTGCTCGGTTAGTCTGTGGAATCCACCAGCACTTAGATTTTGGATAAATAACAATGCTAAGACTACTCTCAAAGAGAAAGAAACAAATGTTAAGGAATAACTTAATCTAACAACCATAACCTTGCAATGTAGTCTTCTCAAAATAAATAAATAAATAAATGTATTTAATATAAATAAAAAATAATGATGATAATATATGCTGTAAATAAGGCTTGTGATTGTAGGAGCATAAATATCCTTCATACTGTGAGCCACCAGAAACACCAGCTCTTCTGTACTGATTTAGGAAGTGTGTCAGAGCGATTGATTGGTCCACCAGCATATTCCAATCACAATGGCAAGGACGTCTCACCTGCACTCCCATTCATCGCAATTTCTGTTTATATGTCCTGCAACAAAGCCAAGTACTAAAGTCAAATTAACTGGCAACAAAAGTGTCCTGGAATATGATGGCCTGTATCTGCACCGAGTGGAATAAAAGCATTTTAATGACAAAATCAGGTTAAAGTTGTAGCTGTCTGTGTGGCTGCTTTTGATCATTTAGACAAATGAAGTCCCAGTCGTGTTACTCTATGATGAGAACAGAGCAATGCTTCCAACTGAATTCCATTTGGTTCCCAATTACATTTATGTGAGTTTTTCCAAACATCTCAGCTAAGTATCAGCATTTGAACAGTCAGAATTCCAGAAGAGAAAAGTTTCCTGATTAAAATGGAGTTGTTTTGGCTGGATTAACATCTGCAACAAACTAGTTCTCAATTTGAAAAGGTGGATGAGGATAAAATCAAAGAATCTGGACAGATCATATGTGTACATTTAGCATTTGCGGAAATCTGTTTATGGTTCAGAAATGGTGTCGGTGAGAGACGTGTGTGTGTGTGTGTGTGTGTGTGTGTGTGTGTGTGTGTGTGTGTGTGTGTGTGTGTGTGTGTGTGTCGGGGTAGGGGGTGCTGACTATACCCAGATGTCTGTCTTTGTTTACTTAAGGATGTAGTGGGCTGGGCTAAAGCACAGATGACCACAGGAGCTGAAGTTAAAGCACAAGTTCCCAGTCTAGGGGAAGCCAAAAGCAAACACTCTGCAGTCATGATGTCATCCTCTGAAAAAAAATAATAATAATAACATGAATATTTTCATTACAAAAAATGATCTGAACAGCATGACAGGCCTAAATATGCATGCGCTGTATTATGAATTTCCAGTATGTATGATATAAATACATAATTGTTACAGTATATATGTGAGATTGTTTTACATAGTTTCATAAAATCCCAATAAACACACATTGTTTGTTTATGAAATGAACGATTGAACCAAAAAGTCAAGCTCACACATATGTTATGTCCTATAATGTGCCTTCACAAACAGATTGTCTGCAGATCAGCAACATCTGGTCTACAACGACATTATAAGGAACGTTCTTATATTATACAGCAGCTTCTCAAATGTATAAGAGAGAGCTATAACCCAGCTGATCAGTGCAAATGATAAAGAAACCAATTAATAAATGAAATCAAGATCAAATCACAACATTTACTTGCATTCAGCGCTACATTCATTTGATTTTGATTTCATGATGGAAGAGTCTCCACCACATCTGAAGACCTTCAATAAAATTAAGGTCAGAACTCCAACACGTGTGAAAATGATTCCTCATTTTCCCAGAATCCAGAATCACGCTTTCACAATTTGAGTGCCGGAATATGCCTGTGCCATTAGGGAAGAAAATTCTTGATTAATGCGATACCTTGGTCATTCAGTACATTCAGGTCATCATCTGACTTTTTTTTTTTTTTTTGCCAGAGAACATTGCTAAGCCTAGACCTGACCAAATAAACCAAGAAAAAGTGGAAAGTGGAAATGTTCTTACTTTCACTATTAATATAGCTGTGATTTTTTTTAATGCAACTTCACCAGGAGTATATGTGATCTCCAAATATAGTAATTCATGACATATTTATACCCTCATTTGTTAATGGTTCAACACTACCCACAGTCCTTCACGCAGTTTCTATACAACTTATCCTTAATCTGTTAATCTTTATCTTAATTTTGGTAATTTCAGCAACTAATGACTTTAGTTCTTTAATTTGCTCGATGCAGGACATTTTCACGAATAGGGTGAATCACTCACTCACTCACTCATCATCTATACTGCTTATTCTTGTATTCAGGGTCACGGGGGGCCTGGAGCCTATCCCAGGAGACTTAGGGCACATGGCAGGGTACACCCTGGACAGGGTGCCAATCCATCGCAGGGCACAGACACACACACATACGCTCACTCATTCACACACTACGGGTAATTTAGGAACGCCAATTAGCCTAACCTACATGTCTTTGGACTGTGGGAGGAAACCGGAGTATCCAGAAGAAACCCACCAAGCACGGGGAGAACATGCAAACTCCATGCACACAGAGACGGGAATCGAGCCTGGCCGGGGATCGAACCCGGACCCTGCCGGTGCAAGGCGACAGTGCTAACCACTACAAAGGCTGAATCATATTAACATTATATCTTTTGAAATGGATGTTGAAGATGCCAAGATGCTCCAGTGCATCATGTTGCCAGATAAAACATAGTAATCCCCTTTTTTTGGCCAGCTAGTCTATAAGTGACAATAGCTTGTGAAAACAACAAAGCACAAGGCTTTTTTTTTTTACACTCATCATTTTTCAGTTCAGTTCAATAGTGTACAGTATAATAAATAAAATCCAAGGTAGAAGTAGTGAAGGTTTGGCCAAACCATTTATAATGTAGCCACAAGCCACAGATGTTCTATGATGTTCTTATGGTAGAGTTTAGTCAGTGATCCACGAGATGACATGTAGATCACAATGGTGTTTATGGTAGGACTAGTATTAACGTTAAATGTTATTATCTATGGATTGGCACGCTGTCCAGGGTGTACCCTGCCTCATGCCCTAAGCCTCCTGGGATAGGCTCCATGCCCCCCGGAACCCTGAATGCAGGATAAAGCGGTATAGACGATGCGTAAGTGAGTGAGTTGAGCAGAATGCACAGATGAGGAAGTTAGAAACCTGGAAAGAAAGCAGCTTTCATTCCTGCTGTGTCACTTTAGGTAGCACAACTCAGCATCATTAAACAGCAACGTGGAAAATTCAAAGTTGGAGTAGGTCATAATATAGATTAATAAGCATCATAAGTCATTCTAGGCGAGTTTTTCCTTTTCCCAAGTTCACCTTGGCAAGTACACTTGGTTAAAACACTGCAAATTAAAATGGTCCTTGAGGCTTGATTGACTAGATAATTCTGGATTAAAATAGGTTTTTCAAAACATCTGCCAGAACATCTGCAGGGTAAACAAGTGATCAAAGCTGGTATGAAGCTGGTAGTCTCCCTACTAATAGTCCTGGCTAAAAAAAAAAAAAAAAGGACAAAAAGTGGAAACAAAGCATGTAGTGAGTTTTTATTTTCAGAAATAGCAAGCAGTAGCGCTAGTAATGACAGCTCAGACGTGGAAGTCTGCGCTGTTTGTGCTGAGCTTTTTGAGTGCAGTAAAGACTGACCTCAATGGAAAAAAATTCAAAGCCTCTCTCCTCCCCTCCTTCCCTCTCTCTTTTAATCCAAGCAATATGTGTCTTTAGCTTTAGCGCTCACTGTACTAGGGGGAAATGCATAGCTGAAAAAGATCTTTGCTGTGTTTTTGCTTTTGCATATTGTTAATACTTTCCTCCTAACCGTCTCTCTCTCTCTCTCTCTCTCTCTCTCTCAACTTCTTACTCCTTTTCTTGCTCTCTCTGTCTTTCTTTTTCTGTCTGTCTGGTCTGGTTCAGTGGATTTTTGTTGAGACATGATGCGTCATCATGCCACGTTATTGGAAAGCTGCAATTTCCATTTATTTTCCTCTTCGTCCAACCTTCTAGAATTTGTTATAGGAATTTGAACAGATCACATCCATACGATTGGAAGATCTATACCTGTCTGGAAGCAGTTGGGTTTGCCCATGACCTTTACATGTGAAAAATCAGATAGTTGTTTGCAAAAGTTTTCTTATACTACAGACAATGTTAGATAGAGGGTTGAAAAAGAGACAGACAGAAAATGAGTGAAAATAATGGTAAGGAGAAAGCCTGTTATTAAAAAAGTGAGGCGTTCTTTACATTTCTGTGGTGTGGTCAAGCTCTCCTGACCTAAAGCTCAAGACAGAACCTCCTTAAAGACTTCTATTTTTATACCCTTAACTCATTTAGTCTATGCCAACATACGTTTACTTATTGCTCTAAAACTCTTTTCTTTTTTTGAGCTTTTTCTAAGCTTTATTTGAACTCATTATAAATCTAGATATTTACTAGTATTATATAGTGACCATCTTGATACAAAAAGTAAATATTGAGACTCAAAAAGATTCTCAACTTTAGGTAAAATCTTTTAGTACTAAGACAATGTTCCCTAAACTGGCTTTACTTAACATCTTCTATTCATAGAAATTATGCCTACATTATATTTATCCTTTTGCTTACGGCAAATTAAATGTTCCCTGTCCAGCTTCGAGCTGAAATTTCTGAGCATATAATTATCATGTGTACTTCAAGCTTAAACCGTAAATGTTCATTCGAAGGCAAAAACCAGAGAGAATATGTTTCTTTGATCAGGGCACATGAATTAGCAAAACAAAAGAATCCCGCTTTGCTGAGGCCACTTGATTAATGTGCTGACACATAGAAGTCTAAATCCTTATTACTGTATACAACAGTTAGTTCAGATTGGATGAGAGGCATTCCATGAGTGGTGATAATAGAGCGTAACAGCACTGGGACCTTTAACTATCTGTATCATTCTGCGTCACAGGTGGTCGAACAATCCTTAATTACATTAACTGTCAGGTCAAAGTAGGCCAGTACAGTCTGGTACTCCATACTATTAAAAGATTCGGTGGCATAAATCATACTGGAAGTTGTGAAGAGCAGCTGCCTGCCAAAATCTACATGTGAAACCAGTCACTGAAGCACTTTCAGCTATAAACCTTATACGATTATGTTATCTTAAGCAACATTTTATCTACTTAGTAACTGCTTCTAAGTAGTTCCGAATTGAACCATCTGTATCTCATTATTCAGGGCTAACGCAAGATATAACGCTAACTAGCTTCTAACACAAGGCTGTATCCCAAATCTCTCTCTAATCCCTGACTAAGGGCACAACTTGGTGAGTGGAACAATGGATTGTATGCTATACATAGCACACTAGGTTTCCATTTAACACTATTTAGGATTCAACCCCAAAAACCCAAAATAAGTGGAACATGATGTAAGTACTGGTATCGTATTAATCAAGAATTGTCTTCCCTAATGGCACGGGACTGTCAACCACCTTTATGGTTTATTCTCCTCACATTTTGGCTACATACTGTAGCACCTGTAAAAAAAAATTGGACCTATTTTCACCCCTGTTAATGACACTAAGGGGGTCACCAGCTCCCCAGTCATGGTTAGTTAGATTTGCCAGATGCTGAAGGATACGTATTGGTGGAGCAAAATATAAAATATTTTGATGGAATTGTTGTATAAAAGCAATATCACTCTCATGGTCATACTGTCGTACTGATATTCAATACAACAGCACTCCCTCTCAAGGGATATTGCTTAAATATATGATTTCGCCCCATCTAAACTACTTAAGAAAAGGCTATAAAATAACTGCAGACAGATATGCTGATCAGAGATCAGGGCTCATATGTATCAGACCTGGAGTAGAAAGTACATGGTACCTGTACATGGTACAGATGGGATGGCAATATAGGCTCATGATTAAATGAGCCACGTTATGGCTACAGAAACTTTTGTTAAAAGTATGCTTGCATTACAAAGTTTAAATCATTACATGTATGTTTCCAAATAATGAATATTGATTATTAAGTTTGACCAATGTTTTCTAGGTTTGTTTATTCTTTGTGATCAATAGGGTCAGTGAATATTTTTATGAGATGTAATGATTATTCTATAGTCTATCCCAGTAAGACCTGAAAATTGTTTGATCAAATTGTTTGATTTTATATTAACATAGTTTTTGTAATCACACTGACTAACAACAAAAACAACAACAACAATAATAATTTCTTACTGGGGTGGCCAGAGGGGTGGCCAGAGGGGTGGCCATCCTTCACCCTTGACTGCACCGTAACTACACCTGTGCACCTGACGAAATGAAATGTCTTTTCAGGTCATTGGTTATGAGTTCTTATATAGTATGCATGAAGCAGGCAGTAAAAATACAAGAAGAAGCTCATATACAGTAGTTTGTGGTTTATAGCATGCTCTACAGGAAAAAAAGTACAAATATCCCTGCTGAAAAAGTCTGTTTTCATGCATGTACGTATGACAGCAGGGTCATAAAAGTGGGGAAACCTAGCACTGCAGTTAAGCAAACTTAAAATCTGCTATTGTCTTGTCAAGCTGGGCAGCATCCAAGCGAGACGTGGCTGTGAAGAGAAACCATTCCAAAGAGCTTCCTGTTAAACACCTGCCAATGAGATTGAGGCAGAGAGGTGGGCGGTCCATAAGCCAGAGAATAGTTGAGGGTGTTTCGTTGGTTTCATCCAGTGAGCAAAAAAGTTTTCGCAGAGGGAGTTTTGTTTGATCTGGAATTTCACCTTAATATTTCATTTCCCCCCCATCCCTCCCTCCTTCTTCTTCTTCTTCTTCTTCTTTTTTTCTTTGAGTTTATTCTCCTGCAAATCTCAGTTCAAAACCATTCAGTGCTAATGGCTTTTTGCCAGGGGTTTTCTTTCTTTGTTATTTTTTTTTAGCTGCCAAGTCCTAGGCCAACCTCTGATTGAAGGGTGTGTGCATTTTTATGGTACTTTGACCATAATTTGAAGTATTTTAAATGTCTTCACCTTATATGGCACGAGCACATGGAATATAGAAATTGAGCACTGCGAAAGAGAAGAAAGAAAGGAAATTCACTACATCTGCAAATGCTTTTTTTTTTGTGATGACTTGATTTTTTTGTCATTGTTTCTTGCTTGTTAACTTGGTATTTCTTGAATAAGGAACTTACTAAGTTATAAACACAGTCATACACTCATATACACTGGTGCTTGTGGCTGATTCAACATTCTTTGCAAAATTTTCACCTGAATACTTTTTCTTCTTTTACTTTGGTATAGACCAAATATCCTGCAAGGAAACGAAAATTTGACAGTTTTGACTATGAAGAAAACTTTTTTTCCCCTCTCCTTTTTGTTCATTTAACACATTGTCCTTTTATATAGCAAAACCTGTAAAAATATTACAATTAATTTCTTGTATTAATAAATATGTCATTAAATTTTTTTTTTTTACAAAAAATACTAATGCGTGTGTGTGTGTGCTAGTATTAGGGGGAAGAGCGCTACTGGTACTGAACGCGAGTGTGTTGAGATGTTCAGGGAAATTAATTTGCGCCACTTTAATGTTTACACTTCTTTATTTCTGAACCGCAATTTTTATATTTGTCTATTGCACCGTAAATATCATGTTATGTTAAAAGTATTTGTACATATAGTATTTCCCCACAATATAAGTAGCTCTTTGTTTGTGCAGTGCTGCTTGATGTTGTATTCCACTTCCTCAAACAATAATTACCACAAAGGATAGCAAAGATTAACACAAGGTCATTAAAAAAAAAAGGAGGCACCTCCATCTGCTTCGATATATACTCATATCGACATGTAAAATTCTGTGTAGCTCTGTGGTTAAGGATTAGAGCCACCACTGATTGAGCAAGGTCCTTCAATCTCAACTGAACAGATACAATCGTGTGCTGAGCTGGAAACCTGACCCTGTAAGAAATCCTCCACTGAAATCATGCTTACCTCTGCAGGCATGGGGAGTATTTGTCATCCAATGACACGTGGACGGACCCTAGAGGCGGCACAGTGGCATAGTGGTTAGCACTGCGGCCTCGCACCTCCAGAACCGAGGGTTGGCCTTGGGTCTGTGTCCACGGAGTTTATTCTCCCTGGGATTAATGGGTTTCCTCTGGGTATTCCGGTTTCCTCCCACAGTCCAAAGACATGCAGAGTAGGCTAAGTGGTGTTTCTAAATTTCATAGTGAGTGAGTGTGTACTCTGTGATGGATTGGCACGCCATTCAGGGTGTACCCCGCTGCCTAGTGCTCTGAGGGCCCTTGGATAGGCTAAAGGCCTACCATAGCCCTCAACAGGATACGTCTTGGAGTGAATGAATGAGGCCAAGTGATTGGAAAAAGAAGGATCAAGCCATTAATTTTTCATGAACGAGCATGGGTGGCTCATAAGACCTTTGCTTTCTGCCTCTATCACCCACACACTGACTTCCTTTGAGTGATTCTTAGCTTTGTGTATTGTATCTTTAATCTCTTAGGCAAGTGCTTTTTTTTTTTTTTTTTTTGTATGGCCAGATGTGGGTGAAAAACTAAAATTCACAGTAGATTTAATCACAGAAAATAAAATAATATTGTATTACTCTTTAATATTTCATAACCAAAGGCAAATGAAGAGTTACAACAGGCTCTGGACTCTTGATTGTGTATATCACAGATGTTTTCTATAACCTGCAGGTAGGAACCTGTAGTTATGAATTTTAAAAGATGTGCTTGGTTTTTATCAGGGGCAGAGGCGCCACACAGACCTGAACAGACCCTCCAATGAAACATGAAACAGCTGGATGATCTGGTTTAACACACAGGAAACTGCAGTGTTTGGGCTTTATGGTGCATCATTATTGACGCTACTGATTTTGGGACACTTGACATGTTCCATAAATAACACTCAAATGCAGATGTTAGAAAAGTATAGCATACTTCACTATACTGTATATATAGGGTATCATCAGAGCAATGCATACATACGTAATGATATTCTGGATTGTTGCTTTATGTAATGTCTATGTTACAGCAACACTTGCTTCAGGTGGTCATTGGACAAAAAAGGACTTGTAAATACACTAGTAAATATATAAATTTCTATTTCCATAAAAATACATGGAAGATAGCCACATGGTTATTAATAATATAATATAATCACCCAAAAGTGCTTATGCTGGTGATGATTAAATAAGCTGTAATAGGCATGATGTCATGTTGATAACTAACTGCCTGCTACTTGTGGCCAAATAACCTACTGTACGTCTTTAATTATCCGGAAATGAGGAAAAAAACTGCATTCCTTCCAGCATTTTACAGCACTACTGCAAATGATACCCAGGAAATGTAATGGACTTGCTTTCTCATGTTGTTCTTGCATTGATAAGGAACAAATTGTGTTAGGAAACCATAATTCTTTATACTATTAATAGTTTGTAATAGAGCAAATGCTTGCATGACAACTCGATTGCCAGTATTTCGGAAAGTGTTTGGTCCCATTTTCGTTACAATATGCTAATGCACAATAGTGAATTAAAAGCACCAACATAGCACTTTGCAGAAAAAAAAAGGAAAAAATGGTCATCTGGCACCAGTCATACTGTATTTACTGTAAAACTGATCACTGATTAGCCAGATCTGACAATTAATAAAGTAAAAACAATGTTAGTCTGAGGAAGTCCTGTGCTGCCGTTACCTCTTATGAATATTCACCAATTTGGACAAACCCTTCATAAACAGGGGAATATGCCAGAGAAAGTTTGTATACATAACCCCCTTATGAGTCACACTGAGGGGCGGTGAGGAGGATGTCAAGCTAAAAAGCAAGCCTACAGTGAAGAGTTTTTGCAGCAGTGTGGGAAGAAAGCAATACCAGCCATCCAAAAGCAAAAAAACCCTGAGCTCTCTTTCCTGCTCTACATATAGTTAAGTGTTGGTCCCTTAATGCCTTCATACCTCAATTCAATACCAGTCTTGGTTTTCCCAAAGCAGTAGCTGCCTCTGCTGTGCTTTCTATTATTTAAGAGATTATTTTTTAATTCTATACACAGTACAGTCAAAATACAGCATTTTTGTACTATAGATCCACAGTTTTCACTCAGACTCAGTCTTATCCGCTCCATTTTTTCCTTTCTCCTGCAAGAACGTGAGGACGTAATGTGCTCTCCAGACGTGGGACTGAGCTCACTCTCTGACTAATTTTCCCAACTGGAACACCAAAGAAAGGGGGAAGGGAGCAGTCGATGACTCTCTGTGAGACATTTTTCCAGCAGAGCGCAGGTCTGGACAAAGTATATTCTGCAGGCCGTAAAAAAGTGTGTGTGAGTGTGTTGCAGCTGGATAATAGTAGTGTAAGTTTTAGATGGTATACCAGCTTCATATATACAGCTGGTGAATCTGTAGTTCATCAGATATCAGTTTCAGAAAGTAAAAAAGTAAATGATTATATTTTATTTAGTAAAAATATTCATCAACAAATTGACTAGTTTGGAAACCTGAGACCTGTAAAAAAATTTGTCTGGTTGATCTGAGTTACCACCAAAAAATGGAATTAAATGTCATCTTTGTATGCCTTTTATGATTAGGTTTTTGTTATTTAGGACTTTTTGTTTAATTGTTTATTTAGGGTGTAAACGATAGAATTGTATCGTATATAACTATAAAAAATATATTTTTTTTTGTATAAAATAAAACCATTCTCCATTAACACAGCAAACAAAGTTACTAGTGCATTTTGACATATTTGAATATTGTAAAAAAGTAAAAAATTTTTGCTGAAATTAAATTTGAAAAAGTGAAACTCCCATATACAGTAGTTTATATTTATTACATATAAAGTGAAATATTACAAGCTTTTTGTTTTTACTTAGAACTCATCAAAATAAAAAGTCCATTATTAGAATATTTGGAATATTTCATTTTGAGTTTGAAAAAACACTATAAGTACCATGTATCTTTCTATGTTGTTCTGTACATACAACAAATATGAGAAAGACTGCTAATTTGACAGTTGTCCAGAAGACGATCATCTACGTCCTTCACAGGAGGGTGTGCCACAGAAGGGCATCGCTGAAAGGGCTGGCTGTTCTCAAAGTGGCGTACCAACCCAACAACACAGACGAGCTGAAGGCTGCTATGAAAGCAACCTGGTTTTTCAGCCACATGCTGATGACAGGGTTAAGGGCCTTGATCAAGGACCCAAAAGCAGCAATCTACCTGAGCTGGGGCTCGAGCCACCGCACTTCTGATCAGCAACTCAAGATCTTAACATGCTGACAAATAAAGTCTGAACTGAATTTCAGAGTTCTTTGTCAATATGGAAGATCCCTATTACATAGTACATTATTCCCTATACAGAGAAACCCTGAAGAAACCTGAGCTGTTAGAAATCTATCATACTTTGAGCATGGACCCTTATTATTTATCAAATGATCACACTATATTGAACCTCTGTTCACAGTGCTGGTGCTTCCAAATGTTTGCTTATGGTCAATTTAAGAAGGCAGAAGGCAGGTTCTATTATTTCTCTTTGTGTAGTTAGATCAAGCATGTATCTGATTCATAATGATAAAATCTCCAAATGTTGATGTAGAATATGGAAAAACATCCAGAGCCAATATCCACAGAAAGTTCAATGGTTCATTGTACCCAAAATGAAAACCCTATAGTACAACCAAATAGGTTTAATAATTCAAATAGTATTACCTAACCATAGGTTTTCCTCCAAATAATTTTACTTTGATCCTTGTTTAGTACTGTATATAGTCTGTATATTATATAACCTAAAAAGTTAGGCCCTCTTAAGCCATTTTCCACATTTTCCACATTAGAAATTTGCTCTTACCTCAGTCCATCTGACCATTTTCACTTTTGCATCCCTACTTCCTAAAATCCAGATTCCACCCTTCCCCCCACTTTAAGAAAAGATTTCTCTAACTCCCTCGCTCCTGTCATCCCTCTACTGTGCTGTTGTTGCTGGCAGTATGGACTCATATTTTCCATCAACTCTTGCACTCTTCTTTCTTTCCTTATACTGTTCAATGTGCACACTTAGAAAAGCAGTGAGATGTTTCTCTGTGTGTGTGTGTGTGCGTGTGTGTGTGCGTGTGTGCGTGTGTGTGTGTGTGTGTGTGTGTGTGTGTGTGTGTGTGTGTGTGTGTGTGTGTGTGTGTGTGCGTGTGTGTGTGTATATGTGCCTTCTGCCTGGCTAATACAATGGAATGTATTCCTGACCTTTGTGACTCCGGGCTTTAAACTGGTTTTGCCTGCAACTGTTGCTTTTTCAGCTGCAGAAATAGCAAGAAAGTTTGTAGTAATGCCATGATTTTTGTGTTGCATAGGAGCTCAGCAAAACATATATAGCGTATCAGCACATTAGTACATCAATACTGTATCATTCTATTATCAGTGTGATATTAGCAAGTCATTGAATATTTATTTCTCTGTATAATCCCCGGCTAGACTAATGCACTTATCCCAGCGTTTCACCAGTGCTTGGATACCACCAAGGTAGAAAGTTCTCCAAAGCCATGATCCGACTGCCTGCGTCACGTCTGAAACACCGGCCTCCCAGGAACTCCTTTAATGGCCCAAACATGTGGAAATGACTCAGAGCAGGATTGTACTGGGGATGTGGCAATAACTCCCAACCGAGTTCCTGTAATGTGCAAGTGGTGTGATGGGCAGTGTGAGGTCGTGCAGTGTCCTGCAAAAACACAGTGTCTTTCATGATCAAACCTGCCACCTCGGCCAGGATTGTCATTCACGGACGTATAATGTTCTGGAAAATGTTTTGCACTATTCAGATGTTTCTATTTTATCGTTTCATCACCATGATCTACTAGAAGTCTTCTATAAATGTTAATCGGATTTACTCCTTCATGAGATGACAGGTCTTGAGAACCTCTTGGAGTATCACGTAGGCCACCTTTCACTCTTGTAAATGTAATGTACAGTCACAGATTTGGCAATGACACAATGAGGGCATCCAGTAACAAGTCTTTCGTCACCCAGTAGCAGAAAGCGGCAATGAGAGTCATTTCACTTCAGCCGTATCCCACAGTAGAATTTAAAAGCAATCTCATATGTTGTCCCTGTTTAGAGTTTGAGACATTCCCTGTCTACTCTGAAGGAACAGGACCTGAAACTCCTAAAAACAGCTGGTTAGGTTCTCAATGGTGATATTCTGTAGACATTTCTCACCCAGTACACAATACAACCCTGAACTGTAGAGATTTGACGATCATTAAAATCCACTAGTAGGGTACCATGCTACATTAAAATTATTTGTTTGTGATAAAGTTTGTGCTGTGGAGGTTTTTTCCCCCTGGATTTTCTTATTCCCTCACTCTTATACCATACCTCTTTCTCTGGTTTGTTAGCAGAGTTGTCAGGTTTGCTAAGGAAAGAAAGGTGGTGGTGGTGGTGCGGGGAGGGGTTTGGAGGCCCTGCCTTAACCTGAAACACATAATCAGATGGAGAGAAGACTAAATTAATCCACACACACACACACACACACACACACACACACACACACACACAGACATACACACACAAATCATTCCATTCTCTTCAAGTGCTTCAGAGCAAATTATAGCTTTTCCCTGTAGCTCAGCTATAAGAATAGCCCTCCCTTTCTCTGCCTCATCACTGCCGATCTGCTAAACGACATCAGCTGCTCACACACATGCATGCTCATGAGTGAAACGTTTTGCCGTGGAAATTTTTTACCTTCTCTTCTGACCACAGTACTATTTTTTTTTCTTTTATTTGGTTCTGAATTTTCACAAATAGCTTACAGTTTTATTCAAGGTTTCTCATATGTTAAGGGTTCTTAAGTAAAGCTTCTACATGGAACCTTCTCTTATAGGAAATTTCTGTCGCATGGTTTTAAGACGAATAGTTTAAGGTTTCACAAGAGGTACAAACTCAATAAGTTTTTTTTTGTCGTTTTTTTCCCAATGGTGATAATTTGCCAGTTCTAATCCACTATCAAGCCCTTTTCTATGATACAAAAGCTACTAATGTTGTGGATGAAGACTGAAGACATTCTTAACGTTTTTACCTTGTCCCACTACTTTTATACTTGTAACTGAATTTCAAGTTCTCCTTGATGCCAGTGAACTGTGAGGAAGACATCCAGCAACCCTGTAATTGCACCCCGCCCAACCAGCTTAGAGTCCCCTTTCATTTCACCAAAAACATTGCTTTGGTTGGGACATTCTGGCAGAGGAAGAGCTCTGCCGGTGGCTTTCTCACACACATACAAACACATACACATACACGTATGCATACATATATATATATATATATATATATATATATATATATATATATATATATATATATATACATACACACAAGCAGACTCCATGGCCCTGGCTCAGGATACTTGTGCCCGATCATTACAGATGTCTGTGTTTGTGTTGGGTTCTAGAAGAGCAGGCATCCGGCACAGCGTGGCATACAGGTGTGCCAGGATAGTGGGCATCTCTTGTAGGTGTCCCGTGAGTACGTCCTTTAAGTATGGTGTGGACTTAAGTAATGAGAGATGTGTTTGTAGACAGAGCATGCTGTCTGGACCACCAAGTTTTTAAAACAATATGAATACTGTGATCAGAAGGAACCAATATCATATCATATCATATCATATCATATCACATCATATCATATCATATCATATCATATCATATCATATCATATCATATTATATCATATCATATCATATCATATCATATCATATCATGCGTGGCATTTTGCTTGCTTATTAGGTATCTTCTCTCCAAAAGAGGGAAAACATTTCTAACCAACACAAAAAATGACTGAGACTAAATTAAACCGCTCCCTAATACTAAGACCATCATAACTGGACTAGGATTAGACACTCTCTGATTTGTCCCAGTGTATGATTTGATTGACTGAAGTTGGAAGACCTCTTTGCATAATTTACAGGAACCATTTTACACACAGAAAATGAATGTGTACCATAATAATGTATTTGCTAATCTTTAAATATTTTTCCCGGATTACATAATAATAAGCTTTTATTATGGTTTCACTTTGTGGTTTACTCATCTGGTTACTAAACTAAGTTAAACCTACCACAAATGTACCAGTGATTAATTGAATGCATTTAAGAATATAGAGCCTCCTCCCTTTTTTCATCCCCATATCATCTACCCATGGTCATCATCTGTATGTATTAGTCTAAGGAGGGCTTCGGTGGGCACCTGTAATTGCTAGGGGTGAATTTACCTTGATGCTAATGACAGACATTTATAGACGTCTCCACCAAAGCAGAGGTGGCTCTAAAAAGGCTGATTTCTCCCCCTCACTCAACCTGTTATTTGTCTGGAACGTGAGGAGGTTATCAAAGTAGTTGTGCTGCCATGCTTGCTCCAGACAGCTACACAAGCATGGTGAGGGACTGAAAAATACCACTTATAACATGAAGTTTAAGTTATCAGAGCCACTACCTTTTCATCCAGGTAGCTCTCTATGTAGGAACCAGGCTGTAATGTCATATTTTAATTCATTTTTCCTGATCAAGTACACAGGTACAGTACTGTATGGACTGCATCCTTAAACTAGATGCAATTACTTTAAGACTACCACCCTAAAATGTCATTAAAATGCAATTAAAATGCAATATACGTAGATTATCACCCTTTTAATGCAGAATTAAAAATAATAAATACTGTTCATTTATTTCCATGATCTATTAACTTCATTGAGATTATATGACATAATAAAGTAACTTTTTATTGTAATCAAAGATAACTGCTCATTGGATAAAAGCAGGGGCGCCGCTAGCAATTTTGGGCCCTATGACAAAATATGCGGTTGGGCCCCCCTACCACACCCATTCTGCACAAACATACAAGCCAACCTAGCTATTCAAAGTTTTTGTCTATAATATAATAGTACTGACCTACTGTATTACTTTTGTCTCATTATTAGTGAAATAGTTATCTGCTATCTTACACGGTAGTAGTACTTAAAGTCCGCTAGCAAAGTTAGCCAATAAGGTAATGCTGGCATATTTGCTACAAATTCAAGATCTATATCTGGACAAATATTACATATTTAATTTTCATTGGTGAAAAACGTAACTAGGGCTGTAGCTATCGAATATCTTAGTAATCGAGTGTTCTACCAAAGATTTAATTGATTAATCGTGTAATCGGATAAAATGTATTTTTGCTTAATTAAATAGCAATGTAAAATATACTGCTAAAAAAATAAAGGGAACACTTAGTCCCAGTTTGATTTACATACACATATGAGAGGCGTTCAAGTCAAACTGGGACTAAGTGTTCCCTTTATTTTTTTTAGTAGTATATATAAGAGAAAGGTTAATTGGTTTTCTTTTTAGAAAACCTTTATTTTTTAAAGGCATACAGCATTTTATCAAAAAAATAAACATTGTCATTATTCACAATATAAGGAATAGCTTAAAGTTGACTGAGATGAATTAAGTGCATTACAGCCATACATTCTTATTTTAAAGCCTTTTCTCAGATGCAAAAACTAAATAAAAAAAAAAGGTATTTCACATGACTTTAAGTATCAAAAAAACTAAGGCACACATTAAAATAAATAATTATACAAAAACACTAACTTAACTTTCAGAACTAAAAGTTTCAAAATCTACAGCTCAGGCCTAACATAAGCCTTTACTACTTCTTACTGGAATGCTTTGTGATGATATTTAGGATGCAAAAATCCATGGACAGGAACAAGAGTCCATACATTGTGTTTTAAGTCAATATTCATCAGAATATAAATGTCTCTCTCTTGGACGTGTGTGTGCTCACTAGTATTTAAAGGAGCGTGTGATTGCAATGAAGAGAGGTAAGCATGTTAACATGCTCTGAACTGAGGCCTGCCCTGCGCTTTGAAGCAATGTTTCCTGCTGCTGAAAACATTTTTCATTGATAAAAGTTTTTTCATCACTCCCTTCCATTTTGCAGCCCGCAACAGAACGCTTCGTCAAATTACACAGCTACCTGTTTGCGCCTCCTTCCGCGTTGTGCGTAAGCGCTTCTTCTTCGTCGGAGTTTACTGGCGGCTTGCATCCGGAAGCGCACTGCGTCACATCAAACAAATAATTGCGCAAAAACATAACGCAAGCTTTTAAAATTTATTAAAAATTAAAAGAAGCTTCGAGGAAGAAGATTTTGTTTGTCGTTTCTGATGACCGGACTTGTGCTTCTTTGTGCTTCTCGATGACATATCTGCTTTTACAGTTCCACACCTGTACTCAGCAGTGACACTCTTCGCTAGGTAGGATAGGCTGAATCATACAGTGAATCAGAGAGGGGTGTGTTTTGACTGGAGATGCAGAAATAAGCCGTAAACTGCTAGTAGTGTTATTACTAATAAAGCAGATCTCTGGGGGCCCCTAAAGGGCGTGGGCCCTTAGAATCGTCCTAACTCCCCCCCCCCCTTAGCGGCGCCCCTCGATAAAAGGTACAATCAGGTCATCAGCTGACTTGATTTAATTGCTGCAGAACGTTGCTGAGTCCTAGACCTGACCAAATGAAACAACTCCAAATCATGACACTGCCTCCAGAGGCTGGTACACTGGCCACTATGCATCGCTTCATATGATTCCCTTTTTACCCTGATGCACCCCATCACTCCGGAATAGCGTCCATTTTTACTGATTCTTACCACATGACCGTTTCCATTGCTCCAAAGTACAATATTTATGCAATATTCATACCATGTCATATGTGGTATTTTGCTTGCTTATTAGGTATCTTCTCTCCAAGGACCAAAAACGTTTCTAACCAACGCAAAAAGTGACAGAGACAGACGCAGACCTAAATTAAACCGCACCCTAATGCTACAACCATCATAACTGTACTTGGATGAGACACTCTCTGATTTGTCCTAGTGTTTGATTTGATTGACTGGAAGTGTTGGAAGACGTCTTTCCATAATTTACAGAAACCATTTTACACAGAGAAAATGAATGTGTACCATAATAATGTATTTGCTAATCTTTAAATATTTTTTCCTGGACTAAATAATAATAATCTTTTATTATGGTTTCACTTTGTGGTTTACTTACCTGGTTACTAAACGCTATTAAACCTTCCACAAATTCATAGACCAAACTTATAAACAATGTGATCTACCAGTGATTAATTGAATGCATTAATAGGGTCCATTTTCACTACATTTACTCTGTTACATTTACTTAAGTAACTTTTTTTAATGTACTTCTATGAGTAGTTTTAATGCACCATACTTTTTACTTTTACTTGAGTAGATTTGTGAAGAAGAAACACTACTCTTACTCCACTACATTCAGCTACACTCATGTCTGTACTTTTCTAACCATTTAATCGACACTTTCGATATTCTTGTGTACCACATGACTGTGTTTCACCAATCAGATGCAGCAACAATAATCACATGACTCTGTTTGACCAATCAGCCGCAAAAAAACAATAACCGCATGGAGTCACATGACCACACAGAAGGGGGGGGGGGGTGTCTTCAGCAGTGGTAGACAGTGAAGCAAACATGTTGCAGTTAGTTTAGCTGTTTTATTTAATGTTGTAATCTCAACATATGTAATTAGCAAATAAACTAGAGGCTAAAAAATATATCATTTACTTACATTTGTTCTGCATGACACAGTTTATGGGTAAGTGAGACCTCTTGTACACATGTTCTAATGTTATTTTCTATCTGCTGAGTCATTTGCAGGGCAACTGAATATACAGTATATCTTACAGAGGAAATAGTCTACACTGTTCAAACATACATGTTACCTACAAGAGGTATTTATTTCAAAAGCTTTATGTTGTGAAAAAAAGGAGACTAGGAAATTTGTTTCTTATTCCTTAATTTGCTATTTTATAAATATGTTTAGTTTTATTCATTTATTTTATTACATTTATTTCATTTATTTTATTATTTGGAAATGTCACAATTTGTACATTATTTTATCATTTTGTCTGGCTGCTTACATAATTTCTAAAAAAAAAAAAAAATAATCGGACATTATGATGAAACAGTTACTCAGCACTTGAGTAGTCTTTTCACTGAATACTTTTTTACTCTTACTTGAATAATATTTTGGATGACTGCTTTTTACTTCTGCTTGAGTAATATTATTTTGAAGTACAGCTACTCTTACTTGAGTATATTTTTTGGCTCCTGCATGACCATTTCTGTTGCTCCAAAGTACAATATTTATGCTTCCTAGCAAACTGAAACTTTTTCTGAATAGACTGTAGGGTTAATATCATCAATGGGAAAAAAATCAAATATGCATAAATAGTGTACAATATATGAACACATGAACACATTCAATCAAGGTTGTTTTTTGTGTGTTTTGGTCCTACCATGAGCATTTGAGATGATTATGTCTGGTTAGGATCTGCCAACTAGATTTTATGGACAGTTAAAGAAGCATTTAGATGGCACTCCTTAAACACCTCAGGGTTTTGATACCTCTTTTTATATGCTTCACCATAATGTGTGAGCATTTTAAAAACAAATTATATACTCTCTCTGTCGCTCTCTCGATGTCTTAAAAACCCTCACATACAGCTCTATTGCAATTGTACTCCTAGGCATTTCCGGTGAGACTAAAATATTTCTTGTGACATCATGCTCTGCATTAGGACCTGCAAATAGACAGCAATTAATCCTGAATGAGATGGCAAATCCAGGGTAGTGTGTATCTTCATATCTAACTTGGAGGTTTTAACTGGTATGCAAATGTTTGTCATATTATTGAATTATTGTATCATTCTCTTTATCCCAGGGCACCAAGGGCACTAGACAAGGACGGAGAGAGGGTGTCATCCTAGGCAGGGTGTCAATCCATCACAGGGCACAAGCGCACACTCTCACTCACACAAACTATGGGCAATTTGGGAACGTCAATTAGCCTAAGCTGCATATGTTTGTACTGTGGGTGGAAACCGGAGTACCCCCCCCCCAAAAAAAAAAAAAAACACCGAGCTCAGGAAGAACATGCAAACTCCATGCACACAGACCTGAGGCAGAAATCGAACCTCAACCCTGGAGGCTAAACACTATACCAATGTTCCTGTTTTTATTATTATTATTATTATTAATTAATAATAATATTAACAACAACAATTATAATAATAATCATCATCATCATAATCATAGTACTCATAATAATGATGATATTGTGTTTCATTTTTTATTTTGAATATACAATATATTGGTGCACCAAATGTTCACCAAATAATCACTTTTCATATAAAGTATATCTATTCATAACAATCCCAAGGAAGTAATAAAACATAACAGGGCATGCTACAACAGGAAAAATTAAATCTTTTTTACAAAGCTCTACAGGTTTAACACAGAGCATTGCCACTATAGAGTCCTTTTAAATATGATAAATAAATGTAGAAAATGTATTTATATAAAAAAAATAATGCATTAAATGATAAATAAAATTTATGTAAACCTTGCAGCTAGCACTAATGTCAGAACTGTTATAAAAATATGCTTTCAGGCCAATCAGATTCGAGTACTCAGCAGCAATGTTATAAACAATTTATTGTTAGCATAGCATAGCATTATTATAAACAATGAATCATTGTTTTAATCCTGCAACAATGATTTGTGTGTAAATGAATCAGTCTGATTCTGTAACTCACAGCAGGATCGACAGCATCCACTACTGAAGCCGAAGTAGCAAGTGAAAAACCAGGTCTGCTCGATCAAACAGCACACGTGTTATGTTGCAGGGTGTGACTTGGCATGGAGCACGCCGCAGGTCTGAAGTGATTCCTGATGCAGCAAAGTCTCCATGAGTTTGTGTGTGTGTGTTAGTTTCCTCACCTGCTGGGCGACAGAGGCACCTTGGCAAAAGCAGGCGCCAGTGCGTTGATCCTCTTTGCCCCTTAACTGCCAACAAGAGCTCTTGAAGTGTGTCTCACAGCATGCAGCTAACTGCCTTAGCACACAAGTGTGTGTACACGAACTGACACTAAACACACAAAAAAAGATCCCCAGCTACACAATCATTACCTTACCAGATACAAAGCACACAGTACTGAGCAAGAAGATAGAAAGAAGCACATTGTAGTGGTGTTTGATTTTTTACATTTTATATCTGCTCTTAAACTGATAATCAGAGATGAAATGACTAGGAAAGGGGCTTCACCACTCGTTTTTTTTCTAATATGAAATAGAGTTTGCTTGCCATACTGTAGATCCATTGGACTAAATTCAAAGTAAAGTTGGAAGGAATCCTGCATACGTTCGAATTATTTACCTTAAATGTTTTACATTTATTTTTATATAAAAATCTGTTGTACCAATTACTTTAACAAGGGAAATAAAGCCTGCCACCTTACAGAAGCCTTGCTCTGACTTCCCTTACTGTAATTTTAAAGATGTCGTTTGACTGATAGTTTGCCTCCTCCTAATGAGGTACCTTCATGGTGTTCATTCCGAGTACACAATTTTACTTCAAAACTGCCTTGAGCAAGCAATTCATACAGAAACATCTGCACACAAGCTGCTACAAGCAGCGAAACACATATGGGGAGGGGGGGGGGGGGGGGGTATCTAACCACTGAAATTGGTTGCATGCTCATTAGCTGTCATTTAATAATACAGAAAGCCAACTGTGCATGCAACCAATGATCACTCATGGTGGATTTGTGATTATTAAAATGTTTATTAAAACATATGGATGAATATTAAACAGGCAAGTAGGTGAATACGAAATGAAGCAAAAACATATATACTATATAGATAAACACAATTGCATTAATGAGAAATTATTTGATTCCTTGTGTAAATGTTTTAAGACTAACAACACATGGTAGTTGTTTAACAATAAGGAGTAAATTACTTTATGCCCATCCTGATGCAACCCTCCTATTTTTGTGGGCTTGGGATAGGATCTGCATCCAGTGGCTGGGAATGAAATGCCCTAATAATAAAAAAAATGTAAAGAAAAAAATAATAATTGTTATTATTATGGTTATTATTATTATTTTTTGTTATTATTATTATTATTATTATTTATTATTTATTTTTTTATTTTATTTTTTTTATATTTTTATTTTTATTATTATGTATCTATGTATTATTTATTTATTTATTTGTTATTATTATTATTTTATTATTATTATTATTAGGGCATTTCATTCCCAGCCACTGGATGCAGATAAAAATTATTAATTAAGAAATTATAATACTACTACTGCTAATAATAATAAAACTAGTTATTATTATTATTATTATTATTATTATTATTATTATTATTATTATTATTGTTGTTGTTGTTCTTGCAGTTCCCAAATGATATGTGAATAATGAATTAATAATCAGATAGTCATCACATAGCAAGACTGTAAGGGTTTCATAACCCTTTATTCAATGTAATGTGCTCAAGTCTCCAAAATGGAAAGTAGTGTCTGAAGGATGCTTATGGTATGACATATGACAAGAATATATAAAGTGTGTCTCTCTTTCATTGCTCTCACCGTTTCTATAGTAAAACATTATGACAGACTCAACGTGCTAGTCTAAAAGTCATGTAGATGTAAAGAAACATGGAAGAATAAAACTTTGCCTCGGGTGATGAGCCCCCCCCCCCCCCCTTTTTTTTTTTAAAGCTGTTCTAAAACTCTAACGACAGACAGTGAATGTCCCTGGTCTCTGTTTTGCGTGTTTCTCTTTGTATGTGTGTGTGTAATGCATGATTATTATGCTTGAGTATGTTGTTACCCCACCAATCTCCCACCCGCTAACAGTGCTTTCAGCAAGCATGTGGCTTCTTCCACACTTCAAACGCTGGGCTTCCGTTCATAAAAACAAGACGGCTTTAAAACAAGGCACCTTTTGGGGCAGGCATTTTGGGAGGACAGTTACATTGTACCCATTAGTCTTTGCTTATGTAGGGTGATGGAAAAATAGCTGTCATAAAGCCTTCATTACTTGCTGCGAGACTCAGGTGTTGTTAAATGGCCCAAAACAGGTTTAAATGGCTTTAATCAAATTGGTGCCTTGGGGCCATAAAAATACTTATGTTTTTATTATTAAATTGGATATAAAAAATTATATAGAAATCAATGATGGGATGTAATGCAAAGACATTTAAAATAAAATACACAGAAGATATACTACTCTTCTAACTCTCATAAAGAAGCAGCAGTTATATATCATACGTTTATGAAATCTGTGGCACGATTTATCTTTTTCTCCTGACTTTAATCCATCAACCTCTTTAAATTCTACCCATATTAGATGCCTTAATGTTTAATGTTTAAAAGAATTATCACCGATCATTTCAAGCTTTACCTGCCTGCAATCTCAATTAGTTTTCTTTTTTTTCTTTTCTTTTTTTGCTACTGAAAAAAAGTGAGAGAGAGAACAGAAATAAGTTTCTTTTCAGTAAAGCAGAGTTAGAGTTTGTCTCCAGTCGAGCTTCAGACTGCTATGCAGTCCCGCAGCACTCCACCCATAATCACCAGTTTGAACCCGGGGAGACATTCGCCACACAACTACAGATTACAAAGACCAGGGTCGGATGAGGAGGTTCTGTAAAATGGCAGTTTCTATTTCCACCCAAAACTCCAGCTGCCTCTGTTCCACTCCTGCACTACTTATCCAATAAGCCTGAGGAAACAGCCGTCGGAGGACTACTGTAGGTGCATGATGAGGGTGTGACTACGCCAATTTACCTTCAAAGATTTTTTTATTAAAGATCTTCCATTGTTCCAAGCAAACTACTCTACAGTATATTCATCTACATAATCATGACTGTATGAATTAAATGTACAAATAATGACAGAAAAGCTGATAAATTATGATCAAGCTCTAATCCCAGTTCCATTCTTCAGATTCCTCATATGTATTTCCATTCCAAGACAGCTTTCATTCAAGCATCTGGCAGACTTGAGCTCCAGAGTAGAGTATTTTTCCGTCCTACCTGGACTAAGTCTACATTTAAATCAGCTCTGCAGTTAATATGACTGCCACGAATTTCTCTTCATCTGATCATCTCGCTGCTTAATATTTTTCTACTGTGTAACTAGATTACAAATAAACACACTTAAACTTCAGAAAAAATAATATTTTAGTGTCATTTTAAAACAGGGGTCATGAAGGGAAAGTAAAAGTCAGCAATCACACACTAAAAACTTAGAAATATAAGTTTACAGTTGTATTACTAATTAAACAATCAGAGAGCACTTTAATGGGAAAACGGTGCTGTGGATTCATGGAATTGGTGTGCATTTTCCTACCATTAGAGTGCCTCAGCAGAAATTGAAATGCACTACGTTTTTCAGCTGTTCCCTTTGCAGCTTCAGCTTTGTGTTGCTGAATGACAGAAGTATAACCCGACTCCATTCTAATGGTTGATATGAACGTTACCTGAAGCTGCTCGTCTGTACCTGCATGATTTTATGTACTGCGCTGCTGCCACATGATTGGCAGATTATATAACTGCCAGAATGAGTAAGTGCACATGTGTTCCTAATAAAGTGTCCAAAAAGTGCAGCGGGTATGTAGTTGCAATCAGATACTATTTATAGCATTTATAATGTAATAATTTTTTTACAGTCTGCACTGTATGCCTTGTAGATCTAAAAAAAAAAAAAAAAATCTATTTATAAATCATTTTATATTAGTAGATGCTTAAAGTCATACCAAGGGCAGTGGTGGCTCAGAGGGCTAAGGCACTGAGTTACTGATCGAAGATCGGCGGTTCGATTCCCAGCTCAGCCAGGTTGCCATTGTTGGGCCCTTGAGCAAGGCCCTTAACCCTAACTGCTCCAGGGGCGCTGTACCATGGCTGACCCTGCGCTCTGACCCCAGTTACACTGGGATATGTGAAGAAGGAATTTCACTGTGCTGTAATGTATATGTGACAAAATAAAGGCTTTACTTACTTTACTAGTAGCCCACTAAAACTAAATATTAGAATGTTCTTCATTCTAATATTCGCCTGTAACTTATGTGAAATTAAACAGAATTATAATTAATGAATAAAAAATATGTGTAATATATGTATTAAAAAACATAATTAAATACTGAGAAAGCAGACAGAACTGAAGGTCTTTAAAGCTAATTATATCCATGGCTTTCAGCAAAGTTGTCCATTTTTTACTTTTGAAATACTTTGAGAATGTAACAAAATACAGAATACACATTTTTACAATTTTACTCACACATAACCAATTTGAGATTTCCTTCTTTGTCTATTTCAAACTAATCAGTTGAGCAATAAGACATACTGCTGTTCTCATGTCTGCCAATGAACATGCGCTTTTACTGGCATGTTTTTTTTTTGTTGTTGTTTTTTTTTAACTGGGACTTTCATACAAGATAAATGAAGTTGATTTGTTTAGGAGCGGAACAATACTGTAGTATCCAAAGCAAGCTGTTTTTTTTTATTTTTCATCAAAAGTTGTAATATCACAGTGAATTGAATTAAAATGGAAGAGAAATTATCAAATGACAACTAATTCCATCTTTCGTCTGTTATTCGCCACATGCCATTGGAAGGTCTTTATTATGCATATTAAACTGAACTTTGTGTCACTAGTGAGACATTTTAGTGAGAAGACCTAAATGATGTGATAACTTTAAAATTCCTTTAAAGTAGGTCCACTGTTCAAGCTTTGAGGATACACTTCCATTGCTTGCGCTTGGATGAACAAACCTTCTTGTTTTATGTCAGTATATCAGATTTTTCAAACATGACAGCAAACCACCAAGAGGATGAATAGTTTCCTATAGAAAAACAGCTGCGAAGGCTGTTTAATGGGGTAATGCTGGTATTTCTGTCATGGCAGGATTCTGGTTTTCTGAAAGCATAGGAAGTGTTGGAACACCTGTTTGTTTAAAACAGACACGTTTCCTGTCAAACAGTATTATTTTTAACTGTGTACACCTGATCTAGACATCTTAATGGCACAAAGGTTGGGCGTTGATCCCAGGATACCCATATTCAGTTCACTATGTTTACCTTGTTTGAGTTGCCTATTTATTATACCTAGTCTATTGTGAAAATGTTGCATTTAACATTCAATAAATAATTATACATAGATATCTATTAAGCAGAATTAGTTTGCCACTCTAGGTTAGGTCAAAATCCAATTCCCCATTCAAATCCTTAAACTGAATCCTTAATATTCCCTTTAATATGATACACAGTAGGCTACATTAATGCATTTAACAGACAACGTCCATTTACTGAATTGAATCCTTTGTGACTGCATCAAACAAACAGTACAGCAATGGCATTTGTTTTCTTCAAGGAGTAAACTGTATTCTCTTCAATCTATATCCTGTCTCACATCATGCTATACTTTCTCTCAAAAAGGCAATCCAGGAAAAGACGAGGTTTTATGAATAGTCTTCACAGGTTTGTCTTTTTCCTATGTCTTGTCCAGGTTGGAGCCATCTGAGCTTTCTGTTTTGCTTGGCCACTTCTCGCTCCTGCTGACTTTGGACAATGTGAAAGCTCCCAGAAGTCTTCTTTCTCCGTGGATTAATACTAACACTTGACTTTTCTCAGTTGCTTCCATTTTCATTCATTAGCAAGTCACCATAAATTTTCACTTTCTTGAATTACGTCCATGTATGCGTTATTAAGCAGCAAAGACCAGACTGAGAAGAGAAGGACGTCTGCAGGGATATAATGGCATAGAGAGATCCAACCAGAGCTTATTGTGCAAATCTCTTTGCTAGAATCATTATAAATAAAATGTCTGCACTCCTTCTCAAATATGGATGACCTTTTAGCATCGGTACATGTATAGGCTGAAGAATTCCAGCTGTTTAGATCTTTATTTCCACAAGCCTGGAGTGAATCCTATGATAGCGTCACTCTTGCAGAGAACGATAAAAAATTCATCTTCCTTTTCATGGAAGCTTCAATAATTTCTATAAACTGAATGCATCACTCACAGTCGCGGATCACTCTTTTCGCATTAGTATCCAAAACCCAGAAATTGTGGAGGATTTTGTTGTTAAGCATGTAGGGTACCATCAATTTTTCTTGAGAATCATCTGGTTGGATTTTTTTTTTTTTTTGCAGTGCAAGTTTAAATGATGTACTCTATTTAATCTAATTATCTGTGATGATAATCTAATTATCCGTGATATGTGACCATATGTGTGGTATTTTTTTCACTTTATCAAACTTCCTTGGTTTGTTTGTTGTGGCCCCTTGTGTCAATTTTATTTATTTTGTATAAGCCAAACAAAAGTTAGTTCATGGATCTCAGAAAAGGTCTTTTGTTCTGTGCAAATATGAAATAAGCACTTTAACAACATCAACTGCTGTCAATTTTTATTTATTTTCAGTCATCTTTACATATGGTGGATCTGACGCCTACCACAACAGCGCTGGGTGTGAAATAGAAATGTCAGTTCATTAAAGTGCACCATGCAAACACACATTCAGACACTTGGTCGCACTTGGGGCCAAGTTCTCTATCTCATCCACCTAAGACCGTGTATTTAAGGGTGGGTGAGAGGAAACCAGAGAACCCTAAGGAAACCCATGCAGACATGGAGAGAATATGCACAAACACCTGAGCTCAGGATTTCACAGAGCTGAGGACTGTAAGGTGGCAAAGCTACCCAGTGTAGCGTACCACCATGCTTCCTGCTATTAACGTAACCTCCAAAAATGGTGTTACACAGAATGTGATGCATTATTTCTTATTAAAGCGTTTGGGAACAGAGTAGAGAAAATGACAAAAAATGTCTAGATTAAATAGAAATGTAATAATAATAATAATAATAATGGATGTTAAAGATTTATATGACATTAGGACAATTGTGACAAAAGTTTATCTTGCCGTATGGTCTGTAATCATGTTTAGACTTTAAGACAGATCAAATAAGAATTAGATTGAAGGATCTGATTTCTCTGAAATGATGTTTTCCATCTGGAGGTTTTGCGTGGTAATGCAAAGAGTTTATATGTATATGCTGTTTGATCCCCCTATAGCTCCCCTGGCAGCAGTTCTTCAGTAAGCATTGTTGTAAAAATGAGGAGCAGGAGTTTTTCCTCTGAGAGTAACCCTAAACGCACCTGAAGGCGATGAGGTGGCGTTTTCTCTCACGAGCGCTCACGCTGCTTTCACCTCCCGGTGTTTAAAAGGGAGGGGAAAAAAAGAAAAGAAAGCAGAGTCAGTTTTTGGATTGTGGAAAATGCACAAAGTTAAAGAATGAGGGGGCAGAGCTGCGATTGGATCCTCTCACAGATGCGACGATTGCGGAAGACAAATGAAATCCTGAAATCAAATTACTGATTTTTTTTTTTTTTTTTTTTTTACCTCAGTGCGCATGTGCGCAAAGCGGGTCGTGCGTGGCGCGTGCTGGAGCGCACTATGTGTCTGTGCACAATTCTCTATCACTATTAAACCCTGCAGGTCTGCTTTTCTGTAGTTAATAAATATTCTTAATTTGATGCAATGAAAAAAAAATGCATTTAAAAAATATATATATTTCTTTCTTTCTATCACGCACACTTCCCAGATAAATTCACATCCCTATGCAGCCTAAGTCCTTATGTTATTACTTTATTTATATAGTAAAACTTCAAAATGAACCCATGAATTATTAACAGGTTGCCAACACCCATATTTTAGGGTTATTTCTATTCACATCTGCATGAGATTAATATAAAGATTTACTATTTAATTTTAAACGCTCTGACTTAAATCATATTTGCATTTGAAACCTCGGACAAACTGCACAAGTAATTCAAGTGAATTATTCACTACAGGCCTGGTAGTGTTGCACCAGAAAATCCTAAGAGATATGTCATTTTATGCGTCTATCATTTAGCATGAGTAGACACATCTGTAACAACTGGATATACAAAAACAGTGCTGAAACGTATACATACAAAAAGCTGTCATATTCAGTGATGAGTTATTTAAGCACTGGAGCTTTTTCTATTGTAGACGTGTGCATTCAGATAACAAAGCAGAGCGCACTGATTAAAAAAAAAAAAAAAAAGAGCCAGTCCTGGATACTGAGAATACCTGAAAATCTTCTCCATTCGTTTATGAAGTATCAGTAACTTTTAGCTGAATGATGATGAAGGCATGCCACTCTGTCCAACTGAATTGTTTTTTTCTTTTTTTGCTGGCTTAACTCTCACCTTTTCTTTAAAATATCAAGTTTCTTCAGATGTTAAGGCTAAAGAAAGAGAGAGAGAAAGATAGAGAGAGAGATGTTTTCAAGACAACCCCTTAGTCTAATGAAGGAGGGACTTTTTCCTCCGTTAAATGGGAACATGCCCGAGTTATCTGGTGTGGCCGGTACCTCCCAAAACTTTGGAGTATAAAAGCTTGGGTAAAAAGTTTGCTTGGGCAGTAGGGAGTTTCTGCTGGGGTCCGCATTGGAATCAGAGGAGACCGGACCCTACTGTGTATGACTGGAGTCTAAAGGGAGAAAAAAGAAAACTTCCCTCGCCTCAAAGAGTCTACATGTCTAATATTTAGACATGTTCAGCTTTGTGGATATCCGGCTGGCGCTGTTGCTCAGCGCAACAGTGCTTTTAGCAAGGGGGCAAGGCGAGGACGACCGTGAGTATACATTATTAATTTTTATTTTTTAATTTATTTTTTGCTGTACCTATAGTAACTGAGGAAAAGCGATGCAATAACCAGGATGATGCAGAAGGCGACGGCCCCATGTGGAAAAGCGCCTCTTATGGACTTGCAGTGTTCTAGTTGATCAGTGCTGTTTTCCATCTTTCTCGTGGTTGTGATTATCCCGTTTTGAATGTGAGTGTAGAAGTGGGAGAAAAAAGGGGGTTTGAGGCTTACTAGCCCCCAGTGACCCTCTTTTGCATGCTTGCGAGCTCAAGTCGATGGAGGCAAGTTGGTGCAGGTTTGGAGACGCGTCCCTCCACCCACCCATGCGCTTTCTACTGCCTGCAGCTACTAATATTCTGCATTACCTTCAAATTGGCCAGGCAGGAGAAAATTAGGCTACTTCAGTCTGAAAACTCGCTTCTGGTATGATTTGGAGACGTATTTAAAATTTACAAGGCAGCATGTGTGGAAATATGTGGAAATAATTTGGGAATATTGTGCATAGATGTTAGATGAGTTTTAAGATCTAGATTTAAGCGAATTCCATTACATGAATCTCTTGAGAATGAGTTTGAGTGTGTGTGTGTGTGTGTGTTTTTTTTTCCTAATGGAAAAAGTGATGATCTCATCTTTGGATCAGTGGATGGAGTGGAAAACTGAATAGACACATTAGTGCAGAAGGATTAGATTTTTTTTCTAGAACTAGAACATTTTTCTAAAAAAAAAAAAATGCTGGTTAGTTGTTAAAGAGATAATACATTTTAATAGATTTTTTAACCGATTGTAAGGCTAGACGTTGAGATCTTTGTCACTTTTAAGTGATCATAATTCCGTTCCCATGATCCGACAGCGCCTCCACGTGGCTGTGTTTGCAATGGAATATTTTGGCAACCGCTTCCGAAACCCCACCCTTTTTTCACCCCGCCTCCTTTTTTGTGATAATGTAAAACATATGTGGGCTCTGCAGTCTTTCCACAAAGGGAAAAACGCAAGTCGTTGCCAAGCCGTCAGTTTTCAATTATTTTCTGATAATCGTTGACGTGGAAGTTTTCTCTAAACCTTTTATTTTCTACAGGATGCAGTTTTACATGGTGCTGCGCCACCTAGTGTCACACATTCATCCAGCATTTTAGGCTTATTTGTTTATATTACTGTAGCGATACCATTTTTGTTTAGCATTTACCAAAGAAAGGGGCCACCAATTTTCAGAAGTACTTGCCATGTTGGCAAAACACTAAATTCAGATTTTAATTATGTTGCTTTGACATTTTTAGCCCAAAGCATGTACTCTGATGATGAGCATGAAACTTCCATTTATCCTCATCATTGCAGGAGCCTAAACAATTTAATTTCTTGCAAAAATAAAACACCCTTTCTGAAGAAATGCTTGCCAAACTAATAATAAATCAGCAATAATAACATTTATTATTATTATTATTATTATGCACACTATGTAGAGTGGTTTGGTTACAACACTGACATGCCCTCTCTTCTTTCACTAAAGGCACAGGCAGCAGCTGCACGCTAGACGGTCAGGTCTACAATGATCGTGATGTGTGGAAACCAGAGCCATGCCAGATTTGCGTCTGCGACAGTGGCACTGTCATGTGCGACGAAGTCATCTGTGAGGATACAACTGACTGTGCGAACCCAGTGTCTTCCCCTGATGAGTGCTGCTCTGTCTGCCCTGATGATGGTAGGCTGGCTAGCCTTTGTCTTTCACACTTTTCCAGAATACTAGTCCAGAATGGAATCCATACAACTTAGCTCTACTCTTAACACTAATCACTCTATGACAGTCACCAAAGTCATACCCAGTTCAATATATAGATGACTATCACTATTTGTGTGTCATATTATTGTTATTCTGATCGTATTGCATTCTGTATGCATTGTAGTGGTTTATAAATGTACTGCATACTCTGCATCATGCTCGATTACCAAACCAAATAGATGCAGAACACTGCATTTTATAGGAAAGGGGGTGTGGTTTAAGAGGTGGTAGCCACCATCTTTTTTATTGTGGGAATGTTTTTTTTTGGCAAAGCACAAATAACTCTTTTTATTAAGTTTCAGAATCAGTGGTCTGATTATGATGGCTTTAGAGTAAAACCGACAGATTATCAACTAATTCCTCTGGGTTTCAAAATGCATCCTTTTTTTTAGATGAAATTTTGTTGTTTTTGTTTTACCAGAGCTGTGCACATCTACCAGTAGGCTCCCATACACATTTGTAGCAAAATCTTGGCCCTCTTTGTAGATGAAACAGGGCACAGGGCCATAGTCAAGTTTTTAATCAGCATGGGTCATGGGTATGCCATGGCTAAAACTAAATTCAACTAAATTTATAGATACATTATTTATTATTTGATTTTTATTAATTGATTTTTCTAATGTTTCCTTTTTTTCTATTTGGCAGAATACCAAGAACCTTCAGTAGAGGTAATTTCTGTTCTATCATAGCTATTAAAATAATTTTATCTCTATTTATTTACTCAATTGTTTGTTTACTCTACTATTTTTCCCATATACATATGTAATTCAAAATACAGTCATAGCACAATGAATTAATCATCTAAAATACTCCAAATAATCAATGTATTCATCTTATTGAAGGGAAAACACAAGTATCTAATTTCTTTTTTCTTTGGTGTTCAATAGGGACCCAGGGGTGTACCTGGGGAGAAAGGTGACAGGGTAGGTGTCTTTTTGTTTAACATACCATAACTATGACATACCATGACATACTCACCTTGCTTAGTTTTATGGCTTTTCATCTTTGCATGGTGTAAATATTTTCATGGGAAGGCATTTCATACGTACAATAAATGATTTCACAACAACGCTGGTGTCAATAATTGTAATAAATAGTAGAGTGATGTATAATACATAAATCCATATTTTATACTGTAAATAATTAATAGTTAGTGTTTCTTCTGCATTGATTATACCTCCCAATGCAATTCTTTAACACATTAGTTTATTGTTTGGCATACAGTATTAAATATAAATATGAAAATTATGCAGATATTTTGAATACAGATTCATGTTTTTTTTATCCTGTATGTTTATTTGAAATTAAGGCATAATTACCAGTATGCTGACTGTAAACAGTAGTTGAATACAATTTATCTATAGTTAGGTGGTTTCCAAATGCAAGAAAACGGGCGTTAATGCAAATACATAAATCAGCATCTCTAGATTTGGTATTGTATGGAAGCATAATTATAGGCCAGAACCATTTCTTACCCAAAGCTCTTATTGCTCATACTCACTCTTATTTTCTCCTCTGTTATTAGGGCCCTCCTGGTCCTCCCGGCAATGACGGAATTCCTGGACAGCCTGGACTTCCTGGACCTCCAGGCCCCCCTGGACCCCCTGGCCTTGGCGGAGTAAGTAGACACCTGAAGAAGAACAAAGCCAGACACACCACACAGATGTTTATGCCCCAAGTTACTGCTCATCAGTCAGTTTGATTTGGTAACCAAAGTCACAGGCCAAAGAAGTCTAAGAGAACTACACTGGTTATAGTAAAAATATAGTTCAGCACCACTACAATGGACAGCGCCCCGTGGTATTTGCAGTATTCGTCTACAGTATATAGTGTTACCCACTAAAATCATAGCTTAATTGTCTTATAGTTTTTATTGACTTTTTGAGTACCTTGTTGTGTATCTCAATACTGTAACTATTCTTTCTAATACAAAAATCTCACTCTCCATAATCACACACTAACCCTGCTTTTGTATTTTCCACAGAACTTTTCTCCTCAGATGTCTGGAGGTTATGATGAGAAATCCGGTGGTGGTGGCATGTCCGTTCCTGGCCCAATGGTAAAAAAAAAAAAAAGACATGTATATGCCAGACATTATCACAACACTATATAAAATGATGCCTCCCTTTTCAAACACACAAAATTCAGCCACAACCAAGTTGTTTGGAAAACTCTGCAATGGACTTAAGCTACAATACACTCCATTTTCCATGAATCCCATTGAAAGGGCTTAAACTTTGAACATGTTTGGGATTTATTAGTTTATACATGCAGCAATGTTTTTCACATTCCTACTTATTATATATAAATCTATATATTAGTAATCAATATCAACTTTTCAATGCTCTTCATCTCTGTGTCTTTCAGGGACCCATGGGCCCCCGTGGTCCCCCTGGACCTCCTGGACTTGCTGTAAGCATTGTTTTACTTAAATATTCATACTGTTTGTTAGGAATAGTATTAGTAAATTTAACATCTTGATCCCAATATCTAAATTGTGCTACTAGTAACTGACCTGACCTTAACTGATTTTTAGAACCGTTTTAATTTATCCACGGTTTTAGATTCACTTTTTTCGTTTGTGCTTTTTCTGACTACAGGGACCTCAAGGTTTTACTGGCCCTCCTGGTGAGCCTGGTGAGGCTGGTGCTTCTGTAAGTATCTGAATATACAGCATTTACAAACACTCAGACAAATATACAAAAAAATATCCGCACACCTTCTTATTACACATTTAATAAATACAGAATTCTCCTTGTGCTGTATTTAACCTGCATTGTCAATACATATACAGTATGTTTATAATGAATCACCTACATCTTTTTATAATCTCGTCTTTCTATATGCAACATGGTTTCCTTTTCACTTTAAACGGTCAAAGAAAGAAGCAATTATGTAAATGAGTCTTAGTCCAGTTGTCTGTTAATGCAATTGCACTCTCATTATGTGTGATGTTTTAGCCATGATATTAGTAGTGATGTTATTACGTTATATAATTTTTCCTGTTTGTTTTTATGCTGTTTCTCTTTTAAATGTTCATACATAAATATTAGCACACCTGCACACATGGCTAACCTGGTTTGTCTCACTTGGCTTCTGTAGGGTCCAATGGGTCCCCGTGGTCCAGCTGGTCCTCCTGGAAAGAACGGAGAAGATGTGAGTAGCTCAGTCTGTCTGTACCAGCTACTTGATAGTACTGAATATTCCTAGCATTAGCTAATGGACTCATCCAGTATGCTCAGTGTATCAGTTATGGTGAAAGTATTCCACACAGCATGTCTACAGCCTAGATCAAATTCTTTGTCCTCTCCAGTATTTTTTATTAACTGCTCCTATTTTCTTTAGGGTGAGTCTGGCAAACCTGGTCGCCCCGGTGAGCGTGGTCCTGCTGGCGCACAGGTCAGTATCTCTGCATTTGGCATTGGTCTTGTTAACACTGCACATATCTCACTAATGTCCAGTATCTCACAATTCTTGTCTGCTCTCTTAAACAGGGTGCTCGTGGATTCCCTGGAACTCCCGGACTTCCTGGCATCAAGGGACACAGAGTGAGTGTTCATGATAGTCACCAGGCACTGTCTTCACCTTAGTGGCCCTTACCGAACTTATCCTGAATTTTTCTTGCCTTCTCCTCTGTCTTAGGGTTTCAGTGGTCTAGATGGAGCCAAGGGAGACACTGGCCCTGCTGGACCTAAGGTTTGTTGCCCATGCTAAATTTGCATAATAATTGCATTACAAAACTCCAGATTACGCTATGCAGTGGTTTATAAAGTTCTGATTTGCCCCACAGGGAGAGCCTGGTGCAGCTGGAGAGAATGGAACCCCTGGCGCTATGGTAAGTGTCACCAATACCTACCATCATATTCATGATCTGATTAATAAAGGGAATAATTTCATATATTGTTCTTGTGCTCCATTGTGACTTAATATCTTCATCTTGCTTTTGTCCTAGGGTCCTCGTGGTCTCCCTGGTGAGAGAGGCCGTGCTGGTCCTCCTGGTGCTGCTGTAAGTAATGTCACCCACTGACCTAAAGGCTCTGAACCTCATAGCACTAAAAATGTGCACTTCATTAGACCTTCCTAAAATCCATAGACCTTTTTGTGAAAGGTGAAACTTCACAAATCAGGTGCTAAATTTAGCTGCCATTGGTTAGACTAAAAGCATAGATATTGTTGCAAAACCTCCCCACCATATTATTGACTCATCTTAGTGGATCTTAAAGATACTGTATAAGCAGCTACTTAATTATGCTGAATCCAAAATGTTGATGTTCACAGTTACATCTAAAATTCCAAGGTGTTGAGATTGAAATTCTTTGTATTTCTAATATATCCAATGTTTCCACAGGGTGCTCGTGGTAACGATGGTGGTGCTGGAGCTGCTGGACCTCCTGTGAGTAACTAACATTTACATTACGGCACCCACATTATGCATAATTCTGTGTTATATGTTGGTTTTGACTTCATTTTAAGATTACATCTGAGTGCAAGATAAAGTCAAATTTGAGGCTTGACATACTTTTTTTATCATTTATTCTAGGGCCCAACTGGCCCTGCTGGTCCTCCCGGATTCCCCGGTGGCCCCGGAAGCAAAGTAAGTGATCTCTATCGGTATCATGTCAAGCTAAAATCTGTAGAGCTTAACTTTGTTTTCTAGCATGTCACTCAATTAATTGTAGATTTTTCTACTTAGCATTTTATGGCATGCTGGTATTGGTTATGACAGTTGTTTATTTGTATTAGATTAATAATATAGGCAGTATGAATGCTGCATCAGCTGCTTCAGAGAGAAAGAGAGATTATTCTGTGTCAGTGTGTCAGTAGGGTAAATAGGGGTAAATGGGTGAAGCTTGAATAAATTAAGTACATTGGAAGTCAGATAAGTATGTGACATTCTAAATCTCAGAAAGCAATTTCTGTATAGAAATATACATTCGTGTCAATCATTAAGAAAATCTGCCATATATAAGTATATAGGGTTTACGCTATTATGATTTGATCACACCTTTTCCCTCCTTACTAGGAAGCAGTAGAATTGACTCATTGGCATTCATTTAATTTAAAATCTCATATGTACGTTTCAGGGAGAGGTTGGTCCTCAGGGAGCTCGTGGACCTGAGGGACCCCAGGGTGCTCGTGGTGAGCCTGGTAGCCCTGGCCCTGCTGGTGCTGCTGGACCTGCTGTGAGTGGATCATCTTCATTTGAAATTTTATTGTTTATTGTTGTTGTTGTTGTTGTATATTCCACTTCATTCAACCATTTTGATTTCCTCCACTCTAGGGCAACAATGGAGCTGATGGTGCTCCTGGTCCTAAGGGTGCCCCTGTGAGTATGATATGTTGATTGTTTTTTTTTTGTTTGTTTGTTTGTTTTTAGCAATCTGTATTTTTATTTCTTTTAACGAACACGTGCATCGGTCTAACTCTATGCTGCACTCTACAGGGTGCTGCTGGTATTGCTGGTGCTCCTGGCTTCCCTGGACCCCGTGGTCCTCCTGGACCTGCTGGAACTCCTGGTGCTGTTGGTCCCAAAGGTAACACTGTAAGTATATATTCATGTTATCAATTTTTTCCCTACATATTACTATATTATTCAATTAACTGAGAAGTCATTTTAACAAACATTAATATTTTCTGTCTTGTTTTACAGGGTGAGGCTGGTGCTCCTGGTTCCAAGGGAGATGCTGGTGCCAAGGGAGAGACTGTAAGTGCATCATCAATTGTCTTATCTCACAATTTTAAATAAAACCAGAGTTCCAGAGTTCAATCAGTATTTAGTTATATTACATTTAGGCTACAGAAGGTAGCATAAGTTAAGAACCCGACACTGATTCATTGTGTGTCTCTCTCTTGATTTTCTACATAACTTCTCAGGGTGCACCCGGCGTTCAAGGTCCCCCTGGCCCTGCTGGTGAGGAGGGCAAGAGAGGAGCCCGTGGTGAGCCCGGTCCTGCTGGTGTCCGTGGACCCGTTGGAGAGCGTGTATGTATCTCACCTGCCTAACGGTCTGCTCCTCATATGCTCTATAATATTTTTCCATATTTCCATATCACTCGCTCTGATCTATTATTTGGAAGTGCTAACAAAAAATATGTTGCTCTATATAGAGTGATAGTAACCAAAAGGTCCCCAGTTAGGTTCTTTTCCTACCAAGTTATTTACGCATGTGGCCAATAGGAAAATGGGGGCAGGGGTAGCTCAGTGGTTAAGGCATTGGACTACGGTTCAGAAGATCCCAGGTTCAAACCTCACAACCACCAAGTTGCCACTGTTGGGCCCTTGAGCAAGGCCCTTAACCCTCAATTGCTCAGATGTAATGAGATAAAAAAAAAAAAAATGTAAGTTGCTCTGGATAAGGGCGTCTGCCAAATGCCTAGATGTTGATGTAGGATATACAACAGGGCATAAATATAGACACACTAACCCTGATCTACCTATTCTTTCTTGTACAGGGTGCTCCTGGTGGTCGTGGTTTCCCTGGTGCTGATGGAGCTGCAGGCCCCAAAGTAAGTAAAAAAAACTTTGCCAATGTCAGTAAACCAGTTACTAAGCACTTGCATAAGCATCATCACAATGGACTGCGACATAAGGTAAAAATCAAAATAAACATTAGGAAATAAAAGAAACGAAAAAGAAACATTTCAGTGTGAATATTGAACCAGTTTTATGCAGTACGGAGGCATTATACACACTCTATCAATTAACTGAAAAGTTTGACTATGTTATTCTTACTGTAGCTAATTCCCACCATGTCCTTCTCTTTATTATAGGGTGCCCCTGGTGAGCGTGGAGGCCCTGGAGTTGTTGGAGCTAAGGGTGCCTCTGGTGAGCCTGGCCGCAATGGCGAGCCTGGCATGCCTGGATCAAAAGTAGGAACTAGTTTTGTGCATTTGTCTTATACTTGAGAACTAAAGGGGTTACTCTTAGTTATGTCTTACTTTTGAATTCAGTATTAATTTAATTATCTTTCTGGACCTCCCTTCTCCTCACTCTGTATTGTAGGGTATGACTGGTAGCCCTGGCAGCCCTGGACCTGACGGAAAGATGGGACCTGTTGTAAGTAACAACTACTCCATGTTTCATTACAGAATAGCCATCATTGACAACTTTCATGCATAAGTTTACTACAATTTCATCTACACTCTAATATGTCTGCTTTGCTTCTGGCAGGGACCTGGTGGACAAGATGGCCGTCCCGGACCCCCAGGCCCTCTTGGAGCCAGAGGTCAGCCTGGTGTTATGGGATTCCCTGGACCTAAGGGTGCTGCTGTACGTATTTCATTCTTTCCCTGCAATTTCCTAAATTGTTTTCAATTTCAAAGCTTCTAAAATTTGGTAACTTGTTTCTACTGTCTGCAGGGTGAGGCTGGCAAGCCTGGTGAGAGAGGTGTGATGGGTGCCATTGGTGCCCCTGTAAGTGTCAATGTCTATTCTTTGTAACACACTACAATTTGAAGAAGAAAAAATTACATTAATCATTTTATGGTTGTTTTTTTTTTTCATTGTTTCATCATATACATTCATATATTCATATGTAGGGTGCTGCTGGTAAGGATGGTGATGTTGGTGCCCCTGGTGCCCCTGGCCCTGCTGTGAGTATCATTTAGAGACATGTGTGCCAATGTCTCTACTAGCAAATTCTTTTATTTGTAGGTAACTAAATCCTGTGGTGTAATTATATTTTAAAAAACGTTTTTTGCTATTCTCTGTAGGGTCCTGCTGGTGAGAGAGGTGAGCAGGGACCTGCTGGTCCACCTGGATTCCAGGTGAGTGCCTACTCCCCTTGACAGACTCCAAAGTCTCATCCAGTACAGTGATTCTTAGAATTTTTGTACTCATTACTTTTTCTCTTTTCTCTGTAACAGGGTCTCCCTGGACCTCAGGGTGCTACTGGTGAGCCTGGAAAGTCCGGTGAGCAGGTAAGACAAATTTACATTTACTGTCTACATTTGTCTTAGACAGGCATTAGTTCAACAGAGTAATTACACCAATTAACAATAAACATTATGACCACTGAATCAATGATGTAAATAACATTGGGTTTCTTATTACAATGGCACCTGGAAGTGGGTGGGATATATTAGCCAGCAAGTGAACATTTTGGACCTGAAGTTGAGGTTTCTGGAAGCAGAAAAAACGGTCAAGCAGGAGGATTTGACTGGTGCTGACAAGGGCCAAGTAATGCCTAGATGACTAGATTAGAGCAACTCAAAAACTGCAGTTCACGAGGGATGCTCCTGGTCTGCAGTGGTCAGGACCTACAGTACCAAAAGTGGTCCAATGAAGGATAACCAGTTTACCAGAGACATGGTCATGGGCGGCCAAGGCTCCTTGATGTGTGTGGGGAGTGAGGTCTGACCAGTGTAGTCCAGTTCAATAGAAGAGCTACTGGAGTTTAAATTACTGACATTATAGCTCATTCCAATACAAATGTGTCAGAACACACAGTATAGCTCAGTTTCCTGCATATGGGGCTACATAGCCACAACCAGTCACAGTGGGCATGTGAGCATCAGAACTGGTGAAGAAGGTGGAACATTTTCTTTTACATCTTGTGAATGGCCAGGTGCATGTGTGCCACTTACCTGTGGAAAAGATTGCACCAGGATGCACTATGGGAAGAAGGCAAGCCAAGAAAGGCAATATGTGATATTTATGTTCTGCTGGGAAGTTCATGTGGATATTATGTTGACACGTACCACCTACTTAAACATTGTTGCTGACCAAGTACACCACTTCATGGAAACAATATTCCCTGATGGCTGTGGCCTCTTTCAGCAGGATAACTTGCTTTGCCAAACTGTAAACATAGTTGAATAACGGTTTGAGGAACACAACAACAAGTTTGCGGTGTCGACTTGGCCTCCAAATTCTCCAGATCTCAGTCCAATTGAGCATCTGTAGGATGTGCTGGATCACTTATAGGAATTCTGCTACTGACGGTTTGGTGCCACATACCGTAGCAAACCTTAAGAGGTCTAGTGGAGTCCATGCCACACCTGATCTGGGCTCTTTTGGTAGCAAAAGTGGGACCTACTCAATATTAGGTGGGTGGTCATAATGTTACAGTGTTCACACAGGCCCATGTAAAGGCATGTGTATGAAACTTGAAGATTTGAGATATTTTAAAATTGTAATACAAGTATAAACCTCTTTGTTACAGGGAGTGCCTGGTGAAGCCGGTGCCACTGGACCTGGTGGAGCTAGAGTAAGTACACTTTGCTATATAAGTTATGGGATTTGATTTGCCAAATCTGCAAACCAAACCAAAAAAATTAGTTCCCAGAACGATACTCATTCTTTCTTCTTTCTTTGTGCTTAGGGTGATAGAGGATTCCCCGGTGAGCGTGGAGCCCCTGGCATTGCTGGTCCCGCTGGCTCTCGTGGTTCTCCTGGTGCAGCTGGTAATGATGGTGCCAAGGTGAGAGATAGATGATGTCCAATTTGTGAGTAAGATGTAAAAACTGTGACCTGAGCTAATTCATAGTTTTGACAGTTTTCTTTCTGGATTTCTCTTTCTTTAGGGAGAGGCTGGTGCTCCTGGTGCCCCTGGTGCTCAAGGTGCTCCTGGTCTTCAGGGTATGCCCGGTGAGCGTGGTGCTTCTGGTCTTCCAGGCCTCAAGGGAGACAGAGTAAGTGCCACGATGCTTCACAGAAAATTTAGTTTTGCGTGCATTTATTTAACTCCAAAACGCCTACAATACAGTAAATTTCCTTGTGTAAAAATTATGGTTAAAAGTTTATAATGGATAAAGCATCGTCACAATGGACTGTGACATAAGGTAAAAAATCTAAATAAAGTACAGTACAGAGGCATTGTACACACTCTCTCCATTAACTGAAAACCTTGACTATGTCAAGCTTTCTTCCCCATGTGTACTCTGAGTAAGATTTCGCTTGTTGTAAAAGCTCTGTCTGATAGAGAAAAGTAAAATAAACCTTTAATACTATCTACAAGTTTAAACATGAGCTATTGCAAACCTAGTGGATTAAAAAACGAAGGAAAGGAACATCTTGATCCCCCAAGAAGGCAAGAATATCATATTAAAAAAAAAAAAAAAAAAAAGATATGCCAGGAAGGTATAGGCAGTCTGGCAGCATCACGATAAACATGGCCAGAACAATGGGGTATCGTACTCAGTAGAGAACAGTATTTTTTTGCACAGTAAAAATATGTGATTCAGTACATTATATAAGATGTTTTGTCTATGCATAATACATTAGAGTGTTATATTCCGTCAGGCAAATACTGATGTCACATTGCATTTCTAAATAGGGTGACCAAGGTGCTAAGGGTTCTGATGGTGCCCCTGGTAAGGATGGCATCCGTGGTTTGACTGGCCCTATTGGACCTCCTGGACCAGCTGGCTCTCAGGGTGACAAGGTTAGTCTCTTCAGTGTCTATTCCTCCACATCCATTGCTTATCACCACCAAATATTACAACATATTTGAGATTAATGAATTTGTTCTATTTTTATCAAGGGAGAGCCTGGTGCTGCTGGACCTCTTGGACCTACTGGTTCCCGTGGACCCCCTGTGAGTGATTTTTCTTCTCTGGATATCAAATGCAACATCAGTTCCACTCGAAGAATACAAATTGATAATAGGGGCACTGATCATTAGATTATTGCTATTTTTATCACTACTGTCTGCCGCTTGTCTTAGTTCCAATGACTGACCTAGTGTTCACTTCTAGGGAGAGCGTGGTGAGACTGGTTTGCCTGGACCTGCCGGATTTGCTGGACCACCTGTGAGTATCTATATAAATTCCAAATTGACCAAACAAGATTGATACATGATGTAGCACAATGTCTAAGAATTTAACTTAAAATTCAACCTTACCAACAATTTCATTATACCCATGAAATCAATTTCTTGAGAATCACCTTCTCGTGGTCCTTAGTTGGCTTTTCAACAGTTTGTACTTAAGATCTCCATGTGTCTTATATAGGGTGCTGATGGTCAGCCTGGTGCCAAAGGAGAGCCTGGTGACAATGGTGCCAAGGGTGATGCTGGTGCTCCCGGATCTGCTGGAGCTACAGGTGCACCTGGACCTCAGGTAATTTTCGAACTTTTGTAGAAAATCATAAAATGTTTAAAAAACTATCATACATCAATTTTGATTGTTTGTAAAGATGTGCATTATAGGTCATTTCTCAATTGAATACTTTAGCCATATACCTTCTTATATTTCATGTCCTTTTAATAACACTATCATTGTAAAAATTAAGCTGAATATATTTACAACACATCAAACATTGTGCCCTGACAGGGTCCTGTTGGTAATACTGGTCCTAAAGGTGCCCGTGGTCCTGCTGGTCCTCCCGTAAGTATCACTATCAAAAATGATACAACACTTCACTGTTTATATTGTCTTAAAAGTAAAGGTTGTTGAATATAAAGATCAATCTGTTTTATCTGTTAAGGGAGCTACTGGTTTCCCTGGTGCTGCTGGAAGACTTGGACCTCCTGGCCCTGCTGTAAGTGCTTTAGTATAGATACAAAGCAAAATTCTTCAACCACTTATCCAATGTAGCTTCATTAAAACTCCTTGACTGCACATTTATTTACTGTTCTGTCCTGGCTATTTCCTTTCCAGGGTAATGCTGGACCACCTGGACCTCCTGGAGTCCCAGGAAAGGAAGGCGCAAAGGGTGTTCGTGGTGAGACCGGACCTGCTGGTCGCACTGGTGAGATTGGTGCTGCTGGTGCTCCTGGTGCACCTGGTGAGAAAGGAACTCCTGGAGCTGAGGGTCCCCCTGTAAGTTTCTCTTTCTGGATCTAAAGATAACCTTTAATTCTTTAGAAGCAAGAAAAAGAATGTATTTTGGTCTCATGTAGTATGTTTGGTATAAGACTTCAGCCTTGGCTTTCCTCAACAGGGTTCTGCTGGTATTCCTGGACCTCAAGGTCTTGCTGGACAGCGTGGTATTGTTGGTTTCCCTGGACAGAAAGGAGAGCGTGGTTTCCCTGGTCTTCCAGGACCATCCGTGAGTATCCCAAGTGAAATCATTTAACATACTCTCAATACCTTATTAGGACACTGTGTTTAAGTTGTTAAACACAGAAAGCGTATAACCTCAATCTTCAGACTGCTCAATATGTTGTGGAATTGCATGAACTGCATGAACATCAACATTAACCCACACTTGCTCTTGTCACCTGCTAGGGAGAGCCTGGTAAACAGGGACCTGGTGGCCCCTCTGGTGAGCGTGGACCCCCTGGACCCATGGGACCCTCAGGATTGGCTGGACCTCCAGGCGAGCCTGGTCGTGAGGTGAGTACTTTGACCCCTGCACCCCTTTTTTGAAGACATAATATGACCAAGTACATCTAGACTTTTGTTAGCAATGTGTGTTTAAATTTAAACCTACTTTGCATGAATTGATTGTTTAAAATTTTGTTCATAGGGAACTCCTGGTAATGAGGGTTCTTCTGGCCGTGACGGTGCTGCTGGTGCCAAGGTGAATTGCACCATTACTAATATTTTTAATAATTGTAACTGTAAATAATTTTTATTGACATGAAATAATGAGAACATAAGCTTTCCCTGACTGTTATTTGCTTATGTTGACCAAGCTCTTTTTTGGTACACCATAGGGTGAACGTGGTGAGACTGGTGCTTCTGGTGCTCCTGGTGCTCCTGGACCCCCTGGAGCTCCTGGCCCTATTGGCCCTGCTGGAAAGACTGGTGATCGTGGAGAGTCTGTGAGTGTTTATTTTAAGTGTTTATTAAAAATAATCTCGTCATGATTGCCTGAATGAGTTCACTCAGCATCATTGTCTCTTTCCTCTGTTAGGGTCCCGCTGGTCCCGCCGGTCCTGCTGGTCCCGCTGGTCCCCGTGGCCCTGCTGTAAGTTTATACCTGAGTCATTCTGTTGTTACAACACAAAGACCTGATTAATTGTGACCCAGTTGGGTAGTTCATAACATTCTAACTCAGGTCCTCTATCTCTCTATGTAGGGACCTGCTGGATCCCGTGGAGACAAAGGTGAGACCGGTGAGGCTGGAGAAAGAGGCATGAAGGGACACAGAGGATTCACTGGAATGCAAGGACCACCTGGACCTCCTGTAAGTAATCTTCTGTTTATATGATGGAAGATCCACTCTTATCCATAATATTATTTCTTCATTTCTTCATCCAAAAAAAAATTATATTTACATATCAGACAAAATGCTACCACAATAATGAAATTACAAAAGGGAACTGGTAAGACTATAATTTCTTTCTTCTTTTTTTTTACTATAGGGACCTTCTGGAGAGTCTGGACCTGCTGGTTCTTCTGGCCCTGCTGGACCTAGAGTGAGTTTTTTTTCCCTAGCACAAGTAATAGAGTGACATATTATACAGAGGTCAATTTTTTTAAAACTTTTTTTGAAATAATAGGGACCTGTGGGATCTTCTGGAGCTTCCGGTAAAGATGGCATGAGCGGACTTCCTGGACCCATTGGACCCCCTGGACCTCGTGGTCGCACTGGAGAAATTGGACCAGCTGTAAGCTCCCCTTTCTTTTTAACTATATTTTCAACCAACACACAAGTTTTCAACCAACACATTTACACCAATCTTTCTTTTGCTTTAGGGACCTCCTGGACCACCTGGCCCTGCTGGACCTCCTGGACCTTCTGGCGGTGGATTCGACATTGGCTTCATTGCTGCACCCCAGGAGAAAGCCCCTGATCCTTTCCGTTCATACCGTGCTGATGATGCCAATGTGATGCGTGACCGTGACCTGGAAGTTGACACCACCCTTAAGTCCCTCAGCCAGCAAATCGAGAACATCCGCAGCCCTGACGGCACCAAGAAGAACCCTGCCCGCACCTGCCGCGACCTGAAGATGTGCCACCCAGACTGGAAGAGCGGTATGCACAGCTCGATATTCTTTGCAAATTCTGATTTTAAAAATGGCAATTTGTATCCTGCCATTCAAGTGCTTACTGGGTCTCCATAGAGATTTCGGGTTCATCTTGGTATAATAGAAATAGTCCACAGTGGAATTCCATCAAGAGATTATATGTTTAGTTTAAGAAATAAATAATTTACAATGGAGTTTATCAATGGAGTTTAACAATGCCCTGGAGTTTACCCTGGTATGTGGTTTTGTAACACCTGTCCTATATAAACAGGCGAGTACTGGATTGACCCTGACCAGGGCTGCAACCAGGATGCCATCAAGGTCTACTGCAACATGGAGACTGGTGAGACCTGTGTCTACCCATCAGAGGCTGACATTCCCAAGAAGAGCTGGTACACAAGCAAGAACATCAAGGATAAGAAACATGTCTGGTTCGGAGAGGCTATGACTGATGGCTTCCAGGTGAGGGCCCTCTTTTGAAAAACATTCGTCCTGTTACCTTAGTAATATGTTCCATGTTCCCAGCCAACCTTTTTTGTGCTTTTTCTGTCCTCTTCAGTTCGAGTATGGCAGTGAGGGCTCCAATGCTGAGGATGTCAACATTCAGCTTACCTTCCTGCGCCTTATGTCCACTGAGGCCTCCCAGAACATTACATACCACTGCAAGAACAGCATTGCCTACATGGACCAGGCCACAGGCAACCTTAAGAAGGCTCTTCTGCTGCAGGGCTCTAATGAGATCGAGATCAGAGCAGAAGGCAACAGCCGCTTCACATACAGCGTCACTGAAGATGGCTGCACGGTGAGTCAATTTCGGAGTTATGGCTATTTATACTGTGTGGCATTATACTTTATGTCTGGGTTGTGTTTGCACCCACATTAAATTTAAAACTTAAACTCTAAAGAGCTTTTAAGAGATGAAATAATAATAAGCTTGTCTTTGTGGCATAGCTCAAGCCTAGAAAAAATAGTGACAGCATTACTTACTTACTAATATATGAGTATTTTCACTGTTGTATCAGTTGTCACCACAATGCTAATACTTTTCTGTTCATTCTCTGCAGTCGCACACTGGTGCATGGGGCAAGACAGTCATCGACTACAAAACAACGAAAACATCTCGGCTGCCCATTATTGACATCGCTCCTATGGACGTTGGTGCACCCGATCAGGAATTTGGCATTGAAGTTGGCCCAGTCTGCTTCTTGTAAAAAAGAAATCTGGACTTGAAATTGTTTGTGTTGTGTGTGTGTTTTTTCTAGCAGTCATCTCTCTAAAAATCTTTTCTATGCATTAAAAAAAAAAACACCCTAGACTTCGATTTGGCTGTCCGAATGGTCCACTTGCTTAGAACTACGCTTCAGAAGACAGTGGTTATGTGTTATCAAGCTTTTTTTGGGACCACTATTTTACCAGCACCAACACTGAGGACACTTTAGAAGACTCATTTGTTTCACTGGCCACAAGAAAATAATATATACTTGTAAAGTGTAAAATCCCCCTGGAAAAAGGAAAAAGAAATCAAACATCCAAGATACAGATGACTTTTTTACCACTGCGGAAGGACAATGAAAAAGAGAAACCAATGCTTTGTACCATGTTCAGGTGTTAAATAAATCTGTAAAATGACATGTAAGTGTCTTTGTGTTCTACCCATCAGAACAAATGATCAACACCATCATCGTTTGCAGACTGAACAAAATCAATATGAGACAGGGGTTTTTGATATCTTATGCCTACCTCAGAGAAGAAACCTATTTTATTACCCAGTGTTGACCAACGCCAGGTTAGGATTTTATACAGAAGCAAGTAAGAAACAGCGTGCAAAAGGTGCTATTTCATGAGGCCCTGTCAGCGGGATGTGTTTGAGCAGTTTCTAAAGTATTGTATTATTTCACTCTTGCTCACAGGACCTTTGGTGCTAAAATCATATTCTCTTGCTGTCCAGTTATAACATATGCCTCGCTTGCTAAAGGACTTTGCTTCAGTTTCTGTAGCAGAACCTTTGTTAGGCGAAGGTTATCAAGCTTTGATAAACATCATCTTTTCAAGTGTAGAAATAAGCAGGTGGAGTCATATTTTTCCAATGCCCTTTGACACTTTTTGGTTGTTGTCTTGATTTCTTTACAAAACATCCCCATGTTGTCCGGTGATTCCTTTTAGTGCTTCCATTCTACCACTTCTGTATCAGGATTTTTTTTTTTTTTTTTTGGTTTTGGTTTTCAGTTTAAAAAATTTTTTTAGTATGGTTTTACCTAGGGATTTTCAAAGATGGCAAGAGAATTTAGGGAGCCCCAAACCTAGTGAGAGAAGCATACACACAATAGGGGGTTAAAACAAGATGATCTGTACCTATTTTGTATATGTATAATAATTTGAGATGTTTTTAATTATTTTGAGTGCTGAAATAAAGCATGTTAAGTGGTCGATCTAATGTTTGTCAGAAGTGGTCTTGACTTATCCCCAAGTGCCCAGTGGACTTTAATGAAGCACAGCTTGCACCTGTTACAGTTGTTTTGACTGGAAGGAAGATTAAAGAAAAAAATAACAGAAACAAAATTGACATAAAATTGTACCTTCTTTTTTTTTTTTACACTCAAATTAAAATCGTAAAAATGCGTTTGCTGTTTCACACAGCTTTCCAACAACTCAATGAATTTGACCAGCAGTGAAGCTTTAATGCCTAGCACAACCTTAAGGTTATCTATTGAGGTTCAGCACATTACCTGCTTTTAGTCTGGTCTTCTTCTTCTTCTGCTACTGCCTCGAATAAAACTTTACATAATCCAAAAAAAGGATCGACCGACTCTCCGCTTTAACTGCCTCCCATATACGAAAACTTTGTCATAGATCCATGGAGACAATTTTCTCTCAGATGATATCTCCTGCGTCACTCCATAGACAGCTTACAAAAATCCACCAGAAGGGAACCGTTCACTTTTGACTGTACTTGCAGCCCTGGTACTGAAGTGATCTCTGCGCCAGTGCGTACTGAAGAAATCTTCATGGTGAGGGGAAGCTTGTCTTGCTTGATACAAGGAAGCCATTGTATGGCTAGGTATGTGCAGGCTTCCGTAGTGGGGGAATTAGCTGAAATGTGAGCCATAGTCCTGCTTTGATTTAATTTTGTATCCAGTAGTTTGCTACCTTATTTCATTTCCATTGCAATGAATATATAACATTTGTGGTACATTATTCCAGATGTACAAGTGGAATTAATCCCACGACATATCCATTTTTCATTAGGGCTTTATGTGTTTACTAGGCCACACTGTGCAGATCTGAGCCTGAAGCGGCACATTCAGCACTGGTGCTCCCAAATGGCTCCTTACTTCCAGTGTAAGTGCACTACATAGGGTACACCAGAAGGGCTTTTACACTCTACTTAGTGATCTAATCATGTATAAGAGAAGGTGTTTGTAGTTCATCCTCAAAGGAGTTTTATAAAGTAAAACTGGATTACATTGATTATGATTATGTACATCACCTTTTCAGGTGAAACTTTACATCAGATTCCCAAATTAAATTATTCCCATCAAACATTTGCATGTTTGATGACCGTTGAAATGATGTCCCGCCATGGTTGAAAAATAGTTGAAATGGTTCCAAAATGAAAGTTGAATGGACCTGTTTGATTCACAACAGCTGTCTTAAATGGTCATAAATCATCCAAATTTTTGCTGGGAGAGTATATATTGAACAACACTAAGCTACAAGTCAAAGTAACAGCTATACATGCAAACCCAGACAATCTGAATGCTGAAGGAAATTAATCTATCTGAATTTTTAGGAAATGCTCTGTGTCACATATTTGTACCAATTAAAGCCTTAATTGGTGAAATCTTTACCAATTAATGCCGTCTTACTGTGACCGTTTTTGGCCAAGGACACGACGTCACCTTCGGACCACTGTTTGCTGGGTTATTAATGAGCAAAATAAGGACAATGAAGAAAGGAACACTTGGAGAAATAGGGTTTACTTAAGTACTGTAACAACACTGTCTCTCTACTAATGGTGGGTGTAGGCAGCCCACTGGTAGGTTTCTCATCTGCCATGTGGAAGGTCCAGGTTTGATTCCCACCCAATGCCCAAACCCAAGTCACGGGATGCAATGTTGGTCCCCAGCTTGGATAAAATCTGAGTTTTCTTGGCATCCGGAGTAAAACCTGTACCAAGTTGTTATGCGAATCAGGTGGTCCACCTTTAAAGGGAGCAGCCAAAAGACCAATAACAGCTGTCTGTCTACTTGTGTATTTAAATAATAATTTCTTCTCAGACGGCTCTAGAAGCCACTGAAATGTAAATTCTATACAGATGAGAGGATAATTCATACTGTCAGTAACAGGTAAGCCCTGCATAATTCGTAATTCATGTTTAGTGGTTTTAATTCGAAAAAGACGATGGCACCAGATCTGACAAACCAGACAACATTACCTGGAACGCCTGGCAAATTTCCAAAAGCAAGAAAAGGAAGATATGTCTAGTTAACCCAGTCAATTTATAAATCAAACAGTAATCTAATTTGCTTTTTTGAAATCAGTATAATATAAAATTGTGTTCTCCTTTTTGCTGATTTTCCAATTTTTTTAAACAGACACATATCGCCATCTAGTGGTCATGAAGGGTAAACAATAAATAATACTTCTGAAGTACTGTATTTATTGTTGGGAAAATGAAGTAATTTTAGTTTTGCCACTTTAATTTGCTTGATTACAATCCTATTATTATTATTATTATTATTACTCACTTATCGTCTATATCGTTTTATTCTTTATACAGGGTTGCGGAGGCCTGGAGCATATCCCAGGAGACTTTGGGCATGAGGTGGGACCTAAATGAGGTGCCAGTCCATCACAGAGCACACATACACACACACACACACACATACACACACTCATTTCACTCATTTTTGATTCCTCTCCTGTTGCAGCCTCAAAGTGAAGCATTATGTATTCTAAGGAACTTTTCTGCTCACATGTATGTACCAGGGTACTGAAAAAGTTCAATAAATTCTGTTGAGCCAGTTTTGCATGACGCTGTGGCAAAATCAGCTGGACAGACATACAGATATAAAGACAAATTTTTTTTCTGAGACTGGTTCCGGGTGCTCCAATGTATGATATCATTGAAAGAGCGAGTTCTGACCAATATACAGACAAAACCTTTCTTTTATTATATAGATGTATGTATGTACTGTATGTATAAAACAGACAAACGAAAACGTTGCACACTCTAATATTTCATTGGACCACCTTTTGCTTTTTGCTTTGATTACAACCGTGTCATAGTTTTGATAAGCTTACTGTGTGTAAAGTCACAAAATTTATTTCACATATTATTCATTTCCAGAGTTGTATTCATTTCTCTCCATTATCTTGTATTGATGATGGAAGTAGTCGAACCACTGTGCAGTCTGGACTCATTGGTGGTGGCCAATCCAGACCAAGGCTGGACCAGTCTTTCACAATTTGAGCCCGATTTATCTTGGCATGATCACCTTGGAATATGGCATGAGGGAAGTAAAAAGATCCATTGATGGAAAATGTGGACAGAGTAGTTGAATTCAGTTCCAAAGATTGCTATTCCACCAAACTATTTGCAAGTTACTTAAGTTACTTGCAAGTTATTTGCATGTTACTTTCTCCATGACAAAATTTCAACTTTTTGTTGTATTTTTGTTGTGCCATCTGCTCGGATAATGGTCTCTGTAGGCATGCTTTAAAAATATTTTTTAACATGAATTTCCTCATGCTTTTGTCTTTTGTGCTGAAAGTTCATTGGGTTAAACAAACTCTAGTTAGTCCAGAATGAAGCAGTCAGACTCCTTCCTGGAATCAGAATATATATGCACATCACCCCTATATTATCTACACTGCACTGAATACCAGTGAAATTTTGCATCAATTTTAAAATACTACTTTTGACCTACAGTATATGGCACTAAATGGTCTTGCAACAGTACCTAAGTGAAATGTTTGTTCTTTATGGTTCACCACAGCTATTTCAATCAAAGGGTGCAGACTACTTTTTGGGACCTCGTATTATGAAAACTACCGCAAAGGGCAGAGCTTTTTCTTACAAAGCTACATAATAATAATGGGATAGCCTTCCAATTAAGCTTCGGGATTTAGACACAATCCCAGTACTTAAGATTAAGCCAAGCCCGTTGTGAATGGGTGTAGATCTAGGGGGATCATGGACGTTTCTCATAGTGTTTAATGTTGAACTCATATGTTTAGATGCTGTCTTTCCCCACTCTCATTGATCACTAAGGTTTGTTGTCAGAGAATGGACTGGTTGCCTTACTTTCCAGGAAGCCCTCATGTCTGTGTTTCCTTCTGCTCTTTCTTTTTTAGTTATGCTGTCATAGTCAGTACTATAGGAGTACCTGCTTGTATTCTGCATTAAATATACACACGTGGACAAAATTGTTGGTACCCTTCGGTCAATGAAAGAAAAACTCACAATGGTCACAGAAATAACTTTAATCTGACAAAAGTAATAATAAATAAGAATTCTATGAATGTTAACTAATGAAAATCAGACATTGCTTTTCAACCATGTTTCAACGGAATTATATATATATATAAAAAAAACTCATGGGACAGGCCTGGACAAAAATTATGGTACCCCTAACTTAATAGTTTGATGCACAACCTTTTGAGGCAATCACTGCAATCAAACGATTCCTGTAACTGTCAATGAGACTTCTGCACCTCTCTGCAGGTATTTTGGCCCACTCCTCATGAGCAAGCTGCTCCAGTTGTTTCCGGTTTGAAGGGTGTCTTTTCCAGACAGCATGTTTCAGCTCCTTCCAAAGATGCTCAATAGGATTGAAGTCAGGGCTCATAGAAGGCCACTTTAGAATAGTCCAATGTTTTCCTCTTAGCCATTCTTGGGTGTTTTTAGCTGTGTGTTTTGGATCATTGTCCTGTTGCAAGACCCATGACCTGCGACTGAGACCCAGCTTTCTGACACTGGCCAGCACATTTCTCTCTAGAATCCCTTGATAGTCTTGAGATTTCATTGTACCCTGCACAGATTCAAGACACCCTGTGCCAGATGCAGCAAAGCAGCCCCAGAACATAACAGAGCCTCCTCCATGTTTCACAGTAGGGACAGTGTTCTTTTCTTGATATGCTTCAAGTATAATTAGCAAAATTTGCCTTGGCAAAAAGTTCCATTTTTGTCTCATCTGTCCATAGGACATTCTCCCAGAAGCTTTGTGGCTTGTCAACATGTAGTTTGGCATATTCCAGTCTGGCTTTTTTTATGATTTGTTTTCAACAATGGTGTCCTCCTTGGTCGTCTCCCATGTAGTCCACTTTGGCTCAAACAACGACGGATGGTGCGATCCGACACTGATGTTCCTTGAGCATGAAGTTCACCTTGGATCTCTTTAGAAGTCTTTCTGGGCTCTTTTGTTACCATTCGGATTATTCGTCTCTTTGATTTGTCATCAATTTTCCTCCTGCGGCCACGTCCAGGGAGGTTGGCTACAGTCCCATGGATCTTAAATTTCTGAATAATATGTGCAACTGTAGTCACAGGAACATCTAGCTGCTTGGAAATGGTCTTATAGCCTTTACCTTTAACATGCTTGTCTATAATTTTCTTTCGAGTCTCCTGAGACAACTCTTTCCTTCGCTTCCTCTGGTCCATGTTGAGTGTGGTACATACCATGTCACCAAACCACACAGTGACTACCTGGAGCCCTATATATAGGCCCACTGACTGATTACAAGATTGTAGACACCTGTGATGGTAATTAGTGGACACACCTTGAATTAACATGTCCCTTTTGTCACATTATTGTCAGTATTTTCTAGGGGTACCATCATTTTTGTCCAGGCCTGTTCCATGAGTTTATTTTTTTTCCCCCCGATTTTCTCCCTAATTTAGTCGTGTCCAATTCCTCCCCGTCACTAGGGGGCTCCCACATTAAGGCTACTACTACCACTCAGCCGGGAGGGCCGAAGACTATCACGTGTTTCCTCCGAACCACGTGACGCCAGCCGACCGCATCTTTTCGAACTGCTCGCTCGCGCACCGTTGGGGGCGGCGTAACACACTCGGAGGACAGCGCTATCCGCTCCCTCCGTTGCGCGAGCTCACAGACGACGTGATTAATGTAGGAGCACTAAGTACCTCTCATCCCTCCCCTCTGAGAGAGCTCGGCCAATCAGCTCTCTCTAGACCTCCGGCTGCGAGAGGTTACAGCACCACCCGGGATTCGAACTAGCGATCTCCGGATGATAGGGCGAGCGCTTTAACCACTGCGCCACTCGGAGGCCCGAGTTTATTTTTTTTTTTTTAAATAATTCCGTTGAAGCATGGTTGAAAAGCAATGTCTGACTTTCATTGGTTAACATTCATAGAATTTTTTAAAATTATTACTTTTGTCAGATTAAAGTTATTTCTGTGACCATTGTGAGTTTTTCTTTCATTGACCGAAGGGTACCAACAATTTTGTCCACGTGTGTACATTTACTTCATACATTGTTTTGTCTCACTTTTTCTCTCTCCCTCTTTCTCACTTTCAGAGCACATGGCACTCATAAGGTGTCATTAATCCCAACCACATTGACTTTCCGGACATGTCTGACTCAACCTGGTGCCCTATTTCTGGTTGGAAATCTCCACACATGAGAGCCTCTGGCTTGCTGCTGAGGATGGTTTCACATGATGACAATGTACCATGGGCTCAGCTATTGCAGGTAGTTTTTCTGTGATTGAAATTTAAGAGGTTTATGAAATTCCTGTAAACAGTTTTTACCTAAACGTGGACTTTATATTAATTTAAACACCTTTCCCGTTATAAGTATTTTTCAACCTCATAGCACACAGATATACCTATTACTGATTTATGGTCATAATTATCTGATCCTTGTTGAGTCTGGTTCCTTGTAAGGTTTCTTTCTATTATCATGTCAGTGATTTTTTCCTTGTTACTGTTGCCCTTGGCAAGATTACTCATATAATTACTCATAATTATAGGCTTTTTAATCATACATTTCCTAATTTACTTCAGTAATTTCTTTAGTAATTTATCATTCCATAATCCAGAATAGAAATAAAATAAAATTAACTTGAATTGAACTTTGAAGGACAAAGGGATTGACATGGCCAACGTCATAATTACATGATGGCAGTCATGACAGTTTGTTTAGAGGTGTATATATATTTTTAGGATTGCCACCTTTTTTGGCGTTATAATTTTACCATTATAAAGAGGAACTTATGACTGTTAGAGGAAATATTCACTCTTTTGAGTGGAAAATTCAAGCCATTTCAATGTTTTCTGCAACAGCTTTTGGGATTTCTCAAGACGGACCCAGATCATCACATGAACCACCCACATGTGCTTACTCATTCTAAGTCTAAGGAATTTTGCATGGGTTTTGTATATATTATAAGAAGATGTCCATGTGACATGGGTGTACTAACCTTTAGTCTACAAGTTCTACTGAAAAAATGATGGATGGTCTTCATGTTGCCTTTAAAAAATGTCTGCAAATGTTTTTTAACTAAAAGATTTTCCTTAAAATGGTTTCCTCCATCTGCTTCCACGACAGCAAATTTGATGACTGGATACACAAGACAGAAAGAAAAAAAAATTCACAACATACACAGACCCAGAAACAGGTGAGGCTAATATTGGGTTTACAATACACAAAACAATGAGCACAGAGTATGCAAAAACAAAACAAAAACAGAAGCACGTGTGTATTAAAACTCTGGGGAGGTCTGGATTCCAGGTCCTTTGACTGCACTAAAACCATTTGTCCTCTCTGGCAAGGATGCAAGGGAAGTGAGGAGGTTGGTAATGGAGGACACATTCCTGAGGTTTTTTTTTTCCTGATGGATCGAATAGTTCAGCCCCAAGAGAATTGCTGTAGACAGCAATGAAATGAGAGTATGTCATCGAGGACTTTGTTGGCAAAGAAGACATAAGTGGTGAGGGCACATGCAACCTTATAAAGTATTCATAATGCCTTTCCCGAATATTCATAATTCTTTCCTGATTATATATTGAATTGAATTTGCTTCTGAAATCCAGTGTTGTGGCATCTGCTGCACTGTAGCTAGCAGCAATGGCAGTGGGTTTGGTATACTTGACAGGGACCAAATATCCCCATCTATCTTCTTCACAAAGCTGAACCCTACTTAGAATAATGAGACGAACATTTTGATGAAATTGTACCATAGTGCTTCCTGGATGCAATCCTTCCTCTGTCTTTTTGCATGGCAGTGGATATATTTGTATCCAAGAAAGCAGAAGCAGAGTGCCAGACAAACGCTCAGCGGCTAAATTCTGTTCCTGTGGCCAGGCTAAACACCTACACTCTATCTCTACCCTGTAGAAAAAGATGGTGGGCAGTGATGAGACCAGCTCTCAGTGTGGTGGAAAGACACTATAGAAGAAAAAAAGCAGCTTTAGGATGAAGTGACCCACACAGTCAGATCTCTCTTTAAGTCCAGGAGATCACAGGATTATGGAGATTAAGTCAAGCCTCAGAGGGTGATGATGGGAGTGAATGATAAAAAAAAAAGTCCCTATTGATCTCCAAATAGTAGCAAAATGGGAAGTGTTCATTCCTCAACATTGCCCAGGCTGAGAGGGCAGGCATTCGTCTTGTAGTAAGCCCATGTAGAGGTGATTGCAGAGCACTACAAAGATCTTAAGGCCAAATAACAATCTCTTGTATTAATCAAACTATGGATCATCGGCTAAAGACTGCTGTAGATACAGTATTTTATTCATCATTGCATTTTTATATGTGTTTGGATAAGTGTAACATCTGGCATCAAGATCTGAACCCTTGATACAAGCACATGCTTTGTTCTTGTCTGTACTGCCATTACTCCAGTCAAAGCTTAGTCCCTGGCACCTCCATGTGCTCAAGAAAAATGTCTAATTAAGTGGACCCTAGTGTTTTCCTCTCTCTCTCTCTCTCTCTCTCTCTCTCTCTCTCTTGCTGAAGAGTTTTTGAAAGGACAATGACCAGGGAGCTATAATAACAAGCTAGCACACTGTGTCCCTTCCCACAATTTGCAGCAATATGTGATTTGATCAGTGATTTAAAACTGCCCTTTGCACCCAGCACACAGTATGAAAAAGAGAATGCATATTCTGCATGAAGTTTATTCCTATTACTTCAGCTGACAAATCTGTTTGTCTACCTTCGCACAGAATCTTGGAATGGTAGTTTACTTAACCAGACCAGTCACAGCAGTGTTTCTCCATATTCTCTGTAGGATGATCAAAAACTACCTTAAGGCTACCTTTTCAGCCTCCACCGCAGCCCACTCTGTAGTTCTCCCACGAGCAAGTGGTGCACCAGCAATTGTTCTGATTACCAGTTTGAAATGGGGCCGGGTTGTATCTAAAATCACTTCAGGCTTCGATACTACAGAGAGGGATTCCTCACTCCCTGGGATATGCTAATAAAGGAGCATTAAGTACAATCAATTGCTGTGAAAGTAACACTTAACCATCTGAGGCTTTGCTGCTCTTGGTCCAGGATCTACTTCTGTTGCAATTGATTCTGTTGGAAGGCAGCAATATCAATGTTGACTGACACTTCATGCTCTGATTTTTTGATGCTCCTTTATCCGTATCTATTTTCACTGCATTCCTTCATCCAAAACCAAAAGACCAAATGAAACTGAGGATGTTTATCAGCAACCCAAAAGAAATCAGGCTTAAAAACAGGAGAACAAATGTAGTACTATGAGGGATGTGCAGTATAACTATGAATATGGATATCATTGATTAACATGAATAACCTTGATTGTCTTGTTACAATGGTGCCTGTCAACAAGTGAACAGTCAGTTCTTAAAGTCAATGTATTGTAAGCAGGAAAAATAGGCAAGCATTACGATCTGAGTGGCTTTGACGAAATGGTGATAACTGGATGACTGGGTCAATGCAACAGACCTACCAAAAGTGGTCAGAGCATGGGCAATCTGTGAACTGGTGACAGGATTGTGGGCAGCCAGGGCTCATTGATGTGCATGGGAAGCAAAGACTAGCCAGTCTAGTCTGATTCCACAGAAGAGCTACTGTATCACAATTTATTGCAATACTTAATTCTGGATATGACAGAAAGATGTCAGAATGCACAGTGCAATTTAACATACTGTGTATGGATGTGTGTGGCTGCAAACCGGTCAGTGTGCACATGTTAAGTCCTGCCCACTTCCAAAAGACCCTGTAATGGGGTGATCTGAGCACTATGGAGCAATAAGGAAGGTGGCGTGGTCTGATGAATCGCATATCCCTTTAGTGTGTATGTGTGCCACTTCTTCAGTCGGCGTGTGTGTCTCTTAACTGAAGAAGAGATTCCACCATGATACTCTATAAAAGTAAGGCAAGCCAGCGGGGGGCAGTGTGATGCTCTGCTCTTTGGTTCCACTGTGGATCTTTGAGTCTGGGGATTCAAGTGGATCTTACAGTACTTTGACATGTACTACTTACTGTAACTAAACATTGCTTCACACCAAGTACACCCCTTTACGCCACATTAACATCAGTGTCCTCTTTTAGCTGTACAATGTGCCCTGATAGAATTTTTTATCAGCAGTGGCTTAAGAATCGTGACAAAGAGTTCTATGTGTAGATTTGTCCTTTCCAATTTTCCCAGCTCTCAATTTGATCAATCTGGTCATTTAATCAGGTTATTAAATAAGATAAATTTAATGTGATTATGTGTTTACAAAATTAAACCCTGTTTTATTCCTACCTCAAGAAACACCTAGTAGTCTCTTCAGGCGTTTTAACTTTCAACCCGAGCCTACATCCATATCTGAAGGCCTGTTACCAGTGCAGGTTGAATCTATGAATGTGAAAAATCCGGGTCACCATGGTGGCAGTGAGGAGGAGGGGTTGCCATGGAAACTGTGCCTGTGAGAGGAGGGAAGTGCAGCAGTCTTAAGCCTCTTCTGCATGAACCACCTGCATCTACATTAGCTCCTTCTAGGAATATACATAGAGGTCTTCTGTTCAATGATACTCGTCATGTTTCTTTAATTTCTAGTGGACTTTGTAAGACATGGTGCTGAATGAAATAATAGGACACATATTCACTAGTTTATAAGCTGTTCATGAAATGTAAGCATAGGCATGAGCCGTATGCTGATATGCCACATACAAGCTCACTTTTTACTTTGACATTGTATCATTTGAAAATTGTAATAAAATCCTACACTTTGTTTGAAGGCATTGATCATACACATTTTTGTAGCACTTAACATTGCATCTAGCCTTTAAGTGGTTCTGGCCTGATTCTGCACATTAATTTTTTTTCCATCTTATCCCCAGACAGCAAAAATTACGAGAACGATGAGAATTATTGCATGTTACTATAATCCACACACATTAGAACAGCTGGCCATATCCGTAAACAGCATTCCCATAAATGCAATATTGTGTGTGCTGTGTGTAACACTTTAAATATGTCATAAATGTACTAAGGTAGCATATGAAATTGTGAGGAAAATGTATGAATTGTAAAACAGTAGGTAACAGATCAGGGGGGGGGGGGGTGGTGTGGTAGCAGTGACGTTCCTCTAGGCTCTAGGTGCCATGTCTTCAACTCGTCACGTGGTGTCGCTGTTCTCAATGTACTTTCCAAGGAAAATGCACATCATGCCAAAATGGGTCAGTGTGTCTCCTGCACTGGTGTAGTGTCGACTGCTGCAGTGGTTTCATTCATCCCATCTGATTATTTCACTCCTAACGTAAATTTGACCTGAATATCCTGAATCAATAAACAACATTTGCTAATTGTAAGATTTTTAATGTAACTCAATGCTTGTACTTTAATAAACAATAACCTGTTTTACAATCTAGTTTATCAAAATGACTTTATACATAAAAATACTTTACAATTGTTTTCTGCTGTTAACTGGCAACAGAAAAAGTCACAGAATCAAGCAAGCAAACCATAAAGGCCCCAATCCTTGCAAAATTCCCTTAACTCTAACAAACTTGTGTGATTTCAAAAGACCTTAGTATGTTGAAATATGATACACTATAATATTTTGTGACAAAACAGAACTTGCCAGTCAAGTCTGAGTAAAATTTTACCCTTTCTCTAGTTTTTTTTTTTTTTTAAGCTGCAACTTTATTTCTCTAAAAATGCAAAAGATCAATCAATAAAATCATCTCTCATGTTTATTTCGTTTATTTCTGCACTTTCTGTCAATCACTTCTGAATGTCATGGCCTAAATAATGTATCGCAGATGCTTGCTTTTAACAAACTGGAAGGGTTTTTGATGGAGTCTCTTGTGTAGTCTTGAAAAGCTGATGAACAGCTTAAGTTGTAGCTCTGAACACATATTTTCTGCAAGTCAAACAAAGCCAGTACCATACATAAATTCAATCAGATTTCCAAGCAATAGACCGGCAACTGGATTCTAAAAGATCTGCTTTTGGGCTCCTCTGTTTTTTGGTGATCTTCAAGAATGCATACTGGTTGCATAGTGGTTAGCACCGTGGCTTCACACTCGCACAACCAGTGTATAGGGTTCGAGACTGTCTTCGGCTATGTGTGTGGAGTGCCTTTGTTCTCCATGTGCTTGTCCTCTGCATACTCTGGTTTCCTTCCACAGTCCAAAGACATGCAGATTTGGTTAATTGGTATATCCAAATTGCCTTTAATGTGTGTGTGTGTGTGTGTGTGTGTGTGTGTGTGTGTGTGTGTGTGTGTGCATGTGTGTGTGTGTGCATGTGTGTGTGTGTGTGTGTGTGTGTGTGTGTGTGTGTGTGTGTGTGTGTGTGTGTGCTTGTGCCCTGTTCAGGTAGGCATACCCTGCCTACTGCCTCGAGCTCCCTGGGATAGTTTCCAGGCCTTCTGCGACCTTCTACAGGATAAGCGGTATACAGAATGAGTGTGTGTTGTGAGAGAGAGAGAAAGAGAGTGAAGAATTCATACTTTAAGTAGAATAATTTACAGATATTAACATTGCAGTTTTAAATTACGGCCCACAAACATGCTGGTTGGTAGATTATTCATTCATCTTCTATACAGCAACAATAATAATACAGGGTCATGAAGGTCTGGTGCCTATCTCAGCAGACTTTGGGCACGAGGCAGGTTACACCCTGGACAGGGTCCCAATCCATTGCAGGACACACACACACACACACACTACAGGCAATTTGGGAACTGCAGTAGTCTAATCTGCATATCTTTGGGTTGTAGGAGGAAACCCAGCAAGTACGAGGAGAAAATTCAAACTTCAGGCACACAGACCAGAGGCGGGAATCGAACCCGGACCCTTGAGGTGCAAGGCAACAGTGCTTTTACCAAGTGTCTTGGTAGGTAGGTTAACTAAGATAAATCGACAGTTACGTGTTGTGTTTCTGTGTGTATATGTATGGACTTCCTTGCTAATTCCAGGGTGTATTCCTACGTCATGTTCTTGAATAGACTATGAAAGCTGTTACTTAAAATAATTGAATGAAAAACAAATCTGCGAAAATTTGTTTGTTCAAGTTGCAGGGTTTTTATATGACCACTGCGTGCATTAAGATAACGGTCCGCAGCAGGGCTAACACGCTGCATGTTAAACCCACACGAGGAAAAAGTGATGGCAGCAGTGGTGCCATGCGCGAGAGGAGGGGCGGGGCTGCGAGCTGAGCTGTGAGCGCGAGCCGGGGAGAGACAGCGCGCGGCCGCGTCACTGCTGCTCGCTCGCGGGGAAACCGACAGGCTGAAAACGGCTCGCGGACACAATGGACTCGCCATCGGACGGAGTTTAACGCACCGGACCTTTGATGAACACGAAAAACCAGGTGAGTGCGCTCAGTGACGGCCGATGGCGTGTTTTTTTTCGTCCTGATTTCTATCTTTGATTGAAAAACAGAACCGTTATTTTGGGCGACAGAAGATGCAGGAAGCGACGTAAGCGAGACAAAGGCTACATGCAGAAGCGGATAGTAATGCACTAAATCGCTTGTCAGCCCGTGCAGGGCGTTGTGTGTTTGCCATATTGCAATTTTGCATTAAAAGGGGGAAAAAATCGCCGTGTTATTTGGACATGCGGTTTAGTGCGGTAGTACTGCGGTTTGGGATGGAGCCTATGGGGGCCTCGCTGTTCCGCAGGGTCCTACTGTCGTGTTTTGACAGCCTTCCTGTTCGCTGACACCCGCAAATTAATCGCCTGCTATTGCTTTAGACTGTATTTATTGCATCAACCTAACCATGCGATTTTAAATCGAAGTATAGTCGGGATGCCGTGATTCGAAGAACTAAAGCCGAACCTGCTTAGATCAAATTAATGGCATCAGTCACAGGCAGGGTTTATAACAAAGCCTACTGCACCATGCCAGGATATAGCAGGCTCTACGAGTGCATTCGGATTTATTTCCTTCAGCACTAAGAAAGCTTATTATCCAAGCCTATTAATGTTTTAATCAAGATCACACCTATAAAATATTGTACATTTTATTGCATTCTGATTGCATTGCAGTTATGGGTCTTATTGTAATAAACAATTCACCTAAAATCAACAGCAAATCTTGTTTTAATGTTTCGTAACTGGCATGCATATAAAAAACATTTCAAAGCCTCCTTCAAAACAAGGGCATACCTTAAATGTACAGAAAACCTAGGCCTGTTTTCAAGCCTGTCATACCCTCTCACTGGTAACCATCAGAGGAATAGCAGATTCCCAAAATATGTGCTTTCTTCACCCTGATCATAAAAATTGAACTGAATATCAGGGATGTGCTTGGGTTTTGTTAATTTTTACACAAGTTCCAAGCCTAGCCATTTTTACTTGGAAAAAAGGCTTATATCTAGCACCTTAAAGGGTTATGCTTTGCTGAGAGAATCTTTAAGGGTTTAAAGGTTAAAAGAGCTAAAAGAGGACTGCCTGTTAGAAAAGGTTCAAAGCAGAATCCATTTATAAAACTTGAACCTAGACCCATCCAAATAGCACTTGTCAATGGGAATCTTTCCAAAAAGATCTTTCTATATGATTGAGTTGTGGGACACCACTTATCTGAATTGTCTGCCAATCATTATCTATTTCATAAAAAACGTTGGTGTTTTCACTTCCATATTTGTGAAAGGTTCTTGTGTGTGTTAGTCTTTTTTTTTACATGTTTCATAATACTGATATTGGCCAATGGTTTGTCTTTGCTTCATGTCTGCTGCTGCTGCGGCCATTACTGATGGGGTTCCACCTCCAGGGGAAAAAAAGGGAGGATGCTATGCGTTTTCAACTACTCTTTACCTCGATTTGATTAATCATGATGAAGACTGAACCCCCATCTGCAGCCAGTGGCACCACAAGTACGACGCTCGGTGCTCGGAGCGCATCGCCACACAGGAACGCGTATGAGGCAGGAATCCAGACACTTAAGCCAGTCAAAGAGCCTGATGCTGCAAATGGTGAGGATGTCAAAGAGGGGAAGACACGACCTCTTGGACGTGGTCGCAGGTATGGTTCCAATGTCCATCGCATCAAGAACATGTTCATGCAGATGAACTCCCCTGGGGAGGAAGAGGATCCGTTAAAAATGAAAGAGCAGACGGTGCGGCTCTCCCTGCCAAGAGCTAGCAGTCTTAATGAGAATGTAGACCATAGCGCCCTTCTCAAGCTAGGCGGAACCGTTTCTGAGCGTGTGAGTCGTTTCGACGGGAAGCCTGATGGCGGAGGTTCCCGTGGATCTTCCTCTGGCTTCTCTAAACTGCAGGAGACCCGCAAGATTTTTGAGCAGCGCCATCTTCAGGAGAAGCAGGCTGCCACAAACCGCATCCTCCTGAAGAAAGAGCGCGCTTCAGGCTTCCAGGACAGCCGTCTGGATGTGGTTGTACGGTTCAACGGCAGCACAGAAGCCCTAGACAGACTTGACGCCGAGGGCGGGCCTGTAGAAGCCGTGTCACCCACTGTCAGCCAGCTGAGCGCCGTGTTTGAGAAAGCAGAATTGAGGAACAACCTCCATCGGCCGCCTTCAACTACACTTCTAACCTCTCGGCCCAAAATCATCCCCAAAAAAGTGCGAACATTCTCAAGTGGAAGCCAAGAAAATGAATCACAGGCTAAGGAACAAGATGGAGCCCCTAGAAGTCCACGGAGAACAGGATCCCAAGCCAATACAACAAGCAACAAGCCATCAACAAACGAGGGGTCTGCAGAGGCAAACAGAAAGCAGTCAAATGAACTCCAAGATTCTGCAGGAACCAATACAGAGACGGAATTCAAACCTGCAGAGCAGGATGCTGCTAGCAACCAGGAAGCAGGCAGCAGATTGGTACACGCGGAGGTTCACGCTTCTCTTGAGAACGGGCAGGCTGAAAACAGTCACGATGCTGCCGAGGACAGCGATGAGCACAGGCTGAACGAAGGAGACACCTCCACTCAAGGTGAAGAGGCAGCAGAGGAGGAGCACCTAAAGGAGGATTATTCAGAAGCTGACCTGATAGACATCAGTGCCTACAGTGGTATAGGTGAGGACTCTGGTGGGAGTCAGCTGGATGAAGATGAAGAAGCTGATGATGACGAAGCTTATGAACCGGAATCTAGCTGCTCAGAGATCCAGGGACTGCCGACTGAGGATGATCCTCCAGCCAGTAGGAAGATCCGTTTCAGCACTGGCCCTATTAAGGTAAGCGTTTATAAAGTGACTGAATGGATTTTTAGGAGTCAGCCATTAATTGTAAAAAAAAAAAAATGCATTTGTGGCCATTATAATATATTAGTAGCAGAAAACAGAAGGATATGCTGCTTACATCAGTAGATTTTATGCTCAGAATATATTACAATATCTTTAATAAACTATAGTGCCGAGCTGCCTGACAGATCATTCTTAGTATGTTAACAATGCACAGTATGATTTTTTTAAATGTATTATTCACATTTCAATTAAACAAGGTACTCCTGGGAATTAATGTTACACCTATGTTATTAACGCCAGTGTGGATGGCAGTTTTCTAATTTAGACAAGGAATGTCGAAGGTTAACTACCAGGCACTGCTATTACTTTTACTCTCATATAAATCACTTGAGTGAATGCATAGATCATTTAAAGGACGCCTTGGCCCTATGTCAAGCAGGTAGCCATTTCAACAGTCTAGCTGTTTGGCAGCAGGCGTGTTTTTTCCTGCAGGTTTGCCGAGCAGTCCGTGCCCTCTTCATTTGCATTTTTACAGAGCACTTCTATAACTGCATGGTACAGCCACTTCCTGTAAGAACTAAGTTTGATCAGGTGCTTGCTTATGATCATATGCTTGCACGCCTCTGCGGTGTCCATCACGTCGATGTTTGCGCCCTCAAGACAATTTCTACATCACTGACATGTCCAGTGTGACAAATTTCACAGTTGCTTATTAATCAGAATCTGAAAGCAGCATATAACAATTTCATTTAAATAGAAGAAGAAATATGGTATGTAATATTTATATAAACTCATTTTAAGAGACTGACTGGTTACTGATTTTCAAACTTCTCTTTCTACAGTATCTGTCTGGTTAAAAATTCTGTTCTGTCATCAAGTACTGTCTGGTATTAGTTCAGTCACTCGTGAAATCTGTAGTGGCACTTCATGATTTTACTGCCCCGAAGCAATGTGCTCTTATAGGACACTGAGCCAGCAATTTAGAATCAGCGAATATGCAGATGATCTTTGAATATGAGAGACCTTCTGTAAAGATGAAATGAAGATCATTAAAACAGGTATATTTATTACACAGGTCCTTCAATCATTACACAGATCATTAAAACATGTATATTTATTACACTTAAATTAAAAAAAATTATTGTACATTTCAGTAAACTGCAGAGGTAGAGCAGAATATCCAAGTTGCATAATGTAAAGGATTGCTTTAGTATTATATATATTATACTGTATGGGTTTCCCTGTTGAATGCCTTATTGATAGCAGTAATTAATCTGTCCTTTGCAGAAGGTGTCAGGCAATAAAAAAAGGTGTATTGAACACTGAACCTGCCTGACCTGACATTCGTAGGTGGAGAGACTGAAAATTTTCGTTTTTTAATATCTAAGGTGAATTCTGCAGCATTGAGTCCACATACTGGGCATCTTTATCTCTAGTTATCTCTATCTAAAGGTGTATCTCTAGATCCTGTTAAACAACAGTTACACTTTGAAAGTGTAACATGTACGTGTTGAAAAAAAAAATGTAAATCAGAAGCGTTCATTTGGCAAATGGTTTTATCCAATCATCTTACAGTTGAGCTGAGCACATGAGGGTTAAGGCACATGCTCAAGGCCCTAGTATGGCAGTATCGGGAGTCTAACCTACCTGTGTCGAAAAAGGAAAGCAATTTGCTACTCAGATCTCAGTTTATTTTTAGCAAATTGAGTGTTATGTAGCAATGGGAATCAGTAGCCATTCCATAATCGATGAGTGGTTTGAGTAAACCAAACGATGATCATTTAATAATCGGTTTAAACGCACAGTACTGTACAATTCTACTTTAACTCATTGTGTTTCCGGAAAAGCCATCCCACCACCATTCACTGTTACTACACCCGGCATATATTACATTCACATACATAATCAAAGATTACTCGCATATGCATCTCTTACAGAATATATTAACAGTATAACCACGACGCAGCTGTAAAAGCAGAAGTACATTGTCATTGTAGGCCAACCAGTACAGTATTTACCACTGTATGCATGCTTCTTGTTAAGATTGAGGTTGAAATGTTCTTTGGTTGGTGGCTTATTTGTATAATTTTTCCGGAAAATTGTATAACAGCTTACTGTGAGATACATCAACTGCTATTTTACACAACCGTGTTGTGAGCAGTTATCGGCATTATACACGTGCGTGTGCGCAGCTGCCCGGGTGACATAAGATTTATTTAGGAATTTTTTATTATTAAAATCTTTGCCATTTTTCATTATGAATCACATCACGAAATCAACAGATCATATATATCAGACTATAATTGATGATTGTCCCATCAGTAATGCTATGGCTTAAAAATATTTATTATTTGAAATTACATTCACATGCTACATAATATTTGTACCGGCCGTGTCCAACTGCATATACTATACTATACCTATGTGGTCTCATAAGGTTACAATACAGTTCAGAAACCCCAATCAGAGTATGGGACTTAATCGAATGTAGTGATCACAGCAGCTTAGCGCACTTGTATGTCATGTCTCTCACATACAAAGCAATTATGTCGTACCAGCTAGGCTTATAATAGTATACTGCCTACAATATACAGCATAACCTATAACCTACAGTATGTCTTGATAGTCATAATCAGCACATATGTCACTGGCTTATTTTTGTTCTTTACTATTCATTCTATTGTTATTTTTATGTAAACTTTCACTCGGACAGGGCTTCTAACAGAGGTGATTTTCAACTAATTTGAGCTTGCTATAAGCATGTGTAATAATTCGACGAACCATAAAGTTTGGAGAAAAGGGCAGAAAAGAGGCCTTTAACATGTCCGATTTTTGATAATGTAACGCATTAGTGCATTTCTGTTACGCATTAGTTACGCATTAGTGCATTTCTCTTGCGCCACTCTTCTGAATCGCTACAGAATTGTTTTTATCTGAGGCTGATTGGCGATGACCGTTCACGGCCAATCAAACTGAAAACCAGGCAATTCTGAGGGATCGATCGGTTCATCTCTATTATAAATGTTTATCTCTATTATAAATGTAAAAGTTGTTTTTAAAAATATCGATTTTGGAGTCAGTGTGCCGATACATGAATCACCAAAAGAATCACGATTCATTACTGAATCTATTTTTCTCCAATCTCTGGTGTCCACACAATGTCTAAATTCTATTACACAGAAAGTTATGTTCACATTAAGTGATTGGTGACTCTATTTTATTGCTCTGGCTTACTGTTTTGCATTCCAAACACATTCTGCCAGATCATGGTGATTTCTGCTCTTGAAGACTTCATTCATGTTTACTCAGTCAATCGTCCCTTCCTGGGGTCACCTAACACATTTTTTGTGCGAGAACAGTAATGGACCGACCGGCTCTTAATATGGAGTCAGGGATTTCCCAAAGGGCACGTGATAAGGCAAGTCATCTTGTTCAAAACAATACTTAATCAGGGTACAATGATACGTGTAAGAAAATTTAATTTTGTTAATATTATCTAAGCCTGAAAGCGTATTATATTTATATGTGCTCCCAATGCGTTTGGATATCCTGGTATCCACGGTAATGTCACAGTGATAATGTAAAAATATGCTAAAAATAAAAATGCCACAAAACGTTTCGTCCATTCATTCGCTTATAGGCGAAGGATTATTCCCATGAATGCATGATGGCCTCCAAGCTGAAAGCAGTTTGTATGTGGTGTTTAGCGATGCCAGGCTCCTAGTATGTAGGCAGAATACACGCATTGTGCCGACTTATTGACATAGAGAATATTGAAAGGGTTTTGTCTCTGGACTAGTGAATAAAAGCATACAGTACTTTAAACACCATACACTTTATTGTTCGATTTTGGGCAACTAGTGCTGCAGCAGCTTCATAAACACTGCCATAGTGACTACTACTGTATATGAGGTACTTTAAAATTATACCCAGACTGTTCACTGTGTACTATTTAAGCACCAACAATTTTCTTTGTGACTTGTTTTGCTTTGCAGAGTAAATTATAGGCTGCAAGAACCTTCTTCACAGTGAAGTTTTCCTTCACATATCCACAGCATTAAGCACTGTAAGGCAGCTAAAAAATAGCGTCTAAATAGCAGGAAAGGGCAATTTCTACCAGCGCTAGCCCGTTGTTAGCTCTTCCTTTTATGTCGTCCTCTGTCATTCCCTGTTTGTTTCTCCTCCCTCCCATCTGTAAACTTTGCAGCCTTGCAGATAACGCTGCAGCAGATTACAGTACTGCTACTAACAAACTGCACATTCTAGACTCAAAAAATGAGAACAAAAACGATATGCGTTTACAGTTTTTCTTATGGTATTGTTTTTTTTTTTTTTACTTGTCTTTTTATTTTTTAAGGTAGCAAACATCCATGTGGGGTCTGCATGTGTGTACATGCCCAACTTTGTGGCTGGCCTTATTATTAAGTGCTTCCTGATTCCAGGCAGCTTTGGGCGGCCCCTCTTATCCTTTCAAACACAGGAAGAGGTCCTGCAGTTGCATGGAAGGAGGTGGCCAGCTTCATTGAGCTAGAGATATTTGTCCTTTTGTGCTAGTCAGAGACCCATATGGCATTTTCTTTGTTCTATAAACGTAATGCCTGGGTTCTGCTTTGAAAGTACTTGCCTTTGTAGACTCACATTCTATAGAGTAAAAGGTCAAATGGTGTAATGTGTGAACAAGAACGATCAAGGCAGTCACCGAATGAGGAGAGAAATTGATTCTCTGCGTCTGTGCATAAGATTCAGTTTGAAAAGACCAATAGTGGAGAACATCAGTATTGGATTGCGTGAGCTCCTATAGTCAACACAGCTCATGCTAATGCTGCTGCTCTTATAGTGTGAACATTCTTATAAAAGAAAACTTAAAAATAATGATTATTAGGTATTTATTCAGTAATTTTAGATAATATACTGTTAATTTAGGTTTTTTTTTACTTTCTACACTTGGCTGTGACGTGACAGTCTCAAACACAGGTGTCAGTCCAGTACGCAGCGCATCGCTAAGCTAACATACTGTTTTAACATATTTTACTCAGAAATGCACCAACCTGGCATCTCTCAGAAATCACTCTTAAAGCATAAAAAAAACCAACACAAACACAAGTTTTGTTGTATTTTTTATTTTAATTATGTCTGGGAAGACATAATTGCTCGAAACAAACAGCTAAATATTCAAAACCTTCCCTAAGACAAATCCTCCACCACAAATCCCTTCCCCCCCAAAAAAACATTAGTTTTAAAACATGGAAGAGATACAACAGTAGTCAGTGCTTTGTAACAATGTCAATCTCTATGAAAACTTTATGAAATAACTTGGCTAGCTACTTTGTTGATTAGTTCATATTAGCTCTGTAAGCTAGCTACACGCACTCTTAGAGAGACACTCACCACTCACCCACTCAGCAGTGAACATCTTCTGCAGCTTTACAGCTGTGTAATGAAATGTTCCATAACATGTAATTATCTAATCAATCGAGTTATCTAATCAATATAATCATGGATTTGTGACATATATTTCGCATTGCTTTAGACCCCTACCCCCATCACCCGACACACCTACTACACCTGGAATTGCAGGTTGTGCTGAACATTGAAAGAAGTAAAGCACCTCAGCTTTTGTGACATTCTCTGTGACACTATAAATACTTGATACCTGAGTAGACTTCCCTGTAATTGAACTGCCTAATATTTTGTGCTCCCAAAAAGAAAAAGCATAAGCTATATCCTCATGTTATTCTTATTACAGTATATTGTCTTGTATAATATTTTGTTTAGCGATTGTAACTTGTAAACCATCTTGGGTATATGCAGAAATTATAACATGAAAGCCGTGCTGTTATATTATATATATATTACATTATATCATATCCATCCATCTTGGGACGTCTGTAGTCCAACTAGGGACCGTGGAGGCCAATGGTTACCCACTGTATTTATTCCCTTTTTATGACCGTGATAAGACTTCTATTCAACATTCACATGCCCATTCCTACATTACAGGCAATTTTGGAATGGCAGTTAGCCTAATCTGCATGTTTTTAGACTGTGGGAGGAAACCGGAGTACCAGGAGGAAACCCACCAAGCAAACTCCATGCACACAGACCCCAAGATGGGAATCAAAACCAGACTTTGGAGGTAGAAGGTGACTGTGCTAACTAAGTCTCTGTGCCACCATATCATATTATAAGCATCATTCATTTAATGGAGTTGTTTTTATAAACTATTAGAACTTTAACCAACTGTACAGGAATTTCGACATTATCATACAGGGCCTCAATACAGAGTAGCTGCTCGCCAGCTACTTCAAGTAATGTTAGCTATCAAATATCTACTGTACGTACAGAATGAGGGTGTTAAACTGACTTTAACATGAATTTTACAACTATTAATCCCACCATGGGCAGTAATAAAAAATCAGTCTATCAAGCTAAACTGCTCTTATTCATTTATTAATTTACTAATTAATTTTTATATTATAGCCAGGGGTACAGTTTACTGTCCTTTTGAGCAAAGTATGTTTCTGTAATTTCCCTTTTTTATGAATGCCTTTTTACGTCAGTTTTACATCCTGAAATCTACCAGAATATAAATAATTTAACTCTGGTACTTTTTTTCAAAACTTTAATTTGAGAAGAAACCCTTAGTCTATGCTGGTGACCTCAGAAATGTCTCAGGCATCAACACAATTCTGGTTCAGTGCACACTTGATTGTGAATTTGTGGGTGACTGCACTTTATGTTAATTATAATCTAATTTTATAATGTCTTTAATATAATCTCATTATAATCTAATTTCCTGCTACGTAGCTTGAAGGTATAGACGTTTTCAGATGTTAAATGGGTGGTTGCACTGCTGTCTTGTTGGGTCAAAGGAAGCACACCCTTCTCACTCTTCACTTTATGGAATAAATTAACAGTTATATCCCTGTGTTCTGCATAGTATTCGGTTTTCATTGAGGCCATGTGGCATGAGCGTCTTATGTAAAGACATATTTTTGACCTTTACATAGTGATTTAAATGCATCCTCCGTAACAAATATAACAATGTTATAGTGCATTGTGTCAAAACAGATTTAAAATTGTGGAAGTCAAGTTTGCATTGTTTCACTTTCGACTTCACTAAGGCTTTTTGTGTGTTCGACGTTTTTATACAGTGTATGATAGGGATTAAATAGAAGGAATTAAAATTAGAAGAGCGATTATGTCAGCGATGTAGTAAAACAATGATGGTAAAATTCCTTTTGCTGTTCTTTAGTCACTATTAGCAGCATGTTTGACGAGTTTAAGAATGCTCCGTTATGCTTCTCACTCAGGTTTCTTAGCATTCCTTAAAGCGTCAAAATAAACACTGCTTTACACGTAATAACCTCCAGATGAATATTAAACTGGTCCGTGGTCTCGCAAAACCCAGTTGGGCACCATTGCGAAATTTGAGGAACGACTCATACGCATTTGAATACGCATTTGAATGGAAGCAGAGACTGGCTGCAGTCTCTGCTTTCTCTTAGTGGTGTCTCTTTTTGTCAAAAAAAAAAACTGACAGTTAGGGCATGTTTCCCAGTTTAGCTGGTGTGTAACATGTCACACCCAAAACACTGCAATGAAGGTGGTTTGTTTTACATTAGCAGAAGAGACAGGCATTGGTAACCAAAATTTGGTTTCTATCATTATTTATGCTTAGATGGTTTCTGAAGCTGCCTGAATCAGTAATTCAATCAGTCTAGGTATTCTATAAGAGGCAGATTATTTAGGTAGCCAAGTTATTTTTTTTTTCTATAGACGTCACGGTAGGCTTTGCATAGTGGAAACTACATGACGTATAAAAATTCCTGAGTCAGTATGCTGCTCATGAAACACAATCTGTGCAATCTGTATTTTACCTGGTGCCTTCATGGATAAGCACAGTTTGATCCGATTGTTTCCTGAAAATAAATATGAGGATTGCTTCAACATGGAGAAGTTTTGTTTTGGTTCTCTGTGTATTTGTTCATAAATACAATATTTGATCATTCTGGGGGGAAAAAACGTAAAGGTTATGCAGTCGTAATCATACGAGTCTTCGTTTTATTTTTTGCATGTATGCTGGATGCAGATTGCCCTTCACAATGGTCATTGATGCATGACTTCTTGCACATTCATTGGCCATTAATAGTAATGGTTTTCACTACTTGAACGTCACTAAAGTCAGACTGAACAAATTGCTTTGTTGCATTGGGACGGGTGGGGACAGTATCTGCTTTGAGTGGCACAAAATTATAGGCATGTCTATAAAACAGCAGACAAAATGCATGAATATTTATTTGTAGTTAGCAATAATTCGTTTTATTCCAACCCCATGTTTAACTACACATAGGTAAGGTTACTTTTAGCTTTGTATTTTCCTGTACGGTTTTGAAAATTTAATAGGAGGCATTGACTTTTTCAGCTCTTGAGATTTCTTGCTATCTTATTGAAAGCTGCAATTATTGATTCCTTGTTTATTGGTCTCCGCATTTTTCTTCCTGTTTTGTTGGGATGGCATTTTTTTTTCAAGGACTGAGAATCGATTGCGTGTGCTTAAAAAAAGTAGCAGCAGCCATTTGAAGATTGAATGTCATAATGTGGCCAGTTGTAATTTGTCGTTATGCAAGAGACAGTCCTTAGACTACTGCAGCCATACTGAGTCAAAATGTAATGAGGATAATAGGATTACTACAATTGGTCCATTCTCTAAGAGCATTTGAACAGTTGTGGAGTGTGTACAGTATGACTGGAAGACATTGTTGGAGTGCCAGAAGAATAAACCCCAATGTTTATTATCAATCTACAGTGCAGTGGAGCCCAAGTCCAAGCTACCAAAAAGAAACAGCTGTCACTGATCATCTAAAATGATGAATTCTCCTGCATTTCTTAAATTTTTTTTATGATTCCATCTGATTGTGTTGTTAGCTGAATGGATTCCTGAATAGATACACCTAAATGGTGTAACTTATAAAGGTTATGTGTTTAAGTATGCAAATGTCAGTCCATATCAAGAAGACATACACAGAATCAGTGCTAATCTGGCAGTTGATTATTTTGGATGTGAAACAGCTTGTGAATTATGCCAACATCCCATAAATAGTTGCAAAATAATAATTAAGACATGTAACAGCAGCTTAATAACAGTACTCTGTGTTTAGTGATTACAATGAAAGGTAGCAGGCGGCATAAATAAATTTCGTATGAAATGGAAACGATATGATGTATGCCATTATTTATTTATTTCTGAGGCATTTACTTATTATATAGGACTGAGTTTTCATTTTAAGTTGTACTTGGGTGGCTTTGATTAACTAAGGATTATCGTGTTTTTTTGGTTATTGTCCAACCTGCCCTACAGTATCTAGCCTTATGGGGTACATCAGGTGTCTACCTTAAGCCCAGTTTTCTTCTCAAGAGTGATGAAATAAAGACATAAAAAAGAGGTCACGTAAAAAATAGACCTGCACTCTGAACAGCAAAACTCTTCTTTCTCCCTCTTCCTGTAAAACCTGTCTATAAATAGTTTACACATGTGTTTTTTGCTCCCTTCCTCATGCAGATTTTACTGACATATCTTAAGCAATGCATTTATTTCGAAGTTACAGTAGTCTCTTATCCCGGAAGTGGATATGAAAATACCACGATGCATTATGTGTTTATTGAATTTAGGCGTAACACATAGATAAAGCCAGTGTGTTATTAGTTATTAAGGTCAATTTAAATGGTTTATAACACAAAGGTAGCAAGGTTTTGTTTGTAGATATACATTGGTTTAACAGCCAGCACAATGCCCAATACAATCAACTCCAGAAATATTGGTACCCACCATGAACGTGAGCAACACTGAATATATAATTGGGTATCACATGCACAGACGCGCTTCCTGTAATGTCTAACAACATTAGAGATACCGGTAGAAGGATCTTGTTCCTCTTCACCATTCAAAAACGTTTCAAGGTATCTTTTTCTTAATATTGTTTGCAGTTTGCACGTCATCTGCAAATCTTCAGGGTTAAAATCAAGCAAAGTTCATTTTGTTTTTACACAATCTTTTCTGTGATTTGATTGGAATGTCTGTTCAAATCAAATCAATTTGAATTTCAGTATGTTTTTATACATTGTCAGGCCTTTTGACTGAGATGCCCTGGTATTCAACGGAACTCAAGATTACACGTTATTATCATTAACACACACCATCAACCACTAGCCACAAAACTACCCCAAAGCATGAATGAACGACTTCTTGTAAGGGTGGCAATTATTAGTGTCGTATTCACTCATGGGACTTTAAAAAGTGAAAAAAGTGTAAGGTGTGGAGGTTAGACAGTAGTCACATGTGCCGTTTGACCAGCACAATGACAAAAAGCACTAATGTGAATTATCGCCCATTCAAGAAACATTCGAATCAGCATACTGTTTTATGGCTATTGGTTGTCCAAGTGCAATAAAAAGTAAGTCATTGTAAATGAATAGTTGTTGACTGTTTTGAGATAGGATGTTGGCTTCTCTGTCTTGGCCTTGGCAAGTTGGTAAAATGGACATTCGATTGCAAGGAAATCTCCAAGGGAAAAAAACGTTGGATATGAATTGAAGGAATGTGTGTGTGTGTGTCTCAGAAAATAAAAATAGAATTCTGTGATATTATACAGTATATAGTGATAATATACTGTGTATTCTGCTCCCACCATTAGATGACTTAAATGTATGAATCTGACTCTGTGTGTGTGTGTGTGTGTGTGTGTGTGTGTGTGTGTGTGTGTCTCCTTAACAGTCCTCTGCTTCCCTCACAGTTATATAAGCACATAAAGACAGCAATGACGCACAAACACATGCCAGTCAAAGCAAAGGCCAGTGCAGGATTTGCCATCGCATTGCTATTGGTTGCTGTCCTAATGCATTTTTCATCATTTCTAAGAAGTGACAGAATGTCTGCAACAAAACCAAATTTAAAAATTTAAACTGGGTTGTATTAAAATATATTTGTTTTTTTTAAATTGCATCTTTAGGATGTAGTAATTATAATAATAATAATAATAATAATAATAATGGCAAAAATTTAGGTCATTAACTACAGTGGTGGCCTAAAATATTGAAACAACAATGTTTTAATGACATTCTCAATTTTTTAAAATGAAATCAGTAAATGAAACAATCAGTATTTAGTATGAGGTCCTTTATTCTTCAAAACCTGCTGGATCCGGTCAAAAAGACGTCTGCAGTACTCTAGTGTCACTTGCTCAATCCAACAAGTATTGCTTCCTGCTTGATTGCTTCCTATAGATCATGTACGAAATTTTGCCTCAGTATTTCACAATTTTCCTGAGAATACCCTAGTTTTTGCCATTTTAGTGCAGAGATGGACACCCTGAAAGTAAAAGTTCTGTCACAAATTTGTTCCATCAATTAATTCCATCTAGCTGATTTTAACTAGCACCAATTAGGAAATGACTAATTAGGGGAATCACCTGCTCTGTGCCCAGGGAGAACTGTTCACAATTAACGTGTAAGCGTAAGATGTTGCAAAATACCTCAAGAGGCGGTGCTAGTTTTACGTCTTTTCATGTACACGCACACCTCCCAGGATGAAGCTGGAAGTAGGCCATGTAACTTGCGTCATCTGCCTGAAAGACCTTCACTTAAGCAATATCACACGAGATGTAGTGCTGGATTTCAGCACGGCTGCGATGCGGTCTTAGACACGAGAGTGGAGTGATACCGTACATACAGTATAGTTAAACGTCTCGCGTCTAATAAGACCTCTCGTCCAATCAGATTACTCGGTAGGATCTAACTGTGGTATAATTCACATTGTAGAACTTCAGTAAACACTGTCCTTATCCATCCCGAGTAGACAGTGTGTTTAAAAGTGTTTACTCGTTCCCAAACACAGATTTACTTTATTTAAAGATATTTCAACAGTCAGGTTGCCATTTAAATAAAACATCAAGAGGTTTTTTTTTTCATCACAGATGATGAATTCAGTTATCCTAAAAGTGTTGTAATCTGAAAGCATTTATTTTAAAATATTCATAAGGTTATGAATATGATATGAATTTCTACTGTATTCTACTGTAGTAGGACTGTCGTCTCGCACCTCCAGGGTCCGGGATCGATTCCCGCCTCGGGGTCTGTGTGCATGGAGTTTGCATGATCTCTCTGCGCTTGGTGGGTTTCCTCCGGATACTCCCACAGTCTCAAAAAACATGCAAATTACGCTCGTTGGCGTTCCCAAATCGTGTGAATGAGCGTGTGAATGTTGACCAGAGGTCCTACCATGGTTGAAAATGGGAATAAATACAATGATCACCAATGGCCTGCAGTTGGACGACTGTAAGGGATGGAATGTAAGCTAAGACTAACGACATCATGCTGATTGTATGCTAAAAGCTTGAAGCCAGCCTCGCTGTAACCTGATAAACAGGCTCATGAACTGAGTCAGCAGTGCACAGCTGCAAAGTCTAGGAAGCCCTACGTTACTAATCAAAGTACAAAACACTGACAGAACTCTTACCAAACATCACGTGATCAGAATGATTGATTGCTGCATCCTGTTGAGAGTATATCAGGCTTTTAAGGACAGTGAAGAAATCCCCCCTAACCCCAACCCCCCATGCCCCAGCTTAACCACTACACGTCCTTTGTGGTACATGTAGGAAGTTAAGTATATCATTTAAAAAGTGCAAACTGTCTATAACTGTGTTTTTTTTTGTTTAGCGCGAGGAATGTCACTGTGGCCCAGTGGCACTGAGAGAGGTCTTTGTGATCGAGCATTAAGCAGAGCCTCTAGGACAAACACAAAGCCTCTCTTTTAGACAACAACCTTATTGAGGTTTCATCAAAGCTCGTAATAGTTTCATGTTTTTCGAGTTTTTTCGTTGCTCGTTTGTTGGGCCTTCTCACTTCTGGGTGAATGCGAAGGCGATACCACAAATGCTCGGGTATTTCCACCGTTGGTTATGGTGCATAGACACCCTCAGCGCTCTAATCAGTGTAGCCGAGCGGGTCACATTGGAGAGTCCAGTTCACTCGCTCAGTCCCTTCCTTCACCTCCCCCTTCCTCTTTAGCAGTCTTCTGGTGGCCTGCAGCACACTGCACCCTCTGTTCTCATCGCATGTGAGATCCCTTCCTCTCTCTTTCTCTCTGACCTTCACTCTGTGCTCTCACTCTTTCAGCTCTCTTTTACAAACAGCCTCTTACATACAGCCTCCTCTTCCAGACACGCTCACTATAATCTTCTCTCTCTAAATATATCTCACTTCTCTGACATATCGCCCCGTTTCTCGCCGCTTCCCGCCTCCGCGCTGTCTCTCCCGTCCTCCCGTCCGCTCTTTCCTCTGATTCTTCCGTTTATCTTCCGTATCCTTTACAGTCGTTTTATCCGTCTCGTACGTACAGTACAGTATGTAGAGCATGGAAAGTGAAAGCGCACATACACGGGCTGAGACGAAAGCGACGTCTAGAAGGCAGAGGAGGAAGGACGTGTAATGCACACTACACGGAAAAGACTCAGGATATACTGTAGGGCTTGTTTCATTTTTTGTCCTCCTTGCTTTTCTTCGTCTTCACCACTCTTTACATTCTACATCGATATGAAATCAGCAGATTGGGGGCAAGACGGCTAGTGTCCGTCACTGACGTAGGGGTGTTGTCTCCTGGCTCGCCGGACACACGATGTTCATTCTGTTCCTGCTTTATTAATTCATGATCGTGACAATTATGCTTGTGTTTCTTTACATGAATGGGTAACATACAGTAAGCCCTGAACTGTTTTTTTCTTTTTCTCTGATAAGAAGTCACCAGACTCATCTTTGGAAACAAGAAAACGGATCAAGCTCAAAATGTGTGAACAACAGCACATATACAGGTCCCGTAGATTATGTACATAGTGCTGAGTGTGTTGTGTACTGTAAGTTATTAAACCCTCCTTATCTTCCTTGCACTTTATCTTCCTCATTTCCTAGCTGCCGTTACTGTAGTGTAAGACAATCCGAGTCAAAGCAAGCTGATCCACAATAGGAATACGGATGAGAGAGGTGCAGCGTAGTAATAAAGCATAATCAGTAGTGTAGTTAATAAGAAAGATGATAATCAACGCCGCTGCGGCTGCTCCAGCGCAGCTCGGACACGGAAAACGAGAGCGATGATTACGCAAGGAATAAAACCTGACTCGGCGTAAAATAATCAACACTGATTAAAACAATCAACACTGGAGACTCATTCCAAAACGCTAACTTAGAAGTCTCTGTGTACGTCTTTATTAAACCGTAGAAACAGTAACGTGTTCGGGGAAAAAAAAAAAAAAAAGAAACGTCATATAATGTGTGTCCGGCGTGTGTTTTTCGTACTATAGCAACTTTGTTTATGTTGTAATTTATACTCATTTATAGTCACGTTTAATGTTATAGCAGCTAGAATCAGTTGATCCTTCAGCAGAATTCCCATTTAAATGTGCTGATTGTACAGTCTCCATTGATAAATCTTTCTACATACTACAGTTGTTACTGTAGAAATGGTTATGTGTTTTAAGGGCATACAGTACATGAAGGCAGCATGATTGATGGGTACAGTATATCTGTGTTGTCTAGGGGTATCTTAGGCATCAGGGGTAGCTCAGCTAATTTATCACTGTTGGGCCCTTGAGCAAGGCCCTTAACCCTCAACTGCTTAGATGTCTAATGAGATCAAAATAAAAGTCACTCTGGATAAGGAAATATAATATGATGTAAAAGATGTAATGTCTATAGATGTTTGTTAGTCAGCACTACAGAAAACTGATGAATGTCACCTCACGACATGATGATTTATGATTTATACATATTTTCTCACACTTTTTAAACTCACTTTCATGATTGATTGATTTATTATTTAATAATGTAAAGCTTCTTTTCTACAATGACCAACTGAATTGAATTGAATAGAATTGAATTGAGCACTGCCTCCAGTGGCTTGTACAGCGGCCACTATGCATGATGGCTGCACCACATTCGCTTCCCTTCCTACCCCCTGAGACGCCCATTGATCTTGAATAGGGTCAATCTGTACTCGTCAGACCACATGACCTTTTTCTACTGCTTCATTCAGATCTCAAGCACATTGAAGCCTTTCTTCCGAGTAGGGTCACAAACAAGAGGGTATTTTTTGTGAGTTCTTGTTATTAGCGAACGCCTTTGCTGTTTTCTTTGCTCAATACCTTCGGAAATGGTGACTTTTTGTCCAGGCAGTGAATATAAAACACAACTACATTATAGCTCAGTAATTGTACCTAACTAACTAACTAACTATAAAATCTATCTGTTGGTTGTAATATGTATGTTTAAGATCATACCGTAGGTCCTAACCCCGTTTGAAATAAGAGAGAATACTCACAGACAGATATACTGTAATACAGCTTTCTACACAGAATGTGGAAAATATCATTGTATAATATCCGTTTCACATTCCAGACGAAAACATGCTTAGGTTTTGTCTTTTACTCAACATTACACGTTATACATGATATACAGTACAAACAGATCTTAGTTAATTAATATATTTAAATAAATAGGGCTGTGAAGTATAATAGATGGCGGCATGGTGGCTTAATGATTCGCACTGTCGCCTTGCACCTCCAGGGTCCGATTCCCGCCTCTGTGTGCATGGAGTTTGCATGTCCTCCCCGTGTTTGGTGGGTTTTCTCCAGTCTCCTCCAGTCTCCTCCCACAGTCCAAAGATATGCACAATGGATTGGCACCCTGCCCAGGGTGTACCCCACCTCGTGCCCTAAGTCTCCTGGGATAGGGTATACAGGATTAAGCAGTATAGATGATGAGTGAGTATAATAGATAATAAATGATGTGCCTATTCAGTTAGTATGCTGGCTCTAATCTGCAAAGGAAAATTATTAATGATGGTGGATAAACAGCAATCACAAGAAAAAGAATCAAAGATCCGATAAGATGAGCGTTTACATACTTAAAGCATTTAATCAGAATGATATGTGAAAAGATTTGGGTGGTTCTGACCGCTGTGAAGCGTTTAATCTGACAAGACAAAAGGAAGAAGAACTTTGGTTAAGCCTTCCATCTTTTCTGACAAATCCTGCTTTCTGCATTATAATGGGTTACAGGAAGCCAGAGTAGTTGCTTTACTACAGTATGTATGAAATGGCATGCTACAGAAATCACTGCCTCTTCCTCTGCCAAAAACCCAGGTGCTCTCACAGATCGGTGGATCAGGAGTGCAAGAAGAATTCCTTTCGTTATCTCAACATCTCAGAAAGAATATATCTATTTAGATACGAGAGAAACGATCAGATCAAGTGTTTACATGGCTAATATTTACCTTTCAAACTGATTATGAAAGGTTCACACCACCCCACTCATTCTGATTGAAAAATCATTCCAATCTGGCCAGACTGTTCAGATTGGAGCATTGATGTGCATCTTTATTCCGATTGGGCAGTTATTCTGATTATTAGTGGAATATCAGCGTCCATGTCAACGTACCTGCTGAGAGAGACTCCCTGGAAACTAAGACTAAAACTCGCTTCAATAGCAATATACTGTAACAGCAGGAAGAGACATCAGAAAACAGCCTGGATGTCTCGGCGTGAGAGAGCCTTCTCTTTATAATGCATTGCAGGTAGCGATATAACCGAGTTACCTCTCCGAGTCGGCTCTTTTAGGTGAACTATTCGAAGAGCCCTTTTTTCCCTCCCCGTTAATGCGAAACACGCAAATAGATTCTGGGACGCTCCTATGGAAAATTCATCAGTAATCTGTAATCAAGATCGCCTCTGTTAATCACATCCACATCCACATCCAGTGAGCTCAGATGCTGTTGTTTTGCACGGTGTAGAGGCAGCTTTAGCAAGAAGCTATGCACAGGGGGATTTGACTCCTTTTTTTTTTTTTTGTTCATGTGACTGATGGTGCATGATGATTCTGCTAGTTAGAGTGCCTAGTGCGGTGTATTCGGCGATAAATGGACATAAAGCGCCTGAAATTTGAGCCTCGATTGCGACAAGTTTGGCTGGTTTTGAAAGAAACAGGCATTGTGCCATTTGGCTGTGAAATAGTTGGCTCTTATTGGTAAACTGCTCTGGAATTTTTAACACTAATGCGAAGAAGACCTTTACAGACTGCTGTTGTCATCGGAAGTATGTGGTGAATACCAAACAGGAAACCAGGCGTACTGCAGAAATTATTCTTATCACATTTCGAAACGTTCTTTTTATTTTGAGATGCCGTCCTCGTCTGTAAATGGACCTGGCTTCCATTCTTAGACCATGACTCTGGGTGTTTAATTGATCTGTTCGCATAGACAGCACCTTCTGAGCAGAAGCACGAAACAGATAAGGCATGTTATTTTAGGCCGTTTCCAGTAAACATTGTTTACTTGGACTAAAAAAATTTTAAAAATGCTCAAAGGCGTAAATTTGCTATTTATTTCATTTCATTTCATTTCATTTCATATTTGTACCTGTGCCTTATTTCGATGTCCAAATGCAAATTCTGTGAATCACTGACAATCTTTGTTGGCAATGCACATGATTTTGAAAAAGAAACTGAAAGTTCAAAACCAAACGTTGTTATTCTGTTAGTGGAAAGGATGGTTTTTGTACAGCACTTTCGAGACGTGAATTCGCCGTCTACATTCATTCATACAGTAGATTTCGCCGTCTTACCGACATCTAATTGAACGCTACACCCCCCCTAGATATATAAATCTGAGTTATAAATCACTGTGTACATTTTTGTTATCATGTTTGCATGCGTTTTTACAGAAGAAAATACAGAAGGACCTCGAGGGGTTGCTTAGGTATTAGACAATATTGGTGCACATTGTACGCTGTAGGTTTACAGCTCATGTAAATGTATACGTTATGCTATTCACTTATACTTTGGCACACCATCTACCATTAAAGATTTTACTATTTCTTTAACAAGGTCTCAGAACTCCCGAGTGTGTCTGCTAATGCTCCAGATGGAATACTCCACAGATAATAATGGATAACGCCACGGTTACCTCAAAGAAAACCTCTCTTTCACTCCTCTTCCTAATGCACCATTTCAGTGTTTATGTAAATCAGCTAGTGCTGAGCCGCTCCCCGCTAGGCAACGACAGAGCTGAGCGGCAATCATCTTCTTATATGAGGTCACATTTGGGGGGTGGGGGGGGGGGGGGTTGAATCGGATTGTTTAAGTCCTGGGCAATAAAAAAAGACACAAGCATGGAGTTTTTGTTTAACAATGCTGCTGTACTCGATACAATCCTGTCAGAGATCAGGAGTATCACTCTTTCTGTTGAAGGTTAATCCAGGACCCTGTCGCTCAGGGATTAGTGTCACATCCAGGCAGATTAGAGCTTTACCTCACGTCGCTTCCAACCCATCAACACTAATATGGGACTCAAGTACGACTGTTATCATGTTTACGCTTCTGTTGTCCATCGACGTGATCAGTCGTGCCGATTTAGAGCTGGTTTTGGCCAGGTTAAGAGATTTGTGGTGAATAGAGAGGTGATTAAGATTACGTAAACAACACACTACTCTACTGATTATTTGATATTGTGTGAATATCTTCACTTCAGTGGTATTCAATACGTGTACTGACGCCATCTGTAGATCCTAGTGTCCTAGTACTTTGCACTGATGGATGCTTCTACTGTATATGCAGTATTATGTCATAATGAAGGGTGTCAAACTGGGACTTTTGATTGTGCAGAATAACAGAACACAGTTATGTGTAAAAACTACACGGGGAGTTTTTATGAGAGTAAAAACTACCTTTATTTCTCTGTATAATCAACTGCCACTGTAATGCACAGATCTCTTGGATGCCATTAAGGCATCGAGATATTTCTCAAAACGTTGGTGGAACGATCAGACTGCCTGAACCGTCGGTCACTCAGGAACTCGACCCAGACATGTGGAAATCGCTTGGAGCGAGGTCAGGGGATGTGGCAAAGACTCCCAGCCGTATTCCCGTAACGTGCAAGTGGACAGCGCTTGGAGGACAGCGCTATCCGCTCCTTCCGCTTGCGCGAGCTCACAGACGCTCCTGACTGGCTGTAGAGCCGTGATTAATGTGGGAGCACTAAGTACCTCTCATCCCTCCCCTCTGAGAGAGCTCGGCCAATCAGTTCTCTCTAGACCTCCGGCTGCGAGAGGTTACAGCATCACCCGGGATTCGAACTGGCGATCTGCGGATGATAGGGCGAGCACGTACCCTGACACATTTTGCTTATAATTTTGCCTTAATGCATTTATTTGAAGTAATCAAGATACACTTGCTAAATTATGTCATAAATGATTAGTAGATTTACTTACATGCTCACTGGTGATAAATAGGTGTGTGGGTCTGTATGTTCTAGCACTACTATTGTGCTTGTCAAACATTCCAATATCCAGTTTCAGTATCCGGGCCGATACTACTGTAGGTAAAAATGCTGAATAAGATGTCCAAGCTGGAAAACAAAAATGAAATCTGATCAGATTGTGCAGAATCTAGCCAGAAATATTACATGCTTGTAATGAAATGTAACATAAGAAAGGAATATAGCACAGCAGGGTTTGCTGTTGGAGGAACGACATCAGGATTGAAATGGAACGAGGTAGTCTGGTACAAAGCAGGGGGGCGTTGCTACTCCAAAGTTGATTGTTTTACTATAACAGCATGTTCTGCTTTATTCCCACAGTAAGATTTGCTCTACAGCTTTATTAAAGCACTGATACAGACTGCAGTCTCCTTTCATAAATGTTCAACAGAAAAAGCTCCACTAGAGCCGCCTCGTCCTGTAGTCGGCATTACTACGAGATTATTTAACCTCTGACCAATCAGTTTCAACGATTCCACAGCACGCACCGTAGTCTAAAGAAACTAAAAGTAGGTCATGTGATGATAATAATAGTAGCCACCCAAGTTGCCATAACAGCAGCTATTAAACAAAGCGTGTGTGGGTTTTCCTGTCATGTCGGCGGCGTGGAAATACTTCGAACACAATAAAAAAAAAGTGTTTTTCTTTTTTGTAAGCTGTAATGGTTATGTATGTATTCCTTCACTGTAGTAAAGGCAAGGGTCTTTTAGATGGCCTTTTAAAATGAAGTGTTTCAGTTGACACAATCATTTTTAAACCTTGCAGTTAAAGGAAAATACAGGATCAGAATCAGAAAAGGAAAAGTGTCGGTGGTTTGAACTAAACAATTATAGTATAGCATAACTCAAAAGACTCAAGCGCTAAATCACTCGTCTCAGAATAAAACCAATTTAATTGATAACATAAATCAGGAAATTGCCCTGTGAATAGACGTCCTGGGCTGCTGGAATTCAGAAATAAATACGGTCTAGTGAAAGAGATCTGGCTAGAACATCCTGAAAGAAAAAAAGAGACAAATGAATCAGACTATGACTTTATTAGGCGCTAGAGGAAGCTCGTAATCAGTCACTCCTCTCTTTGGCCACACATCCTGTGCCATTCATCTTAAACCCGTCGAGGACAAACGGTTTCATCGCTACCGAACGGTAAACTGCCGCTCCGTCTCACTTCATCTCTCTTTTTCACACCTTCCTCTGTCAGCGGTACAGTATAGCCAGTCCAATGAGGAGAGCTGCGGTACACTCTGGTCCTCCTTCTGATGATCCAACGACCTCATCAGGACGCTTCTCAGCCTCTGCCAGGGTTCTTCCCTGTTTTAATGATCAGCTCTAAAAGCAGGCCCTCCGTTGGAGTGTGTGCCGAAAAATTATCCATATTATTTATTCTTAACCATCACGGACACATGCAGTAAACTGTGCATATAGTAATGATACTGTAGAATTGTGGATATGTATATAATATTCATAAGTTTGCCATTAGTGCTTTCCTCCAGGTGTGTTCAGATGCTTATGGTGTTTCAGTGGAAGCATGTGCTGATCTTAAGCACCCCTGGTTGGCAGCTGTTATGAATTAGAGTGGAAATAGATACCGTTGCTGTTGAGTGGGATGTCACAGTGGCCAACTTGGGTTAAAATGGGGTTAATGTGGGATTACCCGGTTGATTCAGCAGTCGATTGTCTTACATTATAAACAGACACACATCAGTAGTAGAGATGGGGAAAAAAGTCAATTTAGTTCGCAATTCTGTCTGGCAATTCATGTATAGAATGTATACACTGACTGCAAAAAATATTTATTTTAAAATTAAATTTATACGTTTGCAGTTGAAGGAGTACAATGTTGTGCACTTGAAAATATTCAGAGCATAGCATCCTGTGTGGTAATTTAAAAAATGTAATTCAAATTCGAACATTTCCTAAAATCGGTACCATGATAATACAGTATCGGGAAAACCCTGGTGATTCAATAGACATGATGCTGAATAAATGCTGAAATTTATTATTAAATTAGTCCTTTTATGTTTATTTAGTTCAGGATTAGTTACTGTATGTGATCCTGTTTTTTTAAAATATATATTTCTCTAAGCAACAAAACGGCATGGAACATTTTCTGATTATATACCTGTTCTTTCTAACAAAACAATAGCTCTTCCTTCTCTGATGTTTTGTACACCGAGGATCCCGGGCCATTCTTTCAGGTTATAATTATCCTGTAAGACAATGTTACCCAGCAGCCATTGGAGTCAACAGTCCAGAATGACTAACTGGAATCTTGATAACGTGCGTGATAAAGCCTCAGTGCGTGTCAGTGTTACAGAATTTTCCTGTCCGACTTTTGACTCGAGGACTATTTCTGTGCTCTGTTGCAAGAATGAGAGTTGAGCTATACCCTGGCCATGTGAGTAACTCTATATGTTAGACCGACGGGTGATGGTTTCGCAATGTTTCCCCTGCTGATCACAATCCACAACTTCCTGTTGTTGTAGCTGGCTTCCTGTTTCTTCTTTGGTCTCTGCCTATATGCTTGAGAGAAAAAGAAAAAGCAAGGCCACTTTCTGTTGCAGTGAAGATCCTTTGCATCACTGGTTAAATAGTTACAATGTGTTTAAAACATTCAGAATGGCTTCGTTTTTATAGGGATAGCTGTACAGAGGTTGTAGTGTGTTTAAATCAGAGCCGTGTAGACAGTGATTGTAGTCGTGTATAATAATGTATATTATTGCAAATTGAGTTTAATGTGTAGTGCCAGAGTTTGTTAAGCAGAAAGCACTAGCCTGGTCGGACATGGCGAGAGAATGTTGTGTCTGGGCCATCCATGTTTTTTTCTTTGTTGTTGCCTGGAGGGTGAATGACTCAGCAGATTGCTCAGTCCACCATTTTTTTTTTTTTTCCCAGTAATTCATACCATTTGACGCATTTCTGCACCCATTCCAGTTGGTTTAAATAATATTAGGTGGCATTGTAAGTTTTTGTAAGATGTGTAATCTCGCAACACCTACTATACTGTAAACACCGATCAGCCATGAAATTTAAGCCACCTGTCTGATATTACTGTAGGTCCCCTGTGTTTCTCCGGCTCTTTGAGGCATGGACTCCACTAGACCTCTGAAGGCGTGCCATGGTACTGTGTCCACTGTAGCACCAGCTAGTCAGTAGCAGATCTTTCAGGTTTCGATCAGACTTGTTTTTTCCAGAACATCCTGATCGAATTGATTTGTCACATTCAAAGCATTTTTGAACCATTTTGGCGCATTATCGTGCTGCAAGAGGCCACTGCCTCCAGGGAATACCGATGTCACGGAGGGGTGTAGTTGGTCTGCCACCACGATTAGATAGATGCTACATGTTAAGGGGGCATACATGCCAGGATTGAAGGTGTCCCTGATGCCATCTCTTCCCCAAGTGGCCACCACATACAGTAATGTAAATGATGTACAAAAAAAATGGACAAATGAAACAGTTTTGCACCCGAGCTTCCAATAACGAATCTGGACTCCATACAGTATTCACTTAAACACCTCTCCTGATATACTGAACCTCCAGTCTCCTAACACACGACTGCTGAATGCTATCTGATTTCACCCACATGAGGATGGGCCCCCTGTTGAGTCAGGTTCCTCTCAAGGTTCCTTTCTTGTCGCCATCGGCTTGCTCATCAGGGGCAATTTGATCGTTGTGATTTATGCACATTAAAATGTATTATTATTTCTAGGGCCTCCGAGTGGCGCAGTGGTTAAAGCGCTCGCCCTATCATCCGGAGATCGCTAGTTCGAATCCCGGGTGGTGCTGTAACCTCTCACAGCCGGAGGTCTAGAGAGAGCTGATTGGCCGAGCTCTCTCAGAGGGGAGGGATGAGAGGTACTTAGTGCTCCTACATTAATCACGGCTCTACAGCCAATCAGGGGCGTCTGTGAGCTCGCGCAACGGAGGGAGTGGATAGCGCTGTCCTCCGAGTGTGTTACGCCGCCCCCAACGGTGCGCGAGCGAACAGTTCGAAAAGATGCGGTCGGCTGGCGTCACGTGGTTCGGAGGAAACACGTGATAGTCTTCGGGCCTCCCGGCTGAGTGGTAGTAGTAGCCTTAATGTGGGAGCCCCCTAGTGACGGGGAGGAATTGGACACGACTAAAAATTAGGGAGAAAATCGGGGAAAAATCCAAAAAAAAAAAAAAATGTATTATTATTTCTTTCTTTTTTTTTTTATTCCGTAAAGCTGCTTTATGATAATGACCATTGACCATTAAAAGCTCTGTATAAATAAAACAGAATTGAATTGAACTGAATTCTGGTTCAATTCAGTGAGAGTAAAAGTGTTGAGATCTTGTTAGAAATTTTTCGTCACCTTTTGAATGTTATTAAAAATTTTATTGTCATACTGTACATGTTTATATTTTAATGGTTGGTAATTAACAGATTCAGGGATATTTTAATTCAGGGTGGCAATTAACCTTGCCCAAGCAACATGAGAGGCTTTTCAGGATGTAAACAAGCAAGAGAAAAGGTACAAGTATGCATTTATCCATGTGATACAGCAAGGAAACTAAATATAAATAACTAAATATATGTGTATATCATCAGCATTAGTTTACCTACACAATTAAGGGCACAGTTTCCAGGCAACTGAATGACAGGACTAGGCAGGGCTTGCTAATAAGTGTATCTCTTGAAACAAAAATGCTAAACCCTTGTCTTCCATCTTGTCTCTCTTTCTCTGTCCTACATCTAGCCTGTCCTGCCACACGGTCGCATACATGCATGTGTTTTCTTTTGTTTCTAGAAATACACGAGGCTCGCTGTTCTAGACCGGAGTCAATGGACAAAACCCGCAGTGCTAAGAATAGTTGTCGCAACCTCCTCCAGTGCCTAGGGGCTCGCCTGTGAGCACTCCATGTTGTGCATTTGTGTGTGTGTGTGTGCGCTGTCGCCTTTATGTGCAGAAAGGCGATCGCCATAGCAACCAGACTCGGGGTGTCAAAATAGGGCCAGGAGTGCCTGGTTTTCTCCGGTCATGAGAGAGGCGTGAAAGCAGCTGCCTGATCCAAAATTGGGAAATTGAGGAAGAAAACACACACACACACACACACTCATTTTCAGTCAAGTGGTTTTCTAGACTAGACACAGATTACATATATATGCTCACAGACTAAGCACATGTGCTGGCTATTAGAAAAAGCTGTTGAATTTCGCAGGTTTCTGTGCAAGTGTGTCTGTACTCGTTCCTACAGTATATTTTGGGTGGGGACGAAATGTTCCCACATGGATAGGAATATCTGACCTTTTTGACCTTGTGCGAGTCAGGTATATCAAACTGAAAAGAACAAGTGCCGATTTGATTACACTTAAGATTCTGTAAGTATCATGGTTTTATAAATAGCCTGATTTGATACGTGGGCGAGTGCGGCCTCTGATGTGGGCACGCTGGACTCCTAATGCTTAATGATTTTCGACACTTTTCACTCGCTTGTGTAAGCGTACATAATGAATGTTTGGAGAAAAAGGCAGATCAACAAGTTGAAAGCAAAGACTTTCAACAAGCACTATTTTTGATAATGTAACGCAAATAGAAATGCAATTCTGTTGCACCACTCAGGAAGCTTCTGCGCTCGCTCTGTGTAGAGTCACTCATATATGAGGCTGATTGGCCAATCACCGGTCATGGCCTACGAAAATGAAAAACGTCCGGTTCATCTCTTTTATAAATGACAAAATAGTCTTTAAAAAAATCGATTTGGATATGTGAAAGACCACACAAATGAATCGCAATTTATAACTGAATCGGATTTTTCGACACGTTAATCAGGAAGCCTAGAGGAGAATGAATGAGCAGACGGGTTACTGTGACTCAAATAATCACATGTTACAAGCGTAGTGAACAGAAAAGTCTCAGAACACGAAACACACAAATGCCTGAGCACTGAACCTTGAGGTACACCTGAGGTAGAAAAATCATATCATGTTCCATCAACCTGAGGCTGTAGGAGGTACTGTAGGCTGAAGAATGAAAGCGCTCTGTACAGGCGTTCCTATTAAAGTTGCCAGTGGACATACTGAATATTCAGCATTTACAACAATAAGAGAACGTAGAGGGTGGTGATGTACAAAAAATATTGGTGCAAAAGAAATGTCTCATGCTGTTATTATTCTACTAATGCATAATGTTTTGCCTGAGGTTGCGTATGTGTGTGTTAGTGTGTGTGTGTGTGTGTGTGTGTGTGTGTGTGTGTGTGTGTGTGTGCTGCGCCATTCTGTTTTATTCATCCTCCTCCACGTAAGGTTTAGAAGCAGCGAGTAATTACATTTTCTGTGTGGGTGTGTGGGTGTGTATCTGGCTGATTTTGTATGTCACTACTAGGCTCTGTTATTCATAGGTGTAGCTTGTATAGAGTGTGTGTATGTGTGTGTGTATGTGTGTGTGTGTGTATGCAGGCGTTGAGAGTCTGCTTGCTTTTAGCACATTGGACATTTGTGTGTGTTTGGGTGTTCGGTTAGCTATATGTTCTTGCATTGTGTGATTGTGTGTGTGCATGTGTGTGTGTGTGTGTGTGTGTGTGTGTGTGTGTGTGTGTGTGTGTGTGTGTGTAAGAGAAGCAGACCGCTGGCTGTTATGCGCTAAAGCATCATCATCATCATCCTCTGCATTCCTTCGGGACTTTGGGAATGGCTGAGTCAAGCAGAACTGGAGAAATAACAGTAGCCAGACCAGCTGCTTTCTGTGTATACATACACACACACACACATACACACATACACATACAAATAGAGGCAGAGCAAACTAAGCATGGTTGTCTGTGATATTGATTAAATGGTTTAGAATTATCATCATGTACAGTATGAGCTATTCGTTAAAAAAGAAGCCTGAAACAAAGCCCTAACGCTTCTTGTCTCGTCTCTCTCTGTCTCTCATCTGTTTTGTCCCTTCTCATTTCCTCTCTTCTCTTCCTACCCCTGGTTCCGTTAAGTTTCACGCTGTCTCGTCTCATCTCGTCTTCTCCGCCCTTCTCGTTCCGTCTCCTTGTCCCTCGTCTTGTCGCATTTCATCACGTCTTCTTTTCTTCAGTCTCGTCCCATCTTTGCTTATTCCCTCCCCTCTCCTTCAGTCTCCTCATTCTGCCCCTGGTCTCTTGTCTCCTTTCCATTCTCTCAGTTTTTTTCTCCTCCCCTTCATTCTCCACCTCTCCACCTGTTATTTCCCTCGAATACTGAGCGAAGCAGAGAGACTCCAAGAAGACACACGGTATTAACCACACAGCGCCTCATGAAGGTCTGATATGTGTTGCTGTTTCAGCAAGCGAGACGCTGTCCAGAATCATGCAAATGTGTTGAGCCAGACTGACATGTGATGTGATCATCATATCGAGTGTGTGACCATTTCTCCAAAAAAATTAAAATAAATGAATGAGATTGAGTTTAAAAAAGGAGTGTGTGTTTGTGTGTAAGGGAAAGACAGAAAAAGGATAAAGGAGAAAGAGAGAGAGGAAAAAAAAGAAGGAAAGCCTGGGTTGCCATGGAGATGGTCCCATGTGACCAGAGCGATGGCATTCACAGTGCAGGGCGATGGCTTCGCCTGCTTCTGTCCACACACAAATGCACAGATATGTACACACAGAAATGTGTACGGTAAAGTATAAGAGGAGTTAAAGCGAAATGATGAAAGAAAAAAAAGAATAAAGGCTTTGCGGTTTCGCTCTGGGTGGGACGCAGACTGAGCGACGTGGTTGGATCATAACGGTAGAGGACTGATATATGCTGTGCAGGATTTCGGAATGATGAAGGTACGAGAGAGCAGAAATCAGAGCGCAGACAACTGAAAGTTCGCATGACTACTGGAGAGCTTAAAAAAGAGGAAGAGAACGCTTGAGTGAGAAGACCAAAGGAAGTAAAACACGACGCTGTAAAATAAGGAAGCTGATGAACAGGAACAAACTGAAAATCCGGTCAGAAGTGAAAGACTCAGGCACCATCATGACACAAAGACTGTAATATCGCTCGTGAAACATTGAAAGGCTGAGATAAAGAGACAGAGTGAGAAAAGTATGCACTAAACTAGATTTATCTGAGATTGAATATGACAGATGAAGAACGTTTGTGAAGTGAAATATGGATTTTAAAGAGAATTTTTTATTGTATTGTGTATTATTTGTCATTTATTTTATTTATTATTTTCCCATGTCCCCAAATCTGACATTCAACGCTGAACGCTGAAACAGAGGTCCAACCGATAAAATGTTCATTTATGTTTATTAAAAGCAATAACGAGTTGCTCATTAATAGGCAACAGGGGGGGTGATTAGCACTGGATTCCTCTGGGTACTCCAGTTTCCTTCCACAGTCCAAAGACACGCAGATTAGGCTAATTGTCATTCCTAAATTGTACCCGTTCCATGTGCGCTGACGCCCCTAGGACAGGCCCCCGGATAAGCGTTATAGACGAGTGAGTGTGGAAGGTTTTTCTCAAAATTTGGTTATGTGACACAAATAATCAAACAATTCGTTACTGTACTTAAGTAGGATTTTCACATCTGTGAACTTTACTTCATTATTTATATTTCTACCAAATTTCACTTTTTCTTAAATATGATGGGCACTTTGTTGCATCTTTGTTGCTTATTATTACACCAATTTGCATCGGTGATGTTATACTTTTGTCTTTTGCCAGCTGCCAAGCGCTGAAGGTCCACATCGTTTTTTACAGTAGAATCAACAATGACTGATTTGCATAATGGAAGCCCCCTCTGATCGCTTTACTGCTAACCTTCCAAAAGTAAATTTTTTCTCAAGTAATATTCTAAAAGGACTTTATACAATACATGATTGGGCACAAACAGAATAAAAATGGAGAATAAAGCTGTCGAAAACTACAAGTGTGCCCTCTTGTGGTGGATCTGTTAATAGATACGTAAGCTACGGAGAATATTGTGCAAAACATTTTGTAATGAAATAAACCTTTTTAATCGATTAAATTATTAATAAGTCGTTAATATACATTCCTGATTAAGAGTGTGGATTAAGAGTGACAAGGTGTTGTCAAGTCAACATAAAAGATGTAAACTATATGCGATATGTAAATATACACGTGTATGTTTAATCGCTGGTTTCCCTCCTCAGCAGTTATGCCATGCATGGTGGATCTCCCTAAACACTCAGTGCACCATTATTGTTGGTACAATTGCCTTGGACAGTAGGTACACTTACTGGCTATTTTATCCTCCATATATACATATCCACTTTTATGGATGGACAAATGATAAATACATTAGCTAGCTCAGCAGTTCAGCCTAAGCTCCAGGGTTGTACAGTACTATAAGTGCCTTGTTGGCTGTTGGAACTCAGTGGTTAAGGTACCAGGCTATTAACTCGCAATTCAAATCCAAGCACCTCCAAGCCTCCATGCGTGGGTCCTTGAGCGACTTTGGCTATGAGCCATGGTGTTCTCTCTTCCACTGCAAGAACAAATATTATTAGTGTCTGCTTAGTGTCTTTATTTTCCCCTTGGCACGTTTCTGCACGAGCAGACTGCATGTGGTGCGAGCAGAGCAGAGTGATATATCAGCTTCACAATGTTCTTTAATTTGCTGGGTGTTGTAAGTGTTTCCACCGACCTACACCTTACCGATTTTGTCTTTTGCGTAGTTAAAAAAAAAAAAAAAGCTCAGGCATAGTCACAGGTCATCTCTTTATGCTAGTTAATTGATCTAATAAAAAAAGCTTATGTTTACTGTACCTCCATTATGTGCATTTTGATTAAACACACATTAAATCAAATGAAAACATAATTTTCAAGGGGTATCAATCTATCACAGGGCACACACACACTCACACGCTCGCCTTATTAACATACTTTAGGAACGTCAGTTAGCCCAACCTGCATGTCTAAGGACTGCTGGAGGAAACTGGAGGATTCGGAGGAAAAAACCCACCGAGCCTGAAGAGAAAACACAAACTCCATGCACACAGGCCCGAGACGGGAATCAAACCCAGAACCTGAAGGTGCAACCTGCGACAGTGCTAACCACTAAGCCACCAATGCCTCTGAGTCTAATTTTATTTTTACATATTAGTATTAATAATTCCCAGGGAACGGGATGAATGGGGCCCGTCTTCATGTGACTCACCACACTGGATGAGCAACGTTAAAGTGAAATCAGAGATGGATGAGGTGTGAGACAGGCCAACACTTCTGGCCAGTAGATGAACTCAATTCTCCTGACACAGACTCTTAATTATCTCTCACTTGTTCCCTCCTCTAATTCCTCTTTCATTCTGCCCTTGTACATAAACGTACAGTAAAATACTCTGTATAAAATTCTGTGACAGGAATGTTTATACACTCGACTGAGGCACAACTTCCGTTTTACAAGGAACATATTTTTTTTTCTTCCTGCTCAGCAAATTAATTTCGCGATCTAAGCTTTTCAGTCCATGTAAAGAATCGTTCATTTTGTAGTATATTTTAGTCTGCCTTAAGGTACAGCTTGAATTCTCCAGTTGAAAGGTTTTTGCCAAGTAGCACAAACTCAGAGAGAGATATACAGTGCAAATCGTTCTGTGAAGTGCTTTCGAAAATGGAATGTATCCTGTCATGGAGAGAAGAGAGTTAGATTAGATAATCGCATTAGGCATTTCCTTCCATCATCTTTATCCACAGATGCACGTCTGTAGGTGCGGGTGTTATCTGAGAAGCCTTCAGTGACCTGCCTGTTTCCTTTTGGTGTCTCAGGGGTGGACTAATCGCTAGCCCGGAAACCCGGGACAAGAAGATTACATGTCCTTTTTTACTCAGATTTAGCCGGCTAGCTTCAGTAGGCTAGCAGTTACGAGAATGTTTTTATGATTCAGTTACCGTAGAAGAAAAAAAAAACTCTAATCGCTGTTGACTTTTTGCAAAACAAGGTTTTCTTGTACGTACACTACAAAATTAGCATCACAGTGGCATGTCAGAACTTTTTTTGCTACGAATTCCTACCGCTCGCTTCAGTACACACGTCAAGTTTATGGCTGACAATCAATCTGTCAAGAATTGAATAGGTTTTTTGTGGAAAACCTAAAGCCACCGTATAAATCTCGTGCTACCATAACGTGGTTGTAGAAAAAAAAATGTAGCTGACCAGAAATTTTCGGGGGTTTTTTGTTGTTTTTTTTGTGAGGGCACAATGATGATTTTGGTCAAATTGTTTCAGCACTGGAACTTTTTCTAGTTTTTGAAATTCGTGAAATTTGTGATCAGTAGGCAAACTCACTCACTCATCATCTATACCGCTTAATCCTGTATTCAGGGTGACGGGGGGCCTGGAGCCTATCCTAGGAGGCTTAGGCACACACACATACACACACTCACACACTCATTCACACACTATGGCCAATTTGGGAACGCCAATTAACCTAACCTACATGTCTTTGGACTGTGGGAGGAAACCGGAGTACCCTGAGGAAACCCACCAAGCACGGGGAGAACATGCAAACTCCATGCACTTGCATATACAATGAATACAAACGTTGAACATTTCTTAATGTATCAGAGATGATTTCTTCCTTTTGTGCGCCTATTGTTCTGGGCCGTTCCTGAAAGACTGCTGAAGAGCGGATAGCGCTGTCCTCCGCCCCCAACGGTGCGTGAGCAAGCAGTTTGAAAAGAGGCGGTCAGCTGGCGTCACGTGGAAACATTTAATATCCTTCGGCCCTCCCGACTGAGTGGTAGTAGTAGCCTTAATGTGGGAGCCCTCTAGTGACGGGAAGAATTGGACACGACTAAATTAGGGAGAAAATCGGACGGATAACATGTCGTCAGATTGTGGACGAGACTCATCTGTCTGTGGGAAATGTTAGTGCTACATCCCCTGTACAGTCCTGACCTCTCTCCAAGCCATTTCCCACGTTTTTGCGCCATTAAAAGAGATCCTGGGAGGCCAGAGTTTCAGACGCGAATCATGTCCCCAGCGTACGAAAAAATCTTTTATGCAAGCACTGATGAAAAGCTAGGATCAGTGCATTAGTTTCGGTCTTCTGTTATTCTGTACAATAAAAAGTCCCGATTTGACTTGAACAAACATTGTTTGCTCGTACATTGTTAGCATTGGACTGGTCGACGTATTATTATTATTATTATTATTATTATTATTACTTACTGGTGGACTAGCTTCTCAAAGGACTGCTTATTTGTCCCTCCCAAGTCGTTCCATAAACAAAGCTGCATCATTTTTACATAATCAAAGCAGAATATTAAATCTCCTCAGGATGGTTATAAATTATGAGCTACAGGTTGACTCATCTGTTTTTTCTATACTAAACATCCATAGCTAATCCCGCTGCTTCACCTTTGACCTCCAGGTGTTCACCACATACTCCAACGAGGATTATGACCGGCGTAACGACGACGTCGACCCTATGGCCGCCTCAGCGGAGTACGAGCTGGAGAAGAGAGTGGAGAGGCTGGACCTTTTCCCTGTAGAACTGGCGAAAGGTAACACACATTTAAAGCCTCGTTGTAGCTCAGGGTTCGTGTAGAAGCCTCGCTGGGTGGTTACACTATTATTAATTCCTACTGTACATCCAGGTCAGATCACTAAATGCTATAATTACAAAAGTTTATGTATATGTAAATCTTACGTCTAAAGCTTCTGGCTCAGATTTTACTGCTCCAAGATGGTTTTTGAAAGTCAGTCGCTTAATTAATAGCAGCTGCGCTGTAAAAGCTGCCGTTTATACAGTACCAAATGAATCTGCTACATGTTTGTGGTAATGTAGGGCACGCATTGTATCTGTTTAATCATTGCTAAATATACTGTGTACGCCATTATTATCAACAAATTATGATTTCTTTGTTTATTGAACCAGTTATTTTACTCCGCCAACAATTATTTGGTGACTAGCAAAGCTAACTAGCTAACCGCGACTAGCAGAGCTGGCGACCGACAGTTAGTCTGAATAACAGGGATGAAAGTAGGTTCAGATTCTTATCTGTACTACCGTATGTCGCCAGTCCTGTAAATTTCTTCATAAATTTTTCTTTATATTTCCACTTATTCCACTTTTAAATATTAGCTCTGTTCACTTCCAGGTTGCAGGATTAGCTTTGTAGCTCACCTTAGTATTTTGTATAAATACAACAATACAGTATGAATGGTTCAAATGCACTTTGGAATGAATTGGAAGCCATTATTAAACTTGTGTAAAAAAAAAAAACTATTATAATAAAATTGATCCTAATAGATAAGCATCTCCTCATTTGCAAATAAAGAATTGTATTATAAATCTACTGACGCCGTTTAAACCATAAGGATCTTCTGTCTCGTGTCCCGCGATCAGATGGCGACGGCTTGGGGATCAGCATCATCGGAATGGGCGCTGGCGCAGACATGGGCCTGGAGAAACTTGGCATCTTCGTCAAGACTGTGACGGAGGGAGGTGCCGCTCACCGCGACGGAAGGTCAGAAATATACAGTATTAATCAGATAAAGAACCGGAATTAACCCCGTTTCTGTTTCTTTATTGCTTTGGCTCTACGTTTAAATCAGACATTATTTTCGTCCTTCTGCAAGAACAGAAGAGGTGACTATTAAAAGGTTCACTGCTTATGACATTTAAAGAACTGAGACTTGGTATTCTGGAAAAAACCGACAGCCGCCGCGGTAGTTGTGAGAACGCTAGACTTCCCCGCATTGAAATATAGCAACACTAGTTACCTCAATTTACCTAAAATAAGTAAATAAATAAAGCAAAAAGCAGAAAACTATTTCAATGTAATTGTTTTTTTATCCACATAATACACATTTTTAGAGCTACTTCCTGATTCCAGACTGAACTGATTAGATTTCTATCAGTCTCACTCTGACCGAGGTCTAATTAAAATCAAGGCATGGTTTTAACCTTGTGAGAAAATCACACTTAGCTGGCAAGCTCTTAGATCTGTACAGCGTCTGTAGACTGTGTGCAGAGGTTTACTACTGATCCCGTATTATTTTCTCCCTAATTCCGATTCCCACCCATACAGTAAGTCTCTCCCTTATCAAGCGACAGCTCCAGCCAGGGTGAAGGCCGAGGCATCTCGTGCTTTTTCCGAGGCATGTGAAGCCAGTCCACCACATCTTCACAAACAGCTGCTCACGCAACGTTAGATGTAACACCCCCGGAAGAAAGTGCTATACACCAACTTCTGCTTGCGTGAGCTCGCGGTTGCTTCGTGTCGCAGTAACTGATAACAAGAGAGCAAGTGTTCTGCTCCCTAGACAACCTGTCATGGACGGCTGCAGCATGATCGCTATTCATGCTCACAGATTCCTGCAAAAAACCCTAACTAGGATTCTGCGTTGTCAAGCCCATCGTACTACTGTACTGTATATTTCTGTGCATGTCCAAGCTACACGCAAGGATCCAATCCGATCCATTATGATAGAGGAGGCACAGAGTAATGTACAGTAACAATTCATCATTTTAATAGCCATGAATCACCGAAGGCCGGCCCCGCCCTTAATGCGCGCCCTACTGTAAATGTTTTAGGTTTCTTTCAGACTCCCTTACAATAAAACACCTCGATGTGAATTAAAGCAGTAATTGTACTGTACATGATGATTCAGCCGTGTGAGTCTCATCTCCATTCATTATTGTAATAGTGTAATTATTAAAGGTGCGTAATGAATAAATACGCTTAACAGAACTAATAAGACGTGTGTGTTTCTCATGTTCACCTCGTTTTCCTATCGCCACCAGGATCCAGGTGAACGACCTGATCGTCGAGGTCGACGGCACCAGTCTGGTGGGAGTGACGCAGAATTTCGCCGCATCCGTCCTGAGAAACACCACCGGCACCGTCAAGTAAGCAGCAGTGTTGTATCGTTTTACTCGTAATGAACTGTAAATGCAGTGTAAAGGCACAATCGTCAGACATCGTGAAACGACACTCGCCGTCCACTTTATTAGGAACACATACTGTATGTGTACAGCAAGTGGCAGTACAGTACAAGCGTTTCACTTGATATTCACATCGAACATCACAATTGGGGAAAGAAGGTGAAGGTGCACCCTGATCTCCTGGAAGTTCACACATAGCGGTCTTTAGGTCTTTAGAGGAGACTCATAATGGTAAGACAAGAAAGGTCATAATGGATTGACCAGGGTGGAGACACGAAGGTTACGCTCACTGTGAACATAGTGAGCGGAAAAGAATCTCAGCGTATAAGAGCAAAAGACCACATTGTGTTCCACTGATGTCACATCAGAACAGAACAGGAATCTGAGGGAACAGACTCATCACAACTACAGTATAACTGAGGACCAGAAAGACAAATGGCCTGGTCTTTTCCCTTTAATGTGAAGGTTCCAGGTTCGTCAGTGTTTGTAGGTTCATGCATTGTGCTGCTGATACTGTGCATGATCACATGAACCCACAAACTACTGTACCAGGAGTACAGGCGACTCTATTCAGCTGGCTGGTGAGTGTAAAGGTTTATACTGGTTTACTAAGGAGATGTTACAGTACAAAGTCGAAGGGAAGACAGAGGAATCATTACTGCATGTACCACTAAGTAATAGCTGAAATCAATCGTCCTCTTCATATTACCCTTCAGCATTGTTGTAGGATGCTGTTATTGCATAACATTCATGTTTGTGTGCTGAAATCTGAACCTCCCCCCTTTTTTTATTTATTTTTTATTTTTTAAAAAGGACACATTTTATCCACTGCATGTACTTCTATGAAAATTATGTATTCTATGGGTTTTTTTGAACCGTCCTTGATATACTGTAAAACAGCGCTTAGTCTTCTTTGTCCAAGTTAAATCACAATCTAATCTTTAAATAGAGCAGATAGTGTTGCGAACAGAACCGTGCATTCCTCAAGCCTACTGTTCCTGTGTAAAAGCATTCAGGCAAGCATGGGGAATGTCACTCATTCTCTCAATTCCTCTTATCACAGAGACAGCTCAGTGGGCTCTGTGTTATCAGTTACGCATATTCATGAATTACTTTCTTTTTTGACATTCTGAAAAAGCTCTTTCATATTTAAAAACTGTTATCAGTTTTTTTTTTTAACCAGTTTTAACGTTTATCTGTCACCGGTGAAAGTCGCTGGATGCAAAGATGAAAGTTACAGTGTACAATAAGAAAGCAGAAGTGTGTAGTTTAGCAGAATTTATTTAACACTTACTGTAAGTTGGTTCGTTAGCATTGGGCATTTTGTGTGATGTTATAATGAAGTTTTCAAATGCATAGAAAGAAAAAACGCTACCAGTTTATCCATTAAAATACAACATTTTCCCTTTAAGATCAGCCGAATAAGTAATTTAATAACCAAAATATTAAGGATGGGAATTACCATGATTCGATATTATCACAATACTTACAGAAGGTCCTAATTTGATTTTAATGATTCTGTTAGTATCATAATTTTTATATGAAAAGCATCACACTTCAATTTCTAAAATCTTAAAGCATGACACAGGGGTGAAGTGGCCTCGCACCGCCAGGGTGTGGGTTCGATTCCCATCCCAGGTCTGTGTGCATGAAGTTTGCATGTTCTCCCCGTGCTTGGTGGGTTTCCTCCGGGTATTCCGGTTTTTAATCCCACATGCACGCACGTGTGCGTGTGTGTGTGTGTGTGTGTGTGAGTGTAAATGAATTTCTAAATCACCTAAGCAGATAGCTTGCTTTGCTCCCTGCCAATGTATAAATAGTTTAGAGTGCACCACCTAGAGGATTCTAGAGGAATGGCAATTCACCACTTCAAATGCAAAACAAACTCGCACATATACACTTTTTATTTTAATCTAAAATTAGTGTTTAAAAAGAGACCAGATTTAGGCGCTTTAGATGCTTTAAAGGACATTTTAATGCTGTAACATGCAACGGCATTCTGTACAATGCAATCTGCTTACAGATTTATGGCAACACATTTTTGGAAGATTCACCCTTTGGGTGTGATGGATACATGGCTTTGCATACAGTTTGTTATTTAGGAAGGAAATAAATTTTTTTATTATGTATTTAAAAATGTTTTTACAAAAAGATGTTTTTTTTTATACATTAAGTAAAGCGTTTTTTTTTTTTTTTTTTTTCAATATTTAGCTAATTGTGTGTTTCACAACTGATCTTAGACAACCAACATAACCTGACTTTTGCCCATGAATACCTGAACATTAATTTAGGAATCAGGGTGACTTTCAAGTCCATGCATGAACCTGTGACAGTTAACTCATTCCTGTTCATGTGCTGTTCATGTGAAAGAGGCTTACAGTAGGTTCCCAAAAACCTCTTTCAGATTCTCCCAGCTTCCTTTATGAGTGTGAGCAGTGTGTGGCTTCTCATTGTCACAAATCTTTATTATACAGCAACACTTCTCCTCTGGTCAGGTGCTCTGGTGTGTGCTTCTCGCATGGGTTTTTGCTGTAAGTTTGTCTTATTCTGTACAGCAGACTCAACCACCGGCTAGTGCACTGCATAGCAGGACTGGAGACAGGCCAACTGAAACCAACGCCATTTGGCAACAGCTGTAGATTAGATTAGATTAGATTAGATTCATGGCCAATGAGTAGAGAAGCAGGGCTTTAGCTGGATGAGCTGCATCAGGGTGGCAGGTATACCCATTACTGTATGTTGCTGTTTGATGCCCATTTAAAAACGCAAAGTGAATGAAATTTTATTAAGTTTTAGAAAATAAATTAAGCTAATAAAACTAATAATAAACTACGAAATACCCTTGTTAACTTGTTTGTGTCTGGTAATTGGATCAACTCATTCCATGATGCTCAGGCACTAAAGCTGCACTAAAAGACGTCACCAGTGAAACATCATAATGTCTGTGCCGCAGGTTCATCATCGGCCGAGAGAAGCCCGGCGAGCAGAGCGAGGTGGCGCAGCTGATCCAGCAGACGTTGGAGCAGGAGCGCTGGCAGAGGGAGATGATGGAGCAGCGCTATAACCAGTACATGGAGGAGGATGAAGAGGTTAGGCTTCACACACCCACAGAGAAAAAGGTTACATACACAATAGGCAAGAGACTGACATCCCGCTCACGTCTTCTACACAGAGGCACATAGTGGGCAAAAAAAAAAAAAGATGCTTTACAGGTAATATTAAAGACGTGAAAATGAGGAAAATGAATGGAAATTTAATATAATCTTTTTTGGGCCGTGTTCATATCATCACTCCATTATTTGATCACCGAATTTACATTTTGTGCACGAGATAATGGCTGTAAGATGCAAAGATATTGCTTTTCCAAGTTTAGCTCCAGTATGAATCTGTCCTGAAGTGTGGCTTGGGGAAGTGTACAGAGCGTCTAAAATTAGAATATCTTTCAAGTGTGTGTGTGTGTGTTTTATTTATTTATTTAATTGAATTCAAAAAGTGGAACCTCATATATTTTAGATTCATTACACTTATAAAGAAATATTTCGATCCTTTTTCTGTTCTCATTTCAACACATGAAAATCAAAAATCCAGTCCCTTAAAATATTTCTAATGCTCAATAAAAAAAAACATTTACAGTACGTACAATACAGAAATCTCCAGCTTCTGAAAAGCATGTAAATTTGTGCAAAAAGATGCAAAAGTTACTGCATCGGTGCAGCAAGGCATTCACTTTTTTAATTACATTCTAAAAAAAGAAAGAAAGAAAAAACGTCCATTATGTTCCTTTTTTTTTTTTAGATACATGCATACCCATAACTAAAGTGTAATTATAGTTCAAGTTACAGGCTAGCATTGTCCGCCTGATTAGGACTGCGTGGGTGTGTACGTGTCAGGTTGCATAATGACTGGCAGCTTCTCCTCCGCAACACAACAACAGTGAGGCTGGATACACAAAAAAAAAGAAAATGTTAAAAAGTGATAAAGTGGACTGTTACTGCAATGCTTTTATTAACGAGTAATTAACGTTATATATATCGTAAGGACACGGCTGATAGCATAAACGTGGTACGTTTGAGACATTTGTCCTGCTTGATCCCTGTCTTGATCCCAGATGGTTTAAATAGCAGGTAGAATGCGATTATATTATATTATACAGCGAAATAAGTTCATCAAAAGGTTAATTAAGCGCAGGACAGCATTTAGACAGGTTTTACCAGACTGAAGTGCAGAAGGTTTGATGCAGGTCTGAACAAGTGTGTAATTATTCGGAGTTGCTTCTAGTAAGGAGGAAGACGCAATGATAAGGAGACAGATCTTTTAGGTGTAAAGATCAACATCACGTTATTTGCGAACAGTTCGACAGTGGTTTGGTTCTGGAGTACTCCTTTATTTATTAACTGTCTCTTTGTTCAAAGTTCTTGCATGAAGCAGGTGAGAGTGCGATCAGTCCTGTATTCACACACAGTTATTCACACCTTGGTGATCTACAGTATCCCAGCCAAACCTTCCTGTGCTCCTCCTCCTCCTCCTCCACGTGTGACGCGTCCGGGTGTAAAGCAAGTGGTAAATAATTCAGCGGCGGAGGATGTGCTGCGATCCGCCCCGGGTGGGACGTGGGCACGGAAGCGAAAGTGTGGCTGCGCGTTTCCTCCACGCGGCGTCTCCGAGATGATTCAAAGCCGCGGCAGTCTCGCACCTCACCAACATTCAGCTCAGGCTTTATAAATACCAGGCGTAATGTCCGAAATCTAAGCCAGATCTGTGGGATTCCAGTAATCAGATCGGATCCCCAAGCGGACAAGCGTCGCGTTTGTATTTGATTTGTCATATGAGCGACAGCACACCGTTGGGTAAATACAGTAAATGGTTATGAGTATGCAGCATGTACAGTAGCCGTAGATCATCAGCGCAGTTACGACTCAAATATCGTCTCTCAGATCATTTACAGTACGTCGACATTTGTCTGATGAATTAAAGACTTTGAAGATTTGTTTTTTTTACCGGGACTTTAGTCGTGCATTTTTGTTCTGAAGTCTCGTAACAGCGCTGACATTTAGTCGCGGGGTCTGCAGGAGCCCGGTCCTCCTCTTCACACTGACACAGTGCTATGACTCAGTCTCTGTGCATCTGCTGTCTCTATTTGTAGCAGCAGTATGTTGTTTAAAGGGACAGGAGTCACTGAGGGTGGAAGCCGGTTTCGAGGGTCTGTTTGATCATCAACATTTTTCGTAATAGTCCAGACTCGTGAGTAATGTGATTATATCACTCTATTCTCTGCAGGCCCAAGTTAACCTCTTCAGCTTTGTAATGAGGGGTTCGTGCATTGAAGTCCAACTGTAATACCCCTCTCTGTGTAGTTCCCCATGGATTATTCTGGAAGTTGTTCTCTTGAGTCATTCTATAATTTAAGTACATTATGTACATTATACAGTCTTATGCAAAAGTTTAGGCACCTCTTGTTAAAAAAAACAACAGATTTTGGTTTTTTTTTTAATTGAATATTTTCAGCAAACATTGGTTCATAGTTACTACTTATGCCATAAATTGAACAAAAATAAAAACATTATTATGGCACTGTGCAAAAGTTTGGACACCCCAAGAGTTCCAGAGTTTCTGATTCTTTTCACAAGGTTTAATCAGCTCGTTAGATCTGATGCATGGCAATAAATGGCAGTTTCAAAGATTTACAAATAATTTGACTCTTCAAACTTTGTGCACACACTTGCGGACACTCAACAACCAGCTGGGTAAGACCAGGAGAAGGCTACAAGAAGATAGCAAAGCGTTGTCAGCCTGCAGTTTCCACAGTGAGAAATGTAATTAAGAGATGCATTTTTCCCATTTCCAAGAGAGACTGTGTGTTAACACACGATCTTTTCAATTAAAAATAAATCACCAGAACCTGTTATTTATCAAGGGGTGCCTAAACTTTTGCACAAGACTGTATATTTTCTTCGAAAATATGACAGAAAGCAAGTTATATCACACAAATGTTGTGTGCATCCTCTGCTTTGCTTAGCTTAAATTGTCATAATATATATTTTGAATCAACTTTCTCATTTAAACAATTTAAATATTCCAATTAATTAACGTCCACAAAAGTTCTGACAACTCAGTTACTAAGATCTAACTCAAACATGATTTCCATCTCATTCTTTTCCTTTCAAACGCACTGTAGCAAGTGCTCTCTCATAAAAAAAAAATGTTTTAAAAAGGATTCATAATAACTCATAGTCATCGGGTATATTAATTTACCATCAACTATGTTACATGCACTGTTACGATTTGCAGATTCCTTCTGATTTCCAAGAGGTGGTAAAACAGTGTATGGAAACAAAGGATTGTCAGTACATCAGCTCTATAACAAGTCTGTCGCTAAACATGCTCTAATCAAGCTCCATACAATGGGTGACTGGTGTTGGACATGATGGACGGTATTTTGTTCAATGTCCTCCTTTCCAGCACCAGGTCGAGCGAGTCAAGCTTAACAGCAGCCACAAACCCAGCTATCCTACAGTAACTACCTCGTTCAGTCGTGTGCCGTCTCCGCTTTTGAGAAGAGAATACCGGCCACCACTGATCAGTAGAACATCTCAGAAAGAACATCCGATTCTGACTTTTTTCCTAAAGATGTTCTGCTGGCCTCCGAGTGGCGCAGTGGTTAAAGCGCTCGCCCTATCATCTGGAGATCGCCAGTTCGAATCCCGGGTGGTGCTGTAACCTCTCGCAGCCGGAGGTCTAGAGAGAGCTGATTGGCCGAGCTCTCTCAGAGGGGAGGGATGAGAGGTACATAGTGCTCCTACATTAATCACGGCTCTACAGCCAGTCAGGGGCGTCTGTGAGCTCGCGCAACGGAGGGAGCGGATAGCGCTGTCCTCCGAGTGTGTTACGCCGCCCCCAACGTTGCGCGAGCGAGCAGTTCGAAAAGATGCGGTCGGCTGGCGTCACGTGGTTTGGAGGAAACACGTGATAGTCTTCGGCCCTCCCGGCTGAGTGGTAGTAGTAGCCTTAATGTGGGAGCCTCCTAGTGACGGGGAGGAATTGGACACGACTAAATTAGGGAGAAAATCAGGGAAAAAATCCAAAAAAAAAAAAAAGATGTTCTGCTGACCAGGATAGCACGATTAGTCCCACAGATGTACTGTACACCTGTCTGGAATAAGCACTGCAGTTACTCATATTAACGTCCAAGCGCGTTGTGTGCTAAGACCAGCATTAGCGTGATTAGAAGGTTGAGATGGTCTGGTACTTTAGTTTTGCACTTCAGTGAAAATGTGGATGAAATTCAGGTCCTTACAGTATCTAATGCGGAGATTACAAATGACCAGTTGGTGTCTGCAGAAACTCTGCCACCTTGTGGTCGATTGTGGAATTGTCCCTGATGTTTCACTGCATCACACACACCCATAATTTTGAAATATTTGAACCTTTGAAAAACCAGGACAAGATTCCTACTGTAAGTAAAAAACCTGATCTTAAAGTGAACGTATTGCGCAATTTAGCACAAGGCTTTGGAAAACTATCAATTTCCTCCCCGTTGCTGATTATCATGGATTATCTGTCATTGTTAATGATGACATCATTAAATAGAAGTCTCAGTCAGTTAATGAATTGCTATCATCTCTCTCTCTCTCTCTCTCTCTCTCTCTCTCTCTCTCTGCGTGTGTGTGCAGGCGGGTGAGTACGGCACAGATGAGGACGAGGAGATGAGCCCCATGTTCCCTAACGCCATCGAGGTGTTCGACCTGGCTGAGAGCGAGGACATGCTCTCCCCTGTGGAGATGGACCCAGAGAAACTCACCCACAAGTTTAAAGAGGTCAGTGCCGCATGTGGTCGTTTGTCTTCCTCCTTTTCTGTCCTCACCGAAGAGGTTCAGGTTGGAAAAAAAAAAAAAAAAAGCAGGGTCAGTATTTACTGTATATTCAAGTCAAGAGACTATGGTTAATAAACGATGCGTATCATCGGCTGAATCGTTCTGTCTTCAGCTCCAGATAAAGCATGCTGTGACCCAGGCTGAGATCCAGCAGCTAAAAAGGAAGGTAAGGACATCACATAGTTAAAAAAAAACAAAAGCTAGCTGATCATAAAAGGTTTTCAGATGACTCTCTACATTTGTTTTTGTTTTGTTTTTTTTCTTTGCAGCTGGCTCATGCCGAGCAGGAAAAGCTGCGTTGGAGGATGGAGAAGGCCCAGCTGGAGCAGACCGTGCGAGAGACGAAAGAACGCATGGAAAAGCTAGAGGGCTACTGGATGGAGGCCCAGAGTCTGTGTCAGGCAGTGGATGAGCACCTTAAAGAGACCCAGGCGCAGTACCAGACCCTGGAGCGCAAATACAGCAAAGCCAAACGCCTCATTAAAGAGTACCAGCAGAAGTGAGTGGGCAGAAGGAAATGTGACGTGTAACCGCATGTTCAACACGGCTGTATACTGTGGAACCCAACTCAAAAAGTTTTGAATCACGAAAAAAAGAAAAGAAAAAAACTAAATATACCAAACCAAAATGTGTATTATACAAAAACAGACACACAATATCACTATTTATATACAAAACTATATACAAAATAATCTGAATGAACGTATAGTCAGAAGTCCCAAGCGAGTATTGTATCGGCCTCAATGGCTTTATGAGTCAATACGGGAGCACGATGATGAAAAGACGGTCATATGCGTATAAGCAACACTGGAGCGTTAGCTTCCCGGCTCCTCCTTTAAACCTTTATGCTCAGCTGACCTTCTTGTTGCGTCACCGGGATTCTCCTTCGTGATTCGGAGAGAAGATCTCACCCGAGTAAAAACGCGGAACCGAAATTGTAAATTGCTACTATTGGTGATATTGTTGGGTGGCTGGAAGGGATTATCCGCATCATTACATACGGAAACATGCGTTCCGCAATACGACATTTCAACATTTCGTATGTCATATTAAAGGGAGAGATATTATAGAGATATATCCATCTATTATCTACTGTATAGCACTGATCCTGTGTAGGATCTCCCTGGGTGAGGTGGGGTGACCCATGGCGAGAGTATTCTACTGTAGAGCTGCAAATGGAAATCCTGTCCGTTTCATCCTGACCTCAGATTGATCGTTAAGTTCTAACACTCATACTCAGCTCACACTGATTTATCCAATTATCCTACCATCACTACAGGTGTGAGCTAGTTAGCATTGTTAGGTGTGTAAATCTTAGATAGCATTTTACTTGGGGTGTTCAAGTCGAACCGGGACTTTAGTACTTTACATAATACACTGATGTACTTATCCCAGTGTTTCACTAGTGTTTCCATACCATCAAGCTAGAAAGTTTTCTCAGTATCAGTACCCCTGAGCCACGATCAGCCTGTCTGCTTCACGTCTGAAGCAGCTGGCCTCCTAGGACCTCCTTTAATGGCGCGAACATATGGAAATGGCTTGAGGTCAGGACCGTACGGGGGATGTGTTGGATGAGTTCCTGTAACGTGTAAGTGTTGTTTGGGAATGATTGTGTGTGTGTACAGTTCCCATAGACAGATGCACAACTTTGCACAAGTCTGTGACAAGTTATCCATCGATTTGCAAGGTTCACTCGCTGCATCTTTGTTAATTAAGTTTATTAAGCCTTTATTTGTCACTTATACATTACTGCACATTGCAATTCTTTTCTTTGCATGTCCCGCGTAGGACGCTGGGGTCAGAGCAGAGCAGACAGGGAGCAGACAGAGTTGAGGGACTCGTTCAAAGGTTGCTTAAGTTGTTCAAAGGTTGCCACCTCGGCTGGGATAGACGCACAGACTTCTTGCACCATTCAAGTGTTATACTTCGGCTAAAAGTCTCTTTACCGGACTGTATGGCGGTCGTTTTTTTATGACTAAAAAAATTAATCACAAATCCCGTTTTGACTTTGTAACACCGCTGGTAGATACAGTTATATATACTGTAGGTGATTTATCTCAAGCATTATCTTACATGGTTTGCAAAGTGTTACACACGTGCCCACTTGAGTCGCTGAGTAAAAACAGACACTAAATCAGACAGGTTTTTACATATTTACTACGTTTGTGTCCAACAATGTCCAAATTTTGCTAAATGGACACTAGCGTTTATATTACATGTAGTTTTTATTACTTAATTGTTTCTTGTCGTTGCCCTTGTTAGCAAGTATGGCACATTTTAAGCAAACTGGGTTCTTCCATGACCTTTTTTCTGAGCAGACTGAGATTTTGAGGCAGAGTGAAAGTGATGTTGCAGAATGATTTTTTTTTCTCAGAATAATAATCCACTTGTGCTGATACCATTACTTCAACAACATCATGTTTGCGTGTGTGGATAGTTTTCAGGCTAGTTCTTCGAACCAGAAAAAAATATTTAAAATTCCATTTTGCACCTTTAAATACAGAATGTTGTTTACACTTAGTGGGTGCAATACACAGGCAGAACCACCAGAGTGCACTGTGGTGTAAAAAGACATATTGATACAAAATCGGTTAGGCAGGACGTCTTGCGGTTTATTAAAGGGTGCTGGTTCTGAACAGGACAGGTTTAGCTCAGGTTAAGGATATATGGTGCTGTTACTGTAAGTGTCCATTGTTAGTCTGTGTATTCTGTGCGTGGTCATTAATGTGTGTGTGTGTGTGTGTGTGTGTGTGTGTGTGTGTGTGTGTGTGTGTGTGTGTGTGTATGATGCAGAGAGATTGAGTATCTGAAGAGGGAGACAGCACAGAGGCGTGCACAGGAGGAATCAGAGGCCGGCCACAAGGAAGAGACAGACAGCCTGCAGGAGAAGGTGAAGTGCACGGTTGATTTAAGACAAATTGTTACAAAACATTCTGAAGAAGCAGGAGAAAACATCCTTTAATTAATGTGACTGTCTTCTTTTTTAGCATGGACAACAGAATGTCTCATTTCTATAGTAGAACGTGTTTGTCTTGTATTTTTTATGGTCTACTGTATTTTTGTCCTGTCATTTTTGCAGCGTTTTTGTTATTTTGTCTTTAACATTCACCGTTGAGCTCGTTAGATGAGCCGTGGTTTGGGCGAGAATGGGGCAGCGGGATTCCCACCCCACTGGTCCTCTGGTAGAACTCGTTACAGTTTCTTGCAGTGGGTTAAGTCATAAATCTGTGGCACTAAATGGGGCGGTGAGAGTGTAATAGTGTCTCATTATTTCTCAACAGTGAGCAGATGAATGGAACCTCGGCTTATACTGTACACAGTACTGTGCAAACGTTTCGAGCCCCCACTCATTTCATCATATTAAACAAAAAGTTAAATGAAGTAGATTCAGTTAAAGAAACATAAACAAAATGTTTTACTCTGACAAGCTGCAAAGTGCCTAAAAATGCAGTTTGAAAATTGGTTGTTTATGTAACAACTGCAGCAGCAACCTCATTTCCCCTCTCGTCCGATCCAACCACTCAGCATTCAGCATCAGCAGGATACAGTACTCATCACCGGCCTGATCGTCTGTCATCATCTGCATCTGTTTCTCACTGATTCACGCCTTAAGCCGTGTAGGTCACAATGTGGCTTAACAAACAACAAAAAATATTACTACATTATACAGTACTGTGCAAAAGTCTTAGGCACCATATTATCTGTAGTACACATTTTGTTATATAAGTTTATTATGTCTGCATTATTACTGTTATTACTCTGAAATCTGTCATGTAATACAGTATGTCGCTTTGTTTACAGGCATGCAAATATTCTTCTGTAATGTTATTTATTCATTCATTTGAGTGTGTCTTTGTAGGGAATGGTCTTGTACATAATAATGCAGACATAATAAACTTAAATAACAAAATTTGTATTACAGATAATATGGCGCCTAAGACTTTTGTATATTAAAGGCAAGAAAGTCCGGCTATTTGGAAACAAAATATGAAGAAATGAGGGGCGGCTCACGACTTTTATAAACATTTTAAAAACTTTTTTTTTAAAATAGTTTCCTCATGCAAATAATGTCATTTGTATTGCAATGAAAAATAAAATGGATGGCGGTTCAAAGAAGGATTTTGTGAAACATTATCATTCGGTCTAAACAATTAAACAACGAAATCGCAGCAGTTCACTTCACACACTCCTCCGTTTCCTTTTTCAGATCACCGACTTAGAAACGAAGGTGGACGCACTGAAGAGCTCCGAGCCCTCCTAAACCTGCGCGGGAACGATGGAGAACGAGGGAGAGAGCAGGAGAAAAAAAAAAACTTTCAACCCGGGCCGTCCCTCTTCCCTGCATGTTTTCCCCTGCGGCATGCAAGAAATGGACAACCCGAAAGACTGCAAGAAACATTAAAGGGATGATACTGGGGAGGGGGGAGGGGACACGACAGAGAAATCATCATGTCCCGCCAGACATGTGGCACAGACCTGCTCACCTCTAGTCTTCATGACAACACGTGTAACTTTAGGACGTTTTTGCTTTCCGATTCAGTATTTGAATTAGATTTTTTTTTCTCTTTCTCTTTTTAATGGCCCTATATATATATATAAATATATATATATATATATATAAAACAAATGAAAAACATTACACAGCTTGTAGTCTTGGAAACTCACAGCACGCCACTTGGACCTGGTGCCAAATGAACTGAGAAGAAGAAAATCAGACTTTTGGGTTTTGACTTTTTTTTTATTCTTTTTTTTAATCTGTGGCAGAGTGAGTTGATGTGAGCTGATGGTGTTTGTATATAGTCTTCAGTGTATTTAAAATGCTTAAGCAATTGAGCTGTAGGGGAAGGAGAGGCGCAGGTAAAGTAAATGTAAACAAATGTCCCACTTCTAGACCTCTAGACCAGATGGAGTTTTTCTTTGATTGATGCGTTTTTTTTTTTTTTCCCTTCCCCTCAGCAAAATGGCAAACAGGGTGCGAGACTCGTGTAAGATATCCTTCCCATGTCCCTTCCAAGACACCTTGGACCGTATTCCCGGAAGCGCGTCGTGAGATTCAGGTCTCTGGCTCGCCGGGCGCTGCTTTCCATTCACGCATCAGTCGCAGTCGGTGTGTGAACGAGAAAGACAGGCCGTGTGACAGGAGGCTAATTTAATCTACCTTCGATTCGAAACTTCTGCTTACCGGGTTGTTCCTGCCAGCGCGGTAAACGGCAGGGTGCCTGATGATACAGTACTACAGTGACTACAGCTTCAGCATCACTTCTCCTCTAGGCTGAAGGTTTTATTTCTCACTGATCCAAGAATTCCAAACGAACACCTTGATATATTATATCAGCTATTAATATTAACGCACATGACCGGGTCCAGGCACTGCTTTATTGTGTAACAGGAGGGGGAAAAAAGGGAGGTGAGGGTTTGAAGAACACAAGCACGGTTTCTGTGAGATTCAGGGGTTTAAAAAAAAAAAAGTGTTAAAAAGCACCTCGGTGTCCTGTGTGAGTCGGGGGTTCCAACCCCAGCAGCACCAGGTGCTCTCACCAGGATTGTCGAGCCCACGAGCAAGGCCCGTAACCTTACCTGCTCTAGGGGGCGCTCTGCCCTCTGCTTCCTAACTGGAATATGCGAGAAAAAATCATTTCACAGTGCTGACAAATAATCTAATCTTAATCTTAATCTAAATGATAAGCGCACACTTGGAGCCTTTTAGCGTTTCATGATATAGTATTAGTGAGCTGATTTTTTATTATTATTTTTTCCCCCCCAGGTTATACGTACAGTCCAGTCGTATTGTATTCGATGGGGAAATGTTATGAGTTTGGGGAACTGGAATTTAGGTACAGCTTTTAGGTTGACACTGGCGTTTAATCTGATTCCGGATCACGTGGGACAGACGTGGCATCAGAGGACACTTCCGGTTCCTTTTGAACAAATATGTTTTACACAGAAAGGGCATTCACGAAGCGAACCGAACGGAACGACGGCAAAATCCAGACATTTTCATGTGTAAGATGCTACTTGTTCCTTTTTATTCTTCTTCTTTTTTTTTTCTTCTTTTAACAATGAAGAAACGTCTGCAGAACTGTATTGATCGAGTCTCCCGGACGCCTTTCTCTCCGTTTGCAATAAGAAAAAGCCGCTCTGCCGTCGCTGTACTGTTCGTTCGTTCGTTCGCGATTTCAGTTCAGTGTATTAAAAATTGGACTCTGGAAAGGCAGACAGTATTATTGGTTTGGACAGACTGAATGCATTAGCTGTAGTTTCCATGGCTTTCTCATGGTGTGTGTAATTTAAATTCAAGCCATCGCTTCCACTTGCTATGTTTTTGTGATGATTAAAAAAAAAAGGAAAAAAAGTCTCTTACGATGCAGTATTGAAAGCGACGTCCGGGGTTTTAACAAATATTTTAGCGATACAAACAATTATTACTCTGCAACAATACAGTATATACTGGGCTTTGTTATTGTCAGTAGAGTATAAATCGAGGTTGATTTTTTTCTTTTATTATTATTATTATTATGATTATTATGATTATCATTTTCTTTGTGGAAATAGATCTCGCGTCGTGCACTTGCTCCGGGTGCAGTTAACACTGCGATAGTCCAGGGTGTGTGTGTGTGTGTGTGTGTATCACGCGTCCCAGCTCAGCCATGTAGAGCAGAACTCATCGTACTCCTGTGAGCTTCGATGCGTAAATACTGCACACTCCCTGAACTACCTCAGATCCATCCTCTTTCCATTTATTTGTTTCTTTCTTTCTCTTTTTTTCTCTCCTCCTCCTCCATGCTTTTTCGAATATTTTTGCACATAGATGAATAGAACACCATCTTTGTAAACACATGGTGATGAGTTCTACAGTGTATGTTCCAGTGGGGTTCATTTGATGGCAGTCAGCATGACCGTGTAAGCTTGTCTCTGCTCCGGCTGTGTATCTGTGTACCAGGACACACTTTGTATGATCCACTCAGGTTGAACGAGCAGCAAGTACACACACACACACACCACACTCGGACCTGTTCAACAACAGGAATGTCTACGCGATCACGTCCCAGGAAGACTCCACGGAATTCCACCGCCATCATCATCATCATCATCATCATCCTCCTCCTGGCACGAGTATCCGTTCCCTTCTCATTTCAGATCCACTTTTGCCTTTCGGAAAAGGACGGGACCCGATGCTGTACGAGACTTCCTGATGGATGGGCCAGTAAAGGGCAGAGCGACCGCGGCAGGACGAGCTTCATGCCGAGTGATCATCAGAGCGCTGAAACACTAGTCAAGACATCCAGAACTTACATTCCGGTCGACCTGCTTTTAAAGACGTCGCAGCCTTCCGTAAGGTTCACTCGCTTCTGTGTACAGAGAGGAGCTTATTCCTCGCGCTGGTGTAAGGGTGTTACTCATTTTAACGTGAACTAAAAAACTTGACTCCATTCCTTCATTGTTGAGTTTTTTCTTTTTTTTTTTTGGTTAATTTTTTTTAATTATTATTGCTTTGAGTTGCAACCATATAAATAAGGGAAAAAAATTGTTCCATTTGAAAGGAGCATCATGTTCATCATGCATAATTTACTGTCATTAACAATAAATGCAAAAAATGTGTTGAATAACATGAAGAGGTGAGAGATCTTTTTATTTTTTGGATTATTATTTTTAATAATAATTTATTATTTTTAAGTCGGTGAAACGTGGTGTGGGGGTTAGCACTGTCGCCTTGCACCTCCGGGGTCCGGGGTTCGATTCCCGTCTCTGTGTGCATGGAGTTTGCATGTTCTCCCCGTGCCTGGTGGGTTTCCTCTGGGTACTCCGGTTTCCTCCTGACAAAACCTGCAAATTAGGCTAATTAGCGATAAAAAAAAAAATCCCCTAAGTGTGTGTGTGTGTGTGTGTGTGTGTGTCCTGTGATGGATTGGCACCCTGTCCAGGATGCACCCCGCTTCGTGCCCTAAATCTCCTGATAGGCTTCAGGTCCCCTGTGACCCTAAATACAGGATAAAGCGGTGAAGACGGTGAGTGAGTGATGAGTGAAAGAAGTCGGTGGCTTGTGAAGCCTAACAGCGGTCTATTTTTGGAAAAAAAAGTTACACGTCAGTAAGTTATTTCTGGCACAGGTTACTCGATTTTGGCTTTAAAATCTTTATAAACCCGTTGATAGTGTGTTATTCAAATCAGGTCTTGTTATGTATGAAAATTCATTTCAGCAATTAATATTGTTTTCATTAAAAGTTATAAAATACTGTAGCATGAAATCCAAAACTCCATTGCATAGACTTTGCATGTTCTCCCCGTGCTTGCTGCGTTTCCTCCCACAGTCCAAAGAATGCAGATTGGTCTAATTGGTGTTCCCAAATTGCCCGTAGTGTGTGGATGAGTGTTTGAGTGTGTGCATATTTGCTCTGAGACTGATCCACACCCTGTTTGACATTGATGGCCTGATGGCCCCGCCTCATGCCCAAAGTCTCCTAGGATAGGCTCGAGGCTTTCAGCGACTCTGTACTGAATAAGCGGTATAGAAGATGTATAAATGAATTTCAAAAATGAAATTCAAAACCACAGCTAGAAGGTACGTCTAAAAACACACACAGGTTGACTCATGAGGTCATCAGAAGAGGCTTTATTTAGGATTTATTGGGATTTTTTGAGGGGCGGATGGGTGGAGGCAGAGCAGCGCCTCCTCCTGGCCCGCCTTTCTCTCGCCTCACAGGACACGTCTGAGTTTCAGAGGAGCGCACTGTAAACACGGACTTCTGTACAAAAAACAAAACCAAAAAAATAATAATAATAAAAAAAACACCCAGAGATTGTAGATTACCCGCTTTAAAAAAAAAAACCAATAAAAATCCAACTAAAGCGAACACATGCTGTACAATTCCAGTAAATCGCAAAATATAAAACAAACGACCAAAAAAAATGAAAAATACAACTGAAGATAGTCAACAAAACTATAAACAAAACTATAATATATATACACATCATCTACTACAGCTAGGAACCAAATAAAAACTGCAATTCATCATGAACATTAGACTCTCGATCTGTTTTTAAAATGTACACATATCTTTTTTTTTTACCCCCTCAGATATACAAAACAAATATTCTCAATGAACATCCATCTTATTTCTCATACATAAAATAGAGTCTTCATATTTATTTCGCTATTTACATCGACGTTATGTACATGGAGGCTTTTCAGACAGGCCTCTGCGAAAAAAACAAAACAAAAAGGTTCTCAGCAGGAAGGAAATCCTGAGAGACTCGCGTCCGAGACGAGTAAAAGCAGCCAGCAGCGGTTAGACGTTTTCCCTGCGGCCCGTCTGAGAGCAGGTTTGCTTTTATAGCTTATGATGGCTCCTTTAGGATTTGGCAAGAGATGATGAAGTGTGATTGAGGGCTGATTAATGGCCGTGGTGTCGAACACACGATAGGGGAGTGCAAAAGGAGAATCGCGTAAGAGCTTAATTCGTTCATCAAGCTATGACGAATTTCTGACTTTGTGAGAAAGTAGGAGAACCGAGGTGAATTGTACTGCGAGAAAAGCGAAGAAAACCGATATAAATAAAAATATATTGAAAAATTGAACACTTCCAGCTGGATAATGGCCTTAGCATTGTCTATATGGAGATGATGTTCTGACGTGCTTCCCATGACGAGGCCTGCACCCGGAGCTTCCCGATAAGAAACGTCAGCGAAGCTTTCACCGCAGAGACGGTCAACCGTCGTAGACGTCGTCTCCGTGTTACAGTATATACGTATGCTGAGGACTTTACCGATCGAAGGAGCTGGTCTCGGATTGGCGGCTCATGGTAGCGAAGGTGTGTGTTTAACACAGAGCTGAGTTACAGAGTAAGTGCCGAGTGCCTTTTGTTGGCTTGCGTAGGAGGAAAGGGGGGACGAAGTGGAGACGTTAAAGTCCATGAGGTCAGATTGTCTCATGATTTAGTGGGGAGTTTGTTTTTTTAGTGTGAGGTAAAAGAGGTGAATAGAAGTCTGTACGCATCCAGAGGAAATGTAGTGTGATCCCATCACATAGGCTTCAGTTCCACTGACGGCAGTGCAAACTACACACAGCTCACAGAAAATAAAAAAAAGAACATTGTAATATATATATTTATATATATTTAGGAAAAATCTGAGAAATCTGAATGGACTGATGAAAGGATTCCACGGATTGAAGAAGAAAAAAAAACACGAGATGTTGCAGAAATGTTCTGTGTGAATGAATAAGCGTACTGTATAACATTTAACTCTGTCCCGAAGTCCAGACTCGAGAAAGCAGGAGATCCTGCTGTGTATCCTGACCGACTTCACTACTCTTCCAGCAGTCCAGCTGAGATGGAGAAGCAGAAAGGTTTGTTATAAAGAGGGAGGGGTCTGAATGGCAGGGTGGGAGATGATTAGCCCTGTTACATATCTTTGGGCTCGAGCTTGCAGGACATTTCGAAGAGCAGGTTCTGATTGTCGATGACCTGCAGCTGGCGCACGTACGCCTTGGTCTGGAGGTGCGAGGGAGATGGCTCGGCTTCCATCGCTGTCAGGAGAGAGAGAGAGAGAACGGGGGTTTAGATGAAAATGAGAAATTCCTTGTAAATAATGCATTTGAATTTTGATTACAACATTTTGTGTTTGAGTGCATCTGAATATTAATGAGCCAAAATTTTTCGACAGAAAAAAAAAAAAAAAAGAAACCACAGGAGGTGAAGATTGTGTTACTTAATTAAACGAAGCAGGCGAAATAATTATGTTATTAAATTTTATGTTTCGTGCTCACTGGTGTCTAGTCAGTGCAGAAATGCTTTTATCCCTCGTATTTCCATGACACATACAGAAGCCATTCTTACATTAAACCACATATACTGTGCATATTCAATATTAAATCCATTTTTCAACAAGCAGTTGCTCTAATAATAATAATGACTGGGTTTGCCAGTTTTGAGATCTCGTTTACAGTGCTGTGAAAACGTATTTGCCTGTTCCTGATTTAAAAAAAACTACTTTTAGTAATTCAGATCATCAAAAAAATTTTTATATTAAACAACGATAACATGAGTAAATACTAAATGTGTTAAATGCATTAAATGCTGATTTCATTTATTAAGGGAAAAAAGCTGTCCAAACCTACCTGACCCTATGTGGAGAAAAATAATGGGAAAGGGGCAAATACTTTTTCACGCTGTCATCATACCATTAACACTGCTGCATAGTGAAGACTTTAACAATCATTACACTACTGCACTAACTACACTATGTAGCTACACTAGGTGCAGTTTATGTTCTAATGCAGAAATATGAATTCCTTGACACTATTTTCTCGAACCCTAACTTGGCCTGAGTTTGGTTTTGATTCGGACACGCCGTTACGCCAGCAGTGCTCTGAGCTACAATATCAGTTGTCATGAGCTTATTAATTAATACTTATCCATCATTACGATCTCACCATGTGTACCCCTTCACGGACCCAATTTTACGCGTCTGCCACTGGTTACTTCCAGCACGACAATGCATGATGTCACAGACCAAAATCATACAGTATCGTGCTGGTCTCAGTCAACAGAACTGAAAGTAGTAGAACAGGAGATTCGCTGTATAAAAGAAAAATCTGCAGTGAGTGCATGATGCAATAGTGTCAAGATGGACCACAATCTCAAAGGAAGGTTTCTACTATCTTGTGGACTCCATGCTATAAAGAGCTGAGGCTGTTTGAAGTGAGGGAAGCCCTAGCCAGTATTAGTGAAGTGTTCCTAATAAAGTGTTCATTATGCATAAGGCGCAATGCAACATTTGGGCGAAATATTTTGAAAACCTTACTCCGGACTGCTTTAAAATGCACCCATAACATTTGAAAAATAATGTTCTAATCAATCTAAAAGCAATCCTACATGTACAGCAGACTGAGCGTGACCCCTGAACACTGACAGAGGAGACAACTAGTAACCACAATATTAGATAATTAGACTGAGATCATCATCAGTGACAATACGTCATTCTGAAGTAGTGCATCTTCAACTCTACACAATACTCAATTCCACCACAAGGTGGCCACATTAATATAAAATCTCTTCTCCCCTTGCACCAACACTCACAGGTCCATTTGACTGCAGGAGTTCAGCATCCGTTGCTAAGACACACTTAGAGAAAGAGCAAGTAGGAGAGAGAGAGGGGAGAGGGGGAATGTGTTGTGGCACAGAGGAAAGAAGAGCTATGAATAGCTTTGCGTTGTCCTCTCTGCTCTCCAAAAAACTCCTGCAATTCCCCTGTTCAGTCACAGCCTGTCAGACTTTTAGTCTCCTGTTTTACACTGATCCGGGACCAGTGTTCCTCAAACAGATCCTAACCAAAAAAGAAAAAAAGAGAGAGACAGAAGCTCTTGTGCTTCTTCGTTTTTTGGACAGCAAGTGCACATTAGATGTGATTATCGTGCTGCTATCTCCATCTGACTCAAGTTGGAAAGTTCAAACTGACTGAAGATGATGTGGAACTCGGGCGTGCTGCAGTTTGCTTGAAATGCCAGTGGCCATGATGGCAGGCTTTGGACCACAGAAACCGATCCCCTTTGACATTCTTGAATAAATGAATAATGTTATCAGAGGGTGCTGAAAATGTCAGAACAGTTACGTTAACGTGCAGTTTCAATCTCAGAGAACGGCTACAAATGCACCGGTCTGCACGGTCCCTGCTTCCCTCGGGGTGCATCACAGTCTCACAGTTAGTCAGCATATTCTAATAGTTATGGTCATTAATGCAATTAAAACACCAAGGCCAAATATCCATCATCCATACCACTTAATCTGTGTTGGGTCATGCGCAGATACAGTCATATCACTATGAACAATTTCAAAACTCCATTCAGCCTACACTGCATGTTTTTTGGACTACGGAAGGAAATCGGAGTACCTGGAGGAAACAACTCCAAACACGAGCAGATTGAAACCCCAACCCTGGACGTGTGAGGCGACGGTGTTAAGAACTAAGCCACGATACCACCTCCATCCTTCATATTATTAATTTTTCACTCCACTTTGGACTCCTGTGGTCCTCATTTAATCACTACAGTTCTATACCGCTTATCCTATTACCAGATGATGGAGACTTTCTGCACAAGGCGGGCTATACCCTGGAGAGGATGCCAAGCCACACAACACACTACGAGCATCTTGGGAACACCCATTAACCTAATCTGGATTGACTTTGGACTGTGGGAATAAACCAGAGTACCTGGAGGAAACCCACCAAGCACGAGGACAACATACAAACTCCATGCGGTGTGAATCGAACGCTTGACCCTGGAGGTGCGAGGCCACAGTGCCAACTACTACGCTAGTGCCAACCACTACGCTAATGACCTGCCCCAGTGGTTCTCACTCCTATCATATTTGGCTAAAATGCCACAAAACTGAATCGGAGATTGAATTGATTGAATTGATAATATTTGAGATTGATTAATTAATTAATATTGAGACTGAATTGATAATATGTCCTTCCTCTGAACTCACTGTAAATCCTACTAACATAACCTCTTATCTCTCTCTGATTTTTTGTACAGAGATCCCAGACACTCTCGCTGTTTAATTCCCTCTTTTCATGTTTATTAGTAAAGCTGCACATTTTATAGCATAAAAATCTAAATCAGAATATGGACCAGTGCAATTATCTAATCACAAAGGGCTGCAATTTATTACTGTAATGAACGCATAGTCAGGAACTTATGTACAGTTTAATAATAATTTAAGGCATTTTTAATTACATAACTTTCGAGGTGATAAATAAATACAGTATTGTCAAGCATACTTTTAATGTTATGCATTAACATGTTGTGCCATTATTTTCGATTGAACACAAAATGGTACATTTAACAGCTACTTATCACAGTTTAAATGCAATCGATATACTGTATGTCTCAAAATAATTACAATGTGTTTGTTTTGTTTTTTTAAATCATATCCTTCAGCCCTGTTTATTGGCTACACCCACTAACATGCTTGTAGTTATATCATAAACAATGGTACCAAACCACATTGCTGATCATCACTAACATACAGTGTTGGCTATTTTTGGCTGAGCAGTGCTATTGGTTAGATTTTTGGCTTAATGTGCCAACTTTCCAGTTTCACTCAGTTTTTCAGTTTATAAGTTTAATGTGATATAAACAGACAGTTTTTTTGGCTCAATATTAAACTATTTATGAGTTGCAGCAGAAATACTGAGAGCAGGAAAGAACCGGCCATGAGGAGAACTAACATGATGCATGTACACTAACATGTGAAGTAATACTTCAAAAAATATAAGACCTTTACCCGCTAATAATAAGAGAATAGCCTGAAATGTATTAAGAGAGAGAACAAACAGTCTTGATTTCTACACCAGACTGTAAGCAACTGTCTGACTAATTCAGCGGCAATCCCCTTAACGCAAACCAATAAGTGTAATCCACTCAAGGGGATGAAGTGGTGAAAGCACTCCGATGATTAGGCTACAAGAACATGCTTCAGTCAGAGAGACAAGATCCTGATAAATGACAGATACATTCCGCTTCCCAGACAGAGGTGAAATAGTCCTTACAGGAAAAAAAATAAAATAAAATTCACTAATAAAGTGAACTGTTAGATCTTGGCAAAAAAAGATCTTGGCATGAAAAAAAAAGCATGTTATAAAAAATTATATATTTTTACGTATTATAATGAGAGACGAGATCCAGTTCAGTACAAAACAAGCAGTAGGTCTTCATCAGATGCTGCTTACTACCACACTGGACCTATTCGCTCCTCTGCCAGACTCTTACTGGTGTGTTTCATTAAACCGAGCAGATGCAATAACTGTAATCCACAATTATGATTTGCGAACATTTCATTGCATGCCTCTGATTAACTGGCAACGTGACTTAGAACATTACACTGGTGTAAACTCTGATCAAATCATCCCGAACCATCTAATCATCTCGGACGTCAGGATCAGACGTGTGATTCTGAAACATCATCTTTTCATTCAGAGCACTTGGCATTTAGGATCATAAGATTTGCATGAAAAACTAAAAATAGTGAACAGTGAGTTCCTACCCACATGCCTTTATTAAACTTTATTCGTTCGTAAAATTGCTTTTACGAATGAAATCCTGGTCAAAGTTGAAAATCATTTTAAATAAATTAATTAGAAAAAAAAGAAGATTAATATCAATAATTTGCTATCATAATATGCTTTTTGAAATATTATGGAAATCGTGATATATAAAAATTTTTCATTTCAAAATACATTTAATAACAATCTGCCTGTAAGCTGCTTATTTAACGTTACATTTATTATTTAAAGCCTTCATTATTTAATCGTTAAAATAAATAAAATATATATATATTTTATTTTCTCTTTTTTAGTGTTGATTTTTTAAATACAATTTTAATGATAAATAATACACATTCAAGTCATTTAGAAGTTTTTGTACGGTATCACTAAAGTTCGAGAGCAATGCTGCCTATTGTCATACACATTGTGTATAATAGAAATCTTTTTGGGAATCAGCTACCTTATACTGTACCACAGCTCCTTTTTCTTAATTTAAAATATGAAAATTTAAGTTTAAATTTAAACTATGAAAAGTTCATCCTTCGGTGCTCACTGTGATTTCTCTCTTCTCTCTTTCCTAGAAACAGCTTTTCCTTTGTCTGTGCTGATGCTGGAGTATCATTTATTACTACAGAAAGGATAACTGATGAACTAATCTGAACATGTTATTATGACCACTTGACCATCCTTGCTGTTACAGAAAATGTATCAGGACTTTAGGACCAATCAGAATGCAGAATTCAACTGCTTAATAGTAAAGAGGTGACGATAAACATTGATAGACTTTCAACCGAGGATGTGTTAAAGTTTATATTGTATACTCTTGCATAAAAAAATAGAATAATTTATACTTTTTGTTCCCTTTTGCATCGCGCAATCTGTTTATCTGTTTCATTTGTGACCGGTTTGGCGGAAATAAAGCCCAGCTTTGTTGAGCGAAAGGAAATACTGACTGGGTGTGGAGCTATAAAGTGTGATTATACCATATCAAGCTGAATTCGGCTATGCTTTAGCAGCACGCCACGAGTTTCAACATTATTGCCCGAGGTGATGTCATGGTTGCCATGGCGCCTTGGCTATTGTTTGTCTGATTGGTTTGATTTTAAATGAAAATATGCGAGCGGGATGCGAAGGTGCTGGGAGCCACACAGCTGCTGCGCACACATGCACTGGTGCTTTCAGGCTTATCAGGGAGGGGCCGCCTATTACTGAAACCCGACAGTAATGTTACACAATAAACTGTAAATTGTTTTGAGATCAGGATCTCACACACAGACAAACCAGACACGTGCACTAAAACAACTGCTTTTATTATGTCAGATGTATGTAATAGGGGTGGGTGTGCGTGTGCGTGTGTGTGTGCGTTTTGAAGTCCCGCTTGCTGTTTTGCTGGCCCTCAGGGCTGTGCTGTTCTAAACAGATGGGATGTGGCAGGGTGGAGCAGAGCTCCCCCAAAACTAATCCACTCAGACAGGTGTGTGTCCGAGCATGTGTGCTTGTTGTGGGTGGAGCTGCGTTCTGCTTTTTACAGTAATCTTTTTTGACAGGTTGGTTTCTGTTTCAGAAAGTGTGTGTGTGTGTGAGAGAGAGAGAGAGAGAGAGAGACCTACCTAGCTGAGTACTCCTGTACCGCCTGATGCTCCTCACCATTTCTGCAACTTTATGCTGAGAGAAAAAGAAAGAAAAGCAGATCAATTTAGAACAAATTTCTGAAAATAGCCATGAAACATGACTCACTACACATCTCCCGGCAATCCAACAGCGTGGTCACATGCATTGTCACTCACCATCTTTTCGAAATTAACCAATTCCCCATGGAACGTCTTACAGCTCTCATGAAGGAAAGTCAGATCTGAAGAGAAAAAGAGACACAATTAAAGCATGGATTCACAATGGAAGCTCAGCACGTGCTTAGACAGGCGCCTGCTCTCCTACGGAGCATCAGCATGGTGTGCACACATCAGATGAAAAAGTAAAGACACATGACATGCCACGCTCGACTCTGTCTCTTCAGCTCGGCCGTATTACTTTGCGGAGGTGGGGAGGAAAAAAAAAAAAGCGAAGGCCAGATGAACGCGCTCAGGCACGCCAACGCATACCACCGGGAGTGAATATCTGAATACAGGTGATTCATTAGACAGAGGGATACAGAGACAGACAGAGGGGTTGTTTAGGTCATCCTCGGATAACCTCATCACCTGCACGGCTTCTAGAGTCTGGAGCTGGTAAACAGGCATTAAAAATGCAACGCTGATGCACAAACATAACCTCCGCAAGCTCCCGAAGGGCCAGAATATCTGGAACAGCCACTAATAATTTATCGACTGAATAAACAGAAGGATGAACAGTAACAGTGAGAAAGTGTAGGGTAACAAAATATTTCCAGTGTGATTGACTACTGCAGGATCACAAGACCTTACTGGGAACTACTAAATGATATTAATCAATTCTTTTCATATCAGATTCTATTATCTTTCTTCATGCCTAGAAGTGGTCATTTCAAAGAAATCTCTCATTTCATTTTATTGGTCAGTACGAGGGTGGACTATTTCAGAGAGACATCCATGTTCCTTTCTTCCACTAATTATAGTCCAGTTTAAAGAAAAGAGCAAAATATCAACGACATACTGGCCTGCTCAACCTGGGACTTCTGATAGAAAATTTCACACTGTTCAAAGATCTTCTTATTCTAAGTACTAATAATATACAATGGGCATTTAAGTGAAACCGTGATTTTAGATTGTGCAGAATAACAGAAGAGTAAAAAAACTACCTTTATTTCTCCAAATAAGCCCCTGCTACACTAATGCACTCATCCCACCGCTTCACTAGTTCTTAGATCTTCCACCGTCAAGCCTTCTTTTAAACCTTTGCATTCTGCCTTTTTTAAAACCTTTACACCATTTAAATGCTTTACTGTGGCTAAGAGTCTCATCCACATACGATGCTTTAACCCTTCTGTACATGTTGATCAGTTTTTACCTTAATTCATTAGAAATTTCATCACGAGTCCTGGTTTCACTTAAACTCCTTTTAAATTACGAGCCTTAACCTTACTTAAATCAAAAATGTAACACAGTGCATTTGTGGCTGTTAAAACCATTACCACCACTACATTTACAATCGGACGTCGGGCTATAAATCACAGCACTGAGCCTCTTTATATAATGTCTATCTTTGTTGAAGACCTGCGCAAATGCATCTTATCCTCCTGTATTAGAAATAAAAAATGATCAATATATGTAATGTTTATTTCACACACGTACAGTATCTGCCTGTACTGAGGTCTGTCTATAATGTTAACCTGGGGTTTAATCATGCTTTCGATTAGGAAGGCAATCGTTGGAATAATTCCTGGCAACAGTCAGAAATCAATTGCTACTGATTATAATTACTTATAAATTAATTACTATCAAAAGAAATAAGAGACAACTTGTGTGGAAAAAACATCTTTTGTATTGTTCGGATGTGTAAATAGACTAGGAAAGCAAATTGTATTACAAAAAAAAATGTATACTTTAATTATTACCTTTTCCTTGTTATCATTAGCAAATTGATATACAGTAAAATCCTTAAGACTCTGTATAAATACTGATAAATACTGTATCATGTAGAAGCTTTTAGGCTTTAAAGGTCTGCAATCCTAATTTAAGAATGGTAGCGTGAATGAAGTGTGAGAATTCAGAGTTAAAGCAGAATTAAAAGCTAAAACACAATTTTAGAGAACTGATTAAGATGGTTCTCGTTGAAATTAGACCAAAAGGGAATCTCCAGCACTCTCTTGTCGAAAGAAAACTCACATAATTGTGTGCTTTCACTAAAATAACTGTTAAAGTGTTAAAAAGGCCAAAAGTATGAATGACACCAAGTGTTAAATGTGAGAGATATGTGAAAAAAAAATCCCTTTTTTAGAGTGACAAGATTAAAACCTCTGACGCAACATACAGTAGAGACTTAAAAGGTTACCTGAAAGTAACAATAACATGGTGAAGAAAAGCGACATCAAAACAATAATATTTAGATAATAACAGATGCGAGAATGATTTTAACTACTGTTATGTCTGCGCTGCTTCTGTCATATCACAGTCTGATAACACAGATGAACTGACAGGGTTGTGGAGGAGAGCTATAGGGGAGGTGACACGAGTAAGAGGCAGAGCAGCGATCAGACTGGACACAGAAGGGGAATAGGCAGGAAGGGTGTTGCTCAGCGTACTGTATGACCTCCTAGACGTATGACTGCTGAGTATTCCAGATTTTCCAGGAGTAAAAAATATCACAGTGTGTGTTAGAAAGCAAACAGGGACTGTGCATACTGTATACTGTATTCAGTATGTGTGTGTGTTGCAGTACTAGTGAAAGCACTTAGGCCCAGCGGGGAGTGTGCTCCGAATCAGGTTTGCACAGCGCATGGAGAAATTAAAGGTGTTAATTAGCCTAGCTTGGGTCCTTGGGTTGCTTTTTAATCAGGCAGTAGCGGGGCTGCCTCAGCAGGACTGAGCTTTTTATAAGCACATCTGGACAACAGCTGTTTATGCATTATGTGGATAGATAATGAGTTTGTGTGGTGCACACCGTGTAGAGTAGTGTTTATGCAGATGTGTGAGACGTGTGTGTACAGATGTCCGTTATGTGCTTGTGTGTCTCACCTTTGAGCAGCAGTGGGGTGAAGGGGATGAGTGGAGCCCTCAGACTGGCTAATAGGTCCCTGTATGACTTGTGGTTCCTGGAAGGATCCTGAACAACACACAGACACACAAGAAGTTTATAAGTGAGCTTGATGTCTAACCTAATGCTTTGTGAATTCAATACACTACGTGACTATTACTGTAGATGTACATCTGCTATACAAATATTGTTAAAATTCCAATTTAAATGTTTAAGATAACGGTGCATTTTAGTCGACACCTATGATCCAATAAACCTTAACCAAGACATTTGTTGCTTGATGAAAACAAGGAGGAAATGCATGTCATATTTTGTTTCCAGATGTGCATGATAGTCTTGGAAAACCAGTCGGCTGTCACTGTGGGAGGATTCAAACACTGGCCACGTTTCTTTCTGCTTGTGAGACACTTTGACTTCTTAAGTTTAAGAAATGTTTCAGCAAGATTTTTAAACGTTTAATTCTGTCCACTGAATATTCGTCCTGATTGCATATTTTGTCTACATATCTAAAGTGGCTCTTGTCTACATATCTAAACCATCGCTAATTGAATATCTTTTTCATCATACAGTGAACGTCTTGCTTTGATCAGGTTGATGAACAGTTATGTGCCTTGGGGAAACAGGAACAAGCATAACCTTCTGATCATGTTCATTGATTTTTATTTCTTTACAATTTCTCATACATCAGATAAAAATTTGCTTTGTTTTTCTTTTTTTTTGTTGTTGCACATATTCATCTTATTCTTTACATATATTTATGTTTTTATATATTATATAATGTCTATTATATTATGTTTTTATATATATATATATATATATATGTATAGTTTTTTTTTTTTTTTTGGACCATGTTCTTCTTGTCTAATCGTGTTACTGTACTATCCTTGCTACTGGATGTTTGAATTTTCATTCAGGATCAATAAAGTAAGTAAGTATGAATGTACAGTATGTACTCTATCTATCTATCTATCTATCTAATGACTTGGATGTCTATCTGCAAACACCATGATGTGTTAAGGTTTTGATAAAGTGGCTTTTGTCTACATATCTAAACCATCGCTAATTTAATATCTTTTTCATCATACAGTGAACGTCATGCTTTGATCAGGTTGATGAACAGTTATGTGCCTTAGGGAAACAGGAACAAGCATAACCCATTCAGTTTGTACTCTGATACAGATTGCGAAAATGCCTGAGATGCTCCTGCACTGCAGTCAGAATCTTTCCTTTTCATTTTCACAACTTGGAAACGTTAAGATACACTTATAGGGGCAGAAATCTGTGAGACCATCACACATGTGTGACCCTTCCCCCAGTCTGTTGGCTTAAATTTGGATACACACCATTGCATAGAATGTAATGTATGTGTATGCTGTAGCATTACAGTTTCCCTTGAGTGAAATTCATGCGCCTAAATCTTTTCTAGCATTACAATACCACTGAACAAAGCGAGGTCCATAAAGACACGGTCCGGCGGGTTTGGTGTTAAGGAACTCGAGTGGTGTGCACGGAGCCCTGAGCTTAACCACCTTCAGGATGAACTGAATCATCAGTTGCTAAGCCTTGCACGATATCAGTACCTACTTCCACATCTACCTTGTTGAATGTATACATGCAAATTCCTACACAAGCTCTTACAGAAACTCTGTATTATTATATTATTTTAGAATGTGATGTCCAACTAGCTCATATACTGTACAATAGGTGTGATGGTCAGGTGTCTACATACTGCACAGTACTTTTGTCCAAATACTGTAGCACCTTTGGTTCAAAGCGCTGACTACACAGAAATATACAGGTCGATAAATACTGACAGGGAATTATGCAAGTGTATTTACGGCACTGAAATACAAAAGCATTTTTGAAAGACTTACTATGGTATGATGGATTAACTGAGCTATGTGAGTAATATGATGGCTCACCGCAATGCTCTCAAACTGCTGGAACTGCTTCCTGAACTTTCCAGGCAAGCCCTGTGGAACAAGCACAAAGAACATGGATGTTTCATAAACAGTCGTCCCTTCCTACCAGGAGCTATACGGCGAATGCAAAAGGTTGAAGTGAAGGATTAATTAAAAGGTCACTGCATTGAAATTGCAAGGTGTGTTTGAGAATTGTTTCCTTTTAAAAAAAAAAAGAAAAGAAATGCTGCTTAGTCAGTTCAGTTGCCATGACTACAGCTAACAGGCATGGGCCAGGAATAACACTTGGCGCTTGGCAAATGAAAAGAGGCAAAAACCCACAGTGTATGTACAAGGGTGTCTGAGTGTGTATGTTTGCATGCAACTGTCTAGTCCAGCAAGGAAGAGAGGGAGAGAAGAAAGTGTATCTGTAACAGTGAGAAAGAGGGACACTCGAAGATAGGCGGTGAGAAAGTGAGGATCAGAAACAGGACAAAAATGGAGGAAGAGAACGGAAAAGGTGATGCTCACCTCCCAGGTAAGGCGCAGACGGCTAACTGCAGGGTTGTCCAGCCCCAAAACTACAGCGAGGAACGACAGCAGGTCCTGCTGCTGCTTACACCTAAAACAAAACCCAGCCAGACTGTTAGGACATGCTCGGAAAACCTGAAATCCAATCACGATTATTAGATAATTAGGTGATAATTATACAAGTACTACAGGCTGATTGCCAAGGCTTTATTTTCTCATTCTGGATGAGGCTCTAACAAACAAGTCAAACACAAGCGCACACACAAGCATGCACCGGTTTACTCACAGAGCTGCAATCTTGATGAACTTGCGCAACAGCTGCACCCTCTTAGGCAGCGACTGGCACTGCAAGATTTCAGTAGCGACCCAGTGCTGCACTTCGCTGCACCGCTGCAGTACCAGCTCGAGGTTGAGGGGGCGCCATCGAGCCTCCTCTCCGTGGAACACATAACACACAAACTCCACCTGTTTAAACACAAAACCCTGGTTTGGCACATGCAGTGATTTTTTTTTTTGTAATATCAACACTAAAGGGTGAGGCAGCTGTGGAGAACTAGAAATGTGTGTATGTGAGCTTTGTCTGACCTCGTGCACACAGCTGAAGAGCTCCCAGTCAAACACCACCAGCTGGTTGGCGACTTCCTCTGCACTCATGTCATGCAGTTTGCTGTCACCCGGGGACCAGTGGATCTCCTCAGGCAGGGGCATCTAATGCATACACACACTGTGAGCACTCTCCACACATACTGCAGTGAATGAAACACATGTTCTGGCTCTGAGCTTGTCTGATTCTTATCAACAAAGCAATAGCTCACAGTTGGATTTGTCAAATCACAGCACACCCCGTTCATATGGAAATAAAATGTATTGCAATATTGACTTGGTAAAACTGAACAGTTGAAATCTGTGAAATCTCTCTTTACAATCTCCTAATAAAGAGCATGGCGTGTATACAAAAACGAGAAAAGAAAATGAACTACCGTGATGCAGTGCGGCTCAACAGTAAAAGTTAATCCGCAAAGCAAACATGGCTAACGCAAAGTCAAATACGGCAATTAGCACAGCGTCAGCTGCATAATTAATTAAAGCCTGCTGGTATTTACCCGCTTGGATTTATTTAGTTTTCGCATGCAGGTGACTCAGTGCAATGTTTCTCACCAGGCTCTCGAGCTCGGAGGGTTCGCAAGCGAACAGGTGCGTGTTGACGCCCAGAGTGGTGAAGACAGCCTCGTCACTGGGACGGAACACGGCCTTCTCTGCGTAAGGAGACAGGAGCACAGATTGCAGCAGGGTGTTAAGGTTACACATGTGAACCCAACCTACACTGATAAGCACACCTAAATGTCAACACATTTCGCATGCAGCGTGGTGCCCGCAACGCCACCACACCGATGTCAGCCATGTTCCTGTTTGTCCCTTACAGGACACATTATAGTACTTCATAGGGGTTTCTTACGAGCATCTGTTTACTAGTACATTACACAATACACATGTGTGTGACTTTTTGTTACCTGGATGTATAAAACTGACAAAACTGTTCTGTTCTGCTTTTTATTTTAAGCTTTTTTTTTCCTGCGTCTTCTGATCATGTTCATTGATTCTTATTTCTTTACAATTTCTCATACATCGGATAAAAATTTCCTTTGTTTTTCCACATCCCATCCCATCCATACTTGGATATAACCGTTTGAGCTGTTTCATGACACTTACCTCCAGATGAAGTGACAGCCACGAGTATGAGGTTGCCTGGTTGAGTCGGTTGTTCCTCACTGTACTGGAGCTTTTCTCGCACCAAAGCCAAAATCTCTCCGACGCGGCAGGACAGGCGGCTCCGGATGGTCACGTACGAGTGGTCGGGTGTGTACACCCTACAAAAAACTAAAGAAGCGAAGAAGCGAACTTTTTAAAAAAATGCAATTCCCATACTATTTCATTTGCATGTTTTGGTTCTAAGTTTTCACTACTAAAAGGTAAACAGCTCAAAAGTAACTGTTTCTTGATCAATATATTGGTTTGCTGTCTGCGTCCTGGTCTGGTCATACATCTTCACTATAAATAGGCCTCAGAGGGCCAGGGAGGTCAGCAGCTATTTCCTCTTTAGAATTGCTTATTGACTAATTGCTTAGTGAGTCTGGAAAGCACTTGGCTTGAATCACGTCTCAGATAACGTCAGACTAACTAATGAAGTTCTACAATTATTTAAAACAATAAAAGAATAGCGTAACCCCATGACCTCACTTCTCCCATTAGCAAAAAGCGGGAGTAACTGATTTTCAGTCATTTTGAGCCGTAAATGTCATACTGTTAATTAAGCAGTCTGAACTCACTTTCGTCTGAGCCGCGGAAAGCCTCGCGCGGCTGCAGGCAGGCGTCGATGCGTCTGAAGTGGCGGAAGAGCGGACGCACCTGCTTCTTCCGACTCTCCTTGTCTTCCTCTGCCCTACAAACAGAGAACGAAGAGAAAGTCAGTAATGCCTAATATAAAGGAATTTAACAGAATTGTATCAGTAACACAGAGTCCTGCCAGGGAGCACACAAACACCAGCATTCTGTGCACTATTTATATCCGAAGTGTAACCCGCGGCTCGTTTGCTAATTGGAAAGACATTGACACGACTGATCATCTCCTCCCTCCAGCATTCTTTGGCTATGAAGTATGACCCAATCCCATCAGTGTTGAAAAGCATCGGTTCCCCCTGGGAAGCTTTATTAAATCTCTACACTCTCAGAACACAATAAGGACACTGAGCTCAAATTTCCTTTATGCAACTATCCTCCAGGAATTAAACTACACAACACATTTACCATAACCTAGTGGTTTGGGGTGTCGTGTAGTCAGCTGACTCACAACTCACCACAATTAACAACGGAATAAAGAGTGTGTGCGTTAAGGAAAACATATCCAGATACAATTTGGCAATAAAGGCTGATGAAAAAGGTTCTGATTGCCAAATTGAGTAAAATGACATGAAAATGCAAAAGAATCACTTTTTCCGAACTGAATTGATTTCCCCTCAATCTCAGTCATCTACCATAAAACTTTGGCCCTAACACATGACCCAACCATTTCTATAGAACCCTTCCTACATACAGTAAGTGTGTTTATACAAATATTTTTCCTAATAGGACTTGGGTACTAAAGTATTTTAATGCATTTTTTCTGTTGAAGTTGCTCTTTAGGAATTTTTTGTTTTACTGTGATGTGTGTTATACTGTAAAACTATAATTTCCCATCATTTGAAATCACTATGCTTAACAAAAAAAAAAAAAAAAAAAAAACATAATTTACAGTTAGCAACTTGGTAAAATAGAATTGTTCCTTTGCCCTGGCCCAGGACCCACTGCCCCATGAAAACAATATTCTCAGACTAGTACTTTGCCTAATGAAAATCCATATTTAAAATGGACGTTTATTATTGCCAGTAATCTCTAAGTTTACTGCATTAATAAACAACTACTCAAACAAAAACTGACATAAAAACCACAGGAAGGCTGCATTTAACTGCTTTTTTTCTTCTTTTTTTTAATCGGCTAACCTATCCTTTATTTTTTCTAGCAATTGGTTTAACGATAATTTTGTCCCAGTTAAGCTAGCAAAAATCTTTTAATCTTTTATTGAAGGTTTTTCTCACACAAATATTTTTTTTACAAAAAAAAAAACTGTAAAAAATCTATTAAAAACTATTTTTAAAAATCTTGCATACAGCTTTATCTTTACATGAGACCCACAAAGCCCACAAAATAAATCCAGTGACATTTTACTATATACTGTAAATCAAGGAATAATATCACCTCTCGGAAATGCTCATGTTATGTAGTTAATTCACTTAGTTTAACATGACATCTATGTAGGAATCAACCATCTTAAACTTTAACTCTATATTGTTTAGTCTATACACACATAAACAAACTGCCGTTGCCAGACTGGCAGTTCTGCGCTGGAGAATCGTCTGTTAAGTTCTTGTCTGAAATGTACAGTAGCTGGTAAGAGCGCAATGACTCCCAGGCACTGACACCCACCAGCACACCAGCACACCAGCACTCAGACTAACTCTCTCTAATACACACTTAGGCTCCTGCCCTGTCGATTTGAGGTCAGAGATAACCGAAGTGTTTTCTTTTGAGATGTTCGTGCTGTGTGCGAGTCTGCGTGTGGTGAGCCATTTCAATTTGACAGAGCACCGTTTTATTAGGGTTACCACACTCTAGACATATCGGGTTCAGAAGTCTCATATTCCGCCACTCGCGTACAAAATTGTGGATGAAAGTAAATTTTGTGATGCATCAAAACCCTCTATAGAAGTCAACATGTTTCCATAATCGACGTAACCGATTACATCAATGCATCGTTGCAGCCCCATGCCACAGCATTTAAAACTGAAACACACTGAAGCTCTTATAAGAGAAGAGTCCTTCAGTGGTCATGTTTAATAATGGCTCAAGATAATAATCTAAATTGCTAATCGTTTCTCTCACAACGTATCTGTATGCTTCTCCTGATGGCTTTGGAAGATATATAACGATGTTTTTTGTCTGGTGTGTATCCATATAGACTTAACAATGAACATCTGTCCTTGTCGGAACTGGGTACTGAAATTTGCCGTATCAACATTTCTTTCCTATTAATGTATTCATAATGAATAATCATAATGCATTTATTCTATTACACAAGGACAGACAAGCCCAGAAGTTAAGCATGTTTTGGATATAGTTTTAGAAATTGGACAATAGATATTTTGGAGGCTTTTAACATGGTTATAAAAACAGCTTTGCTCCCTGCAGTCTTTCACACTTTTTTTCCCGGTGTTTGTTGCTTTAATTTTGTGAGCTGCACAGGAATCACAATGCAATAAATTAGCACACGGAATTGAGAGACCAAGCAAGGTGGAAAAGAAGTATTTATTATTGATTGTTATACTTTTTAATTCATTGTGTTTTGGTTGGTGGTCCTAATTTGTTCACATGTGTTTATCCAGACAGAAATTTCTTAAGAACTAATTGGTCTCAAGTTTGAGTTAATAATGGAAAAGATAGATAGATAGATGGATGGATAGATGGATGGATGGATATCCCTAATTATAAATAAGAAGTCTGCCAACAGTAAATGAATAATGTATGTGGGTGTAATTTTTTTTTTAGTTTGTTAACTCAAAATAAAAAGTGAGCAGGTTTAAAGGCTTCATTAAGTGGTAAAGCGATTTAAGATCACATAAGGAACACATCAGTTACCAGATGCAACCCCATTCCCAATTAGCATCTTCACAGAACCATGGCCTTGTGGTTTATAACAGGCTACAGTACGTCTCCTGTTAGTATTTAACAGCTTGCTACTGTATAATAATAAAACGAGCCAGACATGCGGGGGGTCACATCAGATCTTTTTGTAATTTCCTTTCGAACCTTCGGTGGATGTTTAAAGCTGGGTTTGGGGTTTAAGCACAAAATGTGGATTTGGATCTTAATCAAAACCATGTTGTGTTGTTCCTCACTGTTGTAACGACATACTGTACAATAGACTCTGCACAGAAAAGCTCAACAGTGAATTGACTTACGGGTTGTGGAGAATCTCAGTCCAGCGCTGAAGCTTCAGGACGTCCTCCACCAGCTCTGGGAAACGGCTGAGCTCTTGCACGGCACAAAGGTACAGTTCCTATATTAAGAGGACATAAGAGTGAGAGAGTACCCCAGGGGAGCCACCGTGAGTTTTGAGGCTTTCTTTTCCTCGAGAGAAACAAAAATGATCTCTCTCTGTGTTGGTTGGAGGAAGGACCGTTTGCTGGAGGAAAGATCAACCAAAACAACTATGACCGCAGATACACGGTACTGAGTCAGTTTTGTTGCCATGGAGACTCTGATAGACTCCTGCAAGGAATAACACTTCAATAACCCTCTGGAGTGTTTTTGACTCGAATGTGAGAGTGGATATAGATGTGATTGTGTGACTGCTCAAATTTGTACCTTAGGGAAGCTGTTGGACCTGTCCCCCTCCTCCTGTAGCAGCTCTCTGTATGTGTCCAGGTAGCGGAAGGCCACACTCAGCACAGCCTGCTTCCTTTCTGCTCCATCCCAGGTGGGCCAGCCTTCGCCCTGCTTGGGTTCAGCTCCAAATCTGAGCACAACGTTAAGGAGACATCGCAACCTATGTGCAACATGGCAAATAATTTTCTGTAATTTGGACTTCAAAGTATACTAATTAATTCATTCAAATTACTTTTTTATTTTTATCAAAATAAAACGTTATTGAACATGTGAAATTGTCACGTTTTCTGTGAGGAAACATTTTCCGTTTTTGGAAGGAGTCTCCTCTTTCAGTGCTTTGTAGCATTTGGAGGTTAATCCTCAAATATATTTTCTATCAGGAGATGTTGCCTAGGTGGCACTGAGGTGTAGTGTTTATCACTGTCGCCTTGCACTCCGCGGTCCGGGTTTGATTCCTGGCCAGGTTCGATTTCCATCTCTGTGTGCATGGAGTTTGCATGTGTTTGGTGGGTTTCCTCCAGGTACTCCGGTTTCTTCCCACAGTCCAAAGACATGTAGGTTAGGTTAATTGGCATTCCCAAATTGCCCATTGAGTGTGTGAGTGTGTGTATGTGTGTGTGCCCTGCGATGAATTGGCACCCTGTCCAGGGTGTACCCCGCCTTGTGCACTAAGTCTACTGGGATAGGCTCCAGGGCCCCCGTGACCCTGAATACAGGATTAAGCGGTATAGATGATGAGTGAGTGAGTGAGTGAGTGAGTGAGATGTTGCCTAACTGCATAAATCAGTTAACATCTTTAAAAGACATTTTCTTGGGTCATGTATTTAAAATATTAAACTATTATTTGTATTACTGTGCTAGATTACTTTTTAGATTCTAATAAACTAACTTCCTCTCAGTAACAATGAGGGCACTTCAAAAATGTGACATTATACTGTACACTAAGTAGTGACATCGATACCGTGTTTTGTTGTCCTGCTGTAAAGCACACGGACAAGAGTGTGATCCTATTCCTATCTCATCATCTAACAGACAGACACAAGCATGGAAAAACACAAAGAATAGCATGTGGCCATCCAGGCAGCATAATTACAACCTCAGAGAAGTGGCGAAGGCAAAGGAACACACCCATCGCGTCTACACGCACGCACACAAAGACAAACACGTGCAAAGTTTCTTCTCTCATCTTGAGCAGTTTGTTATTAACAGGGCTGAACAGGAAGTGCAAACTTTTATTCACCGACAGTCAAAACAGTCAGGCATCTTAGTCATAGAGACAAAATACTGCTTAGAGGGTCGGAAAAAAAAAAACAAGCCTGTGTGGTTGTGAGCATGATTCAAACGTAATATATTGATTAGCAGTTTGTTTTTTGCTCTTTCAAGCTTGCATTTAGGTCAGTCTGAAGTTGTCCTGGTTATCTGCGGCTCTGCTCTTCAGAGCTATTTAAAGTGTGACTCCCTAACACCCTGTCCACATTTAAACTACTATTTCTGTTCGAAATGGCCAAATGGCCAAGCAGGATCGTACACGCAAGCTGCCTTTGATGGCAGTCCAGATATAGTAACTGTATTGATGTCCACTCCTTGCCAAAGGGCCTAACATCGCTCGGAGTTCACTGGCACCTGGTTCTTAGTCAAGCAAACAAGCTTGGTGGTACAAAGCGCTCTATGGGCTTTCATCACTTACTCGCTCACTCACTCACGGTGTGTTTGTGTGTGTTCGCGTACAGTATATGTGTGCTAAGTAAAGGCCAGTGGCTCTATTTTAAAATCTAATCCAATCTGGAATGGCAAGAGGAAAGACTGCCAAGGGGTTTTCCCTTTGTCTTCAGGTTGAGCAGGAAGCAGACATGTTTCTACAACAAAAGATTTGATTAGGCCTGGATTTCCAGACCTGAAGAGGGATCTCAATGAGGTGAGACAATCAGGAGACAGAGAGAGAGAGAGACACACACACAGACAGAGGGAAAACTGGGTGCAGACGATGGGCATTAGGAGCAGTGAGGCATGCAGGCTTCCCGGCTTTATGCTTGGGGAGCAGACGAGTCCCTACGGTACTTTAGCTACTGTAGTTCAGAGGACAGAAAGAGTCTTCAAACTGGGAATCTAGGTCATACAAGGAGATTGGGGGCGATGACTGTCCTCTATTCACATGCACAAATAACCCCAGACAACAACCACAATCAGCCAAGAGCAGATGTTTAGCTCCAAAATGTTTCCATGCTCCTGGTTTAGTTTTCTTTTCTATATAAAAGCAAGTATTTTGACGGAGTCTGTTGGATGATAAGGCAGTGGACCATATGATAATATGATATTGTTAAAGTTTCTTTTTCGGTATCCAATGTGGGTACCATCAATAACCCGACAACAGCAACTAACTCCAATGTTAATCCACCGTGATGGAAAAAGTCCTTTTTGTTCCATTTATGAGTTTTATTTTTACTTCTGAATAAAAACAACACATTTCTCTATGTAATCCCTGGCTACACTGATGCACCTACCCCAGTGTTTCCCTAGTGCTTAAATAAGAAAGTTCTCTCAGTACGCCGGAGCCACTGATGGCCCAAACGTGGGGAAATGACTTGGAGCGAGGTCAGGACTGTACGTGTTCCTATAATGTGCAGGTGGTGTTGGTGAATGATTGTGTGCACAATTCCTACAGACAGGTGCGTCCCTTTCGCAAGTTGGTGGCAAGTTATCCGTCAATTTATAAGGATCAGTAGCTCGACTCTCTGAACGTTCACGAGAACGACTGCAGTGGGCTCCAAGCCACATTGATCTTGATTCACAGACATATAACTTTCTTTAAAACGTTTGCACCCTTTCAGATGTTTTACAGTGACTAAGTGTCTCATCGCTGTATGGTGCTTGAAGGCTTCTGCAAATTTGGCAAATCAGTTGTAGAAATTTCATCACAAGTCCCAGTTTGACTCGAACACCCTTCGTACTTAGTGGGGGAATGGTGCCCATGTTTTAATAGAGGGATTTCAGAAATAAATGAATACAAGACTGGAGATATATCTTGCTTTTATGAAACTATTTCTAGTGACTTTATTTGCTTTTAACCTAAATAAATAAGTTTAAATTGAACTTCGTCAAAATAATCGCGATGCGCATTTATGATTGAATGCGCTTTGTTGCACTCTATATTCACACTAATGCAGTCGCTGCTCGTGTCGATTTCTGTTTGTTTCTTGTGGGTGTGTAGTAGCGGTTACTGTTATCACTTGTAGGTGTGTACTGTCCACACACACTTTTATTTAGTTACAATGAGAAATGGCAGCCTACTATGCGATTTATACACACCACTTTTGCTTCTGAAATGTCTTTAACTTTGATTTACATACTAACTTTAAAGTATGTAAAAGTTTTAGTCTAAAAAAAATACTTTGGACGTCAGAGCCGTAGTAACCAGTGTGCAACCTAATAGACTTTTCTTTTTTTTTTTAATTGGGCTCCTACAGTTTTTATAAAGATCCAACTTACCCCTGGTAAAATAAATAAACAAAACCTGTTGCTACAGGTGTGAAACAAAAATACTAGAGACTGTACATAGTGTGCCTTCGCCATTCAAAAAAAACAACAAAAAAAAACAGTATGGGTGTGGAGGGGTTGATATAAAGATTTTCGAAGAGATTTTCCATTTTCTTTACTTCCACGGTTTGAAAGACATGCTCCTTGAATGCGCGTGAATGGTGCGATATTGTGTGAAGGATACTGCTGAAGCAGGACCTGCTGAAACTTGTCGGATGCCAGGAAGATTGGGTGTGTCAACATGAAGTCGTCCAGGAGTATTTCTGCGGAACAAGAGAGGGGGAGAATTAGTACTTTCAGAACATACTTCACGAGAGCCGTTAGCCGTGGAAACGGGAGGCTACCGCTAAGAACGTTTCAGTCAAAAATAACATCAATCATGCGACATGTACACAGCTCCACACAGTGCCAGACTTGCTTGACCGGTCATGAAACCCAAACATGTCTGTGTGAAATGAAGTTTTTTTTTTACCTTCTCAACCGTCACTACATTTTTTTTTTATGACAGACAAAGGACGCCTGAGTAAACGCGTTCACGTCCCTGCAGTCTCTGGAATGTACATGAATACTAAAGCGGCCCAGACGCCTTATAACTGTCACTAGTACTCAGGATCTCGATTCGAAATTCATTGATAAAAGAACAAAAAAAGGAAACTCCAACATTCTTCATTTTACTGTAACTGTCTAAAATATTGGGCAGAATGATTAAAATGTGATTCAAATTTTTTTTTTTATACAGGAAAGAGAATGGAGGGCTTCGCTCTTGATATTTAACAAAATAAAATAACAATAAGCGAGGAATCACAACAGCTTTTGAGTACGTTCCTCGATTTAAGCGTGCATGTCATTCTTTAACCCAGAACACCGGCGTTTCATTCCACTGGCAGGATGCAAATCGGCTTATTAGACATCTTCAATCGGTATAAATGAATCGATTTTATTGCTGCGAGTCTGTTATGAGATTAGACAGCACACTGTTGGGTTTCTCTGTGTAGAGTAGCCGCGTTCACACAGCTTGTTCAAGGCGCACTCTTATTGAACCTTGCCACTGAACGGAGGGTTGTTGTTGTTGCGCCTTTATGCCAAAGGAGAAAGGAGAACTGTGTAAAACTGAGTGCTGCTTTTGCAGAACAGTTCTGTGATGTTTTGAGATGTGTGTGAGACACACCATCAGGTAATTTATACACACAGTAACCAGCAGCTAACCACAATGGAACGAAAAGAAATGAGTGATATAATGTATATATTTTGACATATGAGGTAAATGTGGACGGCTAGCAAAAGTATCTCAGCACGCATTTGTAACATGTCATTAATGTTTTGAAAGACATTATATTTATTTATATATCATATCATTCACTCACTCATCATCTATACCGCTTAATCTTGTATTCAGGGTCACAGGGGCGCCTGGAGATGGCCAATCCATCGCAGGGCACACACACATACACACACTCACACACTCAATGGGCAATTTGGGAACTCCAGTTAACCTAACCTACATGTCTTTGGACTGTGAGAGGAAGTCAGAGTACCCGGAGGAAACCCACCAAGAACGGGGAGAACATGCAAACTCCATGCACACAGAGACGGGAATTGAACCTGGCCGGTAATCGAACCCAGATCCTGGAGGTGCAAGGCGACATTTATTTATATATGTACATACACACAGCAGGCTTCATTAAAAAAAGACATACTTAAGGTACAACTGTAAATTGTTAAAGCCCTGAATGTCTACGTGTAATTGACCCGTTCAACATTTCTGCAGAGTGAAGGCACAAATGCAACGATGAACACCTGAGACAGGCTGCCATTTTTTTTTTTTTTTGGCCTCTGATAAGAAAAGTTGATAAATGAATAAAAAAAGTAATAAATTAAAATTGTACACACTAACAGACTTACATGAGTTAGACGAGCAGTAAAAACACTAGGGAATGTGGGATGTGATGTTATTGAAAAATAATTACCTTCAGGGTGATAATGATGTGGATTATTTTCCACCAGCAGCACACCCCCATCCTAATTTAATCCTTACATGAACTGGGGTAACCTTCTACTAGGTTCGGCACGTATCCTGCTCCTTGCTTGTACTGCATGTTATATTTACGTGCTATTGTTAGCCGTGAGCCAATCACAGTGGCTTTTTAAATGCATCTCGTGTAATACAGAATAGAAGTTTGAAGAAATAACCACACACAAGCACAATTCTTTTAGTCAATATTTTCAACGCAAAAGTTCTAACACGATTAAAAATCATATACGCTCAATTAAGTTTTTTTTTTTCCTAATGCTCAAAATGAGGCATCTGTATCTAGGTTACGTCAGTCTGTATCTGCATCTTAATCACTGATTTAAACAGCATGTGCTGCCACTTTAAAAACGATCCAAAAGTCTAACCTCAAAATTAACACAGCCCTAAAAAAATAAAAATAAAAAAAAGCAGGCCACATCCTTCACGTAGTATGCAAAAAGCTCATGCAAACAACTACGAGACAAACCCCAGGCTATTACCTAAAGAGGAAAACACAATGAAAAGTCAGTGGAAGACAAGACACCTGAACCCGGTGACGTCAAATAGGATAAACTACACCGGGCATTTCAGCTGATAACCTGATATCACAGCTTTCTGTTATCTGACTCTGCTGCTTCTTTTTCGTCCTTTATGATTTCTGGTCATGTCTGTTTTACTCTGAGAGCGAGTTAAAAAGCCAGATCGAATCAGCGTTTACTGTCTGTGGTCAGAATAACAAGGTTGCGACCGGCTCGGGAGCGGATCTCGCTGTAGCTGTGCTAAAGGACGGGATAGATGTGTGGGAGATGTTCCTGACTGGTTGAGGCTTGTCCTGTCTCCTGGTGGGTTGACTAGAAGGTTCTCTAATGTGACGTCAACAGACTTGAGCACTTGTAGGTCGAAGGGAAAAACAGTGAGCGGTGTCGAGGAGCAGGTGGCTTGAATAGACACAAAGGGTTAAAGCGTCACTGAAGAGAGGAAAGTGGAGTGCAAGAGTGTGAAGCTGAAAAAGTCACCTGACTACATGTGTGAGTGTGTGTATGTGTGTGTGTGTGTGTGTGTGTGTGTGTGTGTGTGTGTGTGTGTGTGTGTGTGTGTGTGTGTGCGCGTGTGAAAGAGAAAGAGAGAGACAGTGGGTGATAGTAGGTGTGTCAGTTGGAGCCCCGTCCACATTTTCAAAGCTGCAAATTTCCCAGAGTTGCTACGGAAACAACGCTTGAAGTGGTTGTGTGTTTATTGGGAGGGTGAGAATGAGAACGAGAAAGAAAGAAAGAAAAGAAAGAAAGAAAGAAAGAAAGAAAGCAGGGAATCAAAGTGCTGTACACCACATTAAAGCAAATGTGATGCAAAGTTGCAAGGACTCACTCCAGCTCATTTAAAAACAGAGTGGATGAGTGACAGGAACAGAGTGAAGACAACGCTTACTCCGTACTGCCTTAAGTTCTCCTTGTGTGCGAGAGTGACTTAATCTTTATCTAGCAAAGAAATGCAAATAAATGCTCTAACATCATCGCTTTTGGCCTTCACAGCTTGATTGCACAGCTTCCTGAAGGCGTGCTGATAAACAGTGTCCTTGCTTTAAAAATTTTTTTTTAAAACACCTCCAGTCGAGCCTAGGTTTTCCTGAACCTAAGTTTGCCCACCAGTCAAACGGATCAGAAAGTCGTCTGTCCGTGTAACCATAGCAACACTCGCAAGACACATTATTGTTTCTCCTTAGACTTATTCTGACAAATCTCTTTGGCAGCAAAAAAATGAAAGGCTTTACTGTCACATATCCGAGAGCACTACAGACAGAGATTTTTTCCTTTCTTTTTTGGTTATTCAAGCTCATTAGCTAAAGCTTGTGAAGGTCGGGTTACGTGAAATTCCTTGCTAACAAAAGGCCTGGATAAGCATCTAACACAGCTGTATTGTGACGACAGTTACAGTACTGTGCAAAACTCTTAAGCCACTCCATATTAGGGTATTTCCTATGGAATCCCACCTCTTTTCCAATTCGTGACTAGATGCCCTCTGAATTTCGCCTACAATCAAGCAAAACCTATATAGTAAGTACGTTCAGATGGGTCTCCCGAACACAATGGATTAAAAATTCCCAGAAAATGTCCTGTGTTTGAGTCATGAGAAGTTGAACTGAACCACTTTTATCCCCTCAGTCCTATCTCGCTCACTTTGGCCCGATTATAAAAAACGAGATAAGGCACATCGGAGGGCTCAATGAACTCTATTGTTTTTTTTACTTGAAAATACTCTGAAATTACTGAAATCACTGCAAGAACCACTCTGTAGACTTTAATGGGGTTTGTAGAGTGGACACACACTGAAAAATACACATGGTTTTAAAAGTTGACGTTCCAAACTATTCCTCATTATCCAAGATTTTAGCAACTACGATTCTGATATAAGTGAGAGTAGCAGAGGAAACCTTCTTCGTGCATCTGATACCGTGATATATTAGCTGATTTACCTGGAGGGGGAAGGGGCGGCTCCAGCAAGTGGTCCAAGCCATACCCCCTCAACTCACACACACACTCACACACACGCACGCACGCACACACACACACACACACACACACACACACACACACACACACACACTCTCCCTGAGATCACTGTCAGTATATAAACTCAGGTATGTAACCGTATGAACTAGAAACGAGCCATTTTCAACAGGAAGAGTGGTGCGCCTGTACTACATGTAGTTCCTGTTTCTGTAAACTGGGGGGGGTCTGTCCAACTCAACCACACACACACACACACACACACACACACACACACACACACACACAGAAATTATACAATTAACAACAATTTTAAAAAATAATGAATTAGATACATTCAGTTAATTTTTCCTCATTATCCTTGACAGAAATGTTACCCTGATGATATGAATACAGTCCTAGCGATATCTAAAAAATAAAAATGAAACCCTTTATGCCTCCATGTGAAAATCCTTTTCTCTGCCCCCGCACTCTTCATCTCTCTCTTTCATCCATCTCCCTCTCTCTCTCTCTGTCTCTCTCTCTCTCGCTTTCTGCCCACCAGTGCACATTAAAGTGCAGTTTTAAGTGTAGCAAATCTATTGCCCAGTTTGGAACAAAGCACATCTAGAACACCCACTCCTCACGACACACACACACTCACACACACACGCACACACACACACACACACAGGAAAACAAGAGCATACATCCATACAACTTGGGACATATAAAATGCACATTATCAAGCCGCTTATTTGTTTGCCAGGAATATTTATCCAAACCATCTTACATCGAGAACACCATTCGACCCAAAACTCACATTTAATTCTTGAACACAGAAAAAAAGCATCAGTTTTCGTAACCAAAATATGTTTATGAAGTTGTAGTTGAGACCCAGAACACCTTAGATACCTTGATTCACGCCAAACCATAATCACTAGAGCTGTCAGAGATAATCATACATAGATAATTTCAATATTTTAAATGTTGTTGTTAGTCTTTTAGCTGCTCCCGTTGAGGGGTCACCACGGCGGACCAACTGATCTTGGCACAGACTTCACACCGGATGACCTTCCAGATGCAACCCTGATGTTTTATCCGGGCTTGAGACCAGTGCTGATTAAATATTCACGTTCAAATGTTGCATATTTTCATTCCATATTTGTTCCATATATTGTTTTATAAATGACATTCAGAACTGCCACTTAAAAACTTGGTTTAAAAAATGTTTATAAATTTATGAAGTGTATACTGTAGCAGGGGCGTTCAATTCAAACTGGGACTTGTCTTCTCATGAGCAGAAGAATGGCCTTAAACCCATTGGCATTTACAGAAGGTTTCAGAGAGTGGCGCGCATGATGCTTAAAAAACGATTTATAACTTGTCACCAGTCTGTGAGAACTTTACACACAATCATTCACAAACATCACTTGCACATTACAGGAATGCAGCGGGGAGTTGTTGCCATATACCTTGTACAGTCCTGACCTCGCTCCATGTCATTTCAACATGTTTGGGCCATTAAAGGAGTTCCTGGGAGGCCAGAGTTTCAGTGAAATAAAGGTAGTTTTAATTCTCATGATTTTGCTTCGTTATTGTGCTCAATCAAAAGTTCCAGTTTGACTTAAATGCCTTATTAACTGCTATAGTTCCCAAATAAATTTCATTCATTTCTTTTTTAGGGGGATTTCTCCACCCCCCCGATTTTCTCCCCAATTGAGTCGTTTCCAATTCCTCCCCGTCACTAGGGGGCTCCCACATTTAGACTACCTTTACCAGTCAGTCAGGGAGGGCCGAAGGATATCAAGAAAGATATTGTTCTTAATCTGTCTTGCCTGGTTAAATAAAGGTAAACAAATAAATAAATAATCACGTTTCCTTAGAACCAGGTGATGCCAGCCGACCGCACCTTTGCTCGCTCACACACCGTGGAATAACACACTCAGAGGACGGCGCTACAGCATCACCCGGGAATCGAACCAGCGATCACCGGATGATATGGCGAGAACGAGGGCACCCCCATTCTTTCATTTCTGTAATCATTTTATGCATATTATTGATTGATCAGTTGCTGTCTTTCCAGCAAAGTGCCATGATCACAGTACAGGGTCAAGGGAACGGTGTGAGCAAAAAAAAAAAAGAGAGAGAGAGAGAAAAAGAGAGAACGGCCAGAGCAGATGCAACTAAATAGCTGAGAGAAGAAGAATGAGTTCCCTGTTAATGCTTGGATGGTAATTAATGAATTACATTTCATTATGCTTGACTGAGAAGAGGCTCAGGAGCACAGTTTTAACACACTCCTCTTTATCGGGAGCTGAAAACATCAGCATAGATCAATTTCTAATACGTCTGCATTGCTGTTTCTACAAGCCCTTTTTGATCCTTCAACACACCACAGAATGTAAATATAGATTTAGTTTTTACTTAGTATCATGGTTTGGAGGGTTTTTCGCTTGCAGCTCCACCTCTGCACTGCAGTCAGTGTGCTAGATACTGTACATACACCTTAAATAAAAGCAGAGGACTGTGCATAGAAATAATGAATTTTCCTAAGCTGGCACATGTCAGTTTATCAAAGAAATGCATAAACAAAACTTATTTAAAAGGAGAGCAAAGGAAGAAATGATTAATTGCAAAAATATATATCATGCAAATTACAGAGGAAGATATATCTACAGTATAAACATTAAGTGGTGTTGTCAGTTCCAGGAGTCCGATTAAGAGGTGAGAGCTGAGTGTGGAGGTGTGAAAAAGACTGAGTGAGAGTGAGAAAGCGAGAGAAAGCGCGCGCGAGAAACAGAGAGAGAGAGAGAGAGAGAGAGAGAGGAGAGATGGATAGCCGCCTCCATTACAGTTGAAATGATGCAGATGAAAAGTAAATATACTGTAAATAAATAAATAAATAATGCTTCGATCTATCTAGGAACCTCTGTAGTCCAACTAGGGACCGTGGAGCCCTGTGGTGGTTACCATTTTATTTAATCCTAGTTAAAATACTCCGGTCAACATTCACACACTACGGGCAGTTTGGGAACATTATTTAGCCTGATCTGCATGTCTTTGTCCTGTGGGAGGAAACTGGAGCACCCACCAAGCACGGGATAACATGCAAACTCCTAATTTAAGCAGGAGAAATTAAGAGGAAACCTGGGATTCATTCTAAATGTGCAGAACATTTCAAGCTCTTTGACACTAACTTTGATCTTCCTGGACCTCGACTTTTTGCACAAAGTCATTCTCAGGTCATTGCTAACTGATTTGGGGTTAACCGTTTAGTTCCAGTTGCAATACTACAGCATACAGAGACGTCCTATACACTGAGAGAACAGGTTCTCACTATAAACCATGCTGTTATACATAGATAACCTGCTTCAGGGTTATTATTATTATTATAATTTATTTTACATAATTTTGTCACTTTCATTCGTTATATCCCTAAACCAAGCCAAAAATCGTCAATTCTTACGGTCCACTAACTACCACTGAGAAAATATGCAATATTTGAAATGAAATATTCACATTCTAACTGAGTCATATAATGAGCATTGATATAAAAAAAGATCCTGCATTGAAATCATTTCAATATGCACTAAGTGGAGTCATTGTTTTTCGGTGTGGCTGAATCTCGAATGTCATTCTGCTAGACATACTGTATATACGTAGGCTGAGCGGTTATGTCATTCTCCACATACACTGAGCATATCTGAAGTGAATACTGAGCCACTGGGGAGCCGTGTGTAGGTAGATTTAAAGTATAAAAAATATGCAATAAAAGTTATTAAAGATTATTAAACTGCTACATTTTTCTGCGGTATAAAAGTATGTTATATACTGGGCTCGTCAAAATTTCATGCAATTCAGGTAATTAAATTTTGATAGATAGACTACATATCAGCAAGCGTGTTTTCTAACCGGCAGGAGTGTTTGCGGATGTGTGTGTGTGTGTGTGTGTGTGTGGGTGGTAGAGGTGGGAGAAAGGAAGGGGGATGCATTTTGAATTTGCTCCAGCCATTCTGACCCTTTCCTCAGCCTGCGGTTCAGAGACTTCACTGGTTTAAAATGGGAAATATCGGCACCGAGACTGAAAACCTGGCCAGCTGAAATAGATATTTCATAGCAACGTTTCAGACGAGCTGAATAGCGGAGGGCGAGATTATATAAATTGTGATAGACAACCCGTTACCATGGAGGCTGTATCACATCTGAACCCCCACTGCCCACGCACGCGCTCCTTTCCTTCTCGATTTCTCTTCTCCTCGTCGCTCCCTCACCGACGAAGCTGAAGCAGTTGGCAGTAGGCAGAGAGATGCAGGGACGGTGTGGGAGTGTGTGGTTGTGTGTGTGTGAAAACGAGAGGAAGAAAGGATAGCGAAAAATGGTGAGAATGTGTTTGCCAGGCCTCTGTGCGTTCTCGAGAGCTGCCTGTTCTTGTTTTTTTTTTCGTATCTGCCTCATCTCAAGCCCTTCGGTTTGTTTTCCGGGGGGATGAGGGGGTCTTATTACGATCCGCCGGCAGCGCACTACCGTACTTTAACGGAGCAAATGTGCAGAATCAAATCTGACTTTTATGAAACAAAGTTATCAAGACAAGTTACAATGTAAAAATATTATGCTTTAACATTTCTAATTTATGTCTAATTCATGGGATGCAAACAAGTCTGATTCACGGAGGTCCCACCACGTAACACACAGCACCCAAAAGATCCTCATGTCCTGATGCCAGACACCACAGCACACCCTGGGAGCCACTGCAGAGCCACGCCCCACGGGGCACAAGGGGAACCCAACCCTGAGCTGATTTTAATGTTATGGTTGATCGTGGTATACATTTGTACACTACTGTTTTGATGTAAAAAAACTAAAGATTTTGGCAAGTATTGCATATGATAGAAATCTCGAGTATCATGAGTTGATCTTTTAAAGAATATTAGGGATTTGACCAAATGTAAAACAGCAAGTGCATGCAGATGTGAATAGTAGATGAATTACTCAGGATTGTTTATATTTTAGAAAGGCCTTCAGAAAGGGTTAGTTCGTTAGTTCAGGAGTTAGTATAGAAGATAATTGGGCTTATATTCTGCAAATTGCGGCTTTGTTATCTGTGTTCGCTGTGTCTGAAAATAGCCTCTTTTTTTCAGCAGCTCTGTTTTTGCAGTCTTTCCAGGGCAATACTACAACAACGACAACAAACTACAGTACACACAGTTGCGTTTTACTCTGAATATGAAAAACACGTGAAGATTTTGAGCAAAGCGAAAAAATACGGATCAGGCAACATCCTGATCGAATGACCACTAACACACCTTATTAAATATTAAGGCACCTTCAAGAAACATATAACCTCAAGCTAAAAAGATCCCTCCCTAAAATAGTGGAGGTTTTTTTTTTTTGGTTTAACCCAGTTGGTGGAGGCCTCTGGGGGGGGATCGTGGACCCGAGCGGCGCTCTGAGCATCCCACCAGTCTCATAACTGTGTGTGAGTGCTGGAAGAAATGACTTAGCACTACTGTTACATAAGACAGGAACAAATACAATTGAGCAGACGTGCACCAATAATATACTGTACAGTATATAAAATATATACACAAACATAAACACACAATTCAGGAAAAGAAAAACTTGTACAGCTTGCAATTGATTTATGAATTATAAATATATGATTATATTATGATAATAATATTATTAACGCTATATTTTATATACATCTTACTATTCTTCTATTTCTGTGTATAAATATATATGTATATATCCTGTACAGAAATTCAGTTTAAAGCCGGTGTACTGTATCTGTGTCATAATCAGCTGTTATGTCCGACTAATTTTATGTCATACTATGATCGTGTCACAGGCATTCCTCCCGAATGTAACAACAGGCAGAGACATCTACAGCAAAAACGGGTACGTCAGGCCAAGTTCGTAGCTGCCAAACCCTGGATCAGACTGTGACGCATCTACAGCTGCAACGCATACGACAGACAGAAGTTAGGGCTCCTGAAACATTGGAGCAGCGTGAGGAGGGGCAGCAAGCTGACCACACACTACATTCGCAGGTAATGAATCGGGCGGGATCCAGTTACTTATGAAACATACTCAATACACATGATATTGTTACATATAACATTTTGAGCAGCGTAAGTGATCCATATGCTGGTAAGATAAAATCTATTTTATTTCAAAGTGTTGTTTAATCAATTATGAATTTTAATCTTCTGTCATCAATTCAGTTAAGTTAATTGAATCAGTAGGTCGGTTTTTGATTCAGAATCGATTCACACATTTCATATCACAGCTTTAACAGAAAATTTTAAAAACACTTGAATCTTTTACAAATACTCCTGTATTGTGAGAGTATCGCTTTCTCTCTTTTTTTATTTTTTATTTATTGGAGGTTGGTGAATTACCACCACCTACTGGGCTGGAGCCTGGAGTGAAGGAATAGCAGGGAAAAAAAGGTAATCGCTTTGTACAAGATGTGACATTTAAACAATCAACAACACAAACTGCACAGCATCTCAACGTTTGTAAAATGACTTTAAGTAGTTTTTGATACTCCAAAACCTAGGAAAAGAAATATAGCTGCTTGAATTAAATCAGACAGTAACCTTTAGCGCTATTGACTCGAAATAAATCAGACTGTGTAAATTTTAGGTGTTATTGACCCGAGATAAATCAGACGGTTAACTTTAGTGTTATTGAAACGAAATAAATCAAGAGTCTACCTATGATTCACAGCTCTATTAGGAAGACAGCACAACAACACCTCTCCTTTAATGTTCTTTATATTAGATTCATTTGAAGCCATGGTCGTTGCATCTGTTCATCTCAACAAAGGCAGTACCAAAATTCTGTCTGGAATCTACATGTAAATGTGGATGATATAGAAAAATAGCATTACATCCTACTTGTAGACAATTTCGCAGTGACCACAAACATCAGCGGCATATTCAAAGAACCTGTAAACTACAGTATGAGTTCTATCATACATAAGGAATAAAACATGATGGTGTGCGCTGTTATATGAAATTACACCACAAGAGTGGTTGAATGCTCAGACTGATTAAAGTTGTGCCTTATTGTCCTGACACAAAACAGTAGTTATGACTGTAATGTGAACAATAGGTTCAAATTAATGCTCTTAGTCCAATATGCTGTTGTGTCTATAGACACAGCGTTGTTGTAAAACATATAACCAAATAGAGAAATTTATATAACATATGTCAGAGTCTTGTTTGCAACTGTTTGTCTTCTATAAAGTGTGTCAATGCATCACAATTTTGCCGGAGCTTAATGAAATGCAAGACTTTATCCTCAAATAACTGAACCCGATCATCTGACGTGTGATAATGCTTTCAAGACATCCCGCTTAATCAGTCTGAGACAACAGCCTATGAGTTTTTATGGGTTTTTATTCTGAATGCCTGGGAGTCAAGATTCTCCAGCATGGCGCTAACGGCTAGTCTTTCAATGGCACTTTCCAGCAAACTACCGAGTTGTAAACAGTTTGTTTATGCGCTTCTGATGTGGAGTTAAAGTTTGAAATGATTGCTTCCTACATAGGCTTCATGTTAAAATAATGATAAATGCAGTTAGTATTATATTTTTCATATATTTATATAGTAAAATGTCTGACCGGGGCCCAAGCACTATGGCATCAGCACTATGATGTAATAGTCATGATGTCTCATAAGGGTTATTATTTTGATTTTATTTATGGATGTGAAACTCAGTACACTTCTAGATCTCATTGAACTAAACAATTTTCCCTATTGTCGTGGGGTTAATGGATTTCGATTTACTCCTCCTAGGGGATTTATACGATCACCACCATCCCAGGCTTGTATGATCTCAAGACACTGAAGATGAGAAATTGCGACGGGATTTTGGATATCTCAAACAGTTCAGCCACTGCAAGGACTTAAACTTATGGCAAAAAGTGGCTAATAGGTTCCTTAGTTGTATAATACATTATGTCATAATGGCAACCTCAACAAGCTCAATATGAGCAACATCATATTGAGTGACATCACACTAAAACTTTTTTGGCTAATAACGTCCTGAGTGAAATTATATTGAGTGACATCATATTCAGTAACATCATAGTTTGATGCTTTTTATCTAGGTCTTTTTTTCAGAGTTCTTAACATGCTCAAAAAGCATACAGGTTGTATCGTGCGCCCGGGTGGCGATTACGACTATTTTTTTTATGGTCTCACTAAGAGGCAAAGCGGTGTGTGAGGTTTTTTTTAAATAAAAGTTTATATTTAAACTTTTATTAATATTGAAATAAATATAAACATTCATATTTTCAATATGAAAATATTTATTTGTAAATGAAATCTTTTTTTATGAGAATAAACATAGCTGTGGTTATTATTTACTGACAAGTTAATAAAATGATTAATCACCCAACCAGACAATTATCACTATATTAACTGTGATAAAAAAAAAAACATAATTTAATCAAATCTTTTTCAATTAAAAAAAAAAGATTAATTAGGTTAATCAATACAAAAAATAACGGTTAGGCGCAGCCCTTTTCAGGGCAGAGGTGTTGCAGTTTTTGATCTCTTGGTGGACTGACAGGGTTTTCAGAGAGTTCGAAAGAAAACCAAAGCGAGACACTGTGTGAAATAGAGAGTGCTGGTGACGGAATGACTGTTTCATCACGTTTCATCAGTTATAACGTGGGTGAGAACTGAAACTTACTTACAGAACCTCCCTTAACTGCATATATGTAGACATTTTTTTCATGACCCCCCCCCCATCCCCAAATCCCTCCATCCTCCCCAACCCCATATTTACATACAGTATGTGTCATTGAATAAACCAACTATGAAAAGCACCAATAATGAGGACCCCTGCGTTTAGTAGAGGAACACCACCCAGCCTCAATTCCACACAGACTTATAGCATACAGTTAGAACCGCCGCTCTGAGTCCGTTCTCTCCAACGAAACTGACATGCAACAGGTGCATGCACAGGTGAATATTGTAGTATTGTATACTCTGAGAAGCTTTAACCTGTATCATAGACACACTGTCAGCACTAGCACACACATACACACACAGACTGCAAGACACGCCCATGCAAACCAGGCCACGGCTGACCAAGTGCACATTTTCACACACCTGTTTACATACTGTGGGCACTCACAGTAATACTGTAGCTTCAAGGTTAGTATCGATTGCACTTACTTAAAAAATAAAAATATATATTTTTTAAAACCCATATTGACTTCTCACTTGAATTTTCACTGTTCACAGTTATCTTCACCACCAGAAATAAACTACATCTGAAAGTTTCTCAGGGTCGGCAGGCAACATGCGAGAGCATCAAAATAGTAACCACACCTGATCAAAGATCATAGCAAATCATTTCTGTCTAACCAGAGTGATTAAATCATCTGATGTGTTAAAAGAAGAAAAACATACATTTATGTCGGTTAGTCATGTGTTCGGCCCTGTTCTAACAATGTTTCCCCTGATCTATTAGAGGTGTTAAAGTCGAACTGGGACTTCTGATGAAATTTATCATGTATGAAGGCGTAAAAACCATTGACATCTACAGAAGCCTTTAGTATTGCAGTAGTACGGTGATGAGACTTTTAGCCAAAGTAAAACATCTGAACATCAATGGTTCAAGTGAGGTGTATGTTCATACAATACATTCAGCAAGTGGAACGCTTTCGGGTGGGGGAAAACGTCTGGGTTTGATCACCAAAGACGTTCTGTTTTTCCAGGTCAACGCCCAAACTCATATTGAACACAGGATCTTGTCTGAGGATTAATGCCACATCCCGCATACAATCCTGACCTCCCTACAAGTGATTTTCCACATGTTTGGGCTATTAAAGGAGTTCCAGATAGGCCAGCGTTTAAGACGTGAAGCAGGCAGTCTGATCATGGCCCTGGAGTACTTAGAAAACCCTCTACCAAGCACTAGTGAAAGGGAAGGGGATTATATATACAGTATAAGGAAATAAATGCAGTTTTTACTAATTGTGTTCTGTTATTCTGCACCATCAAAAGTCCTGGGTTGACCTGAACGCTCCTCGTACTTCTATACAACATGCAAGCAACCTTCTTATTGTAGCACATGCCCTACTTTCCTCTTTTGGTTTCCCCTGAAGACTCTAGCTGCAACTCAAGAAAAGTTGTGTCTTTATCCTTAGTATTCTGGTGACGAGTAATAACAAACCCTGAATGCTTCAGTTCCTTAACATACAGAACAACAATGCTCTTACACCCATCAAGCCTCGATATGCATTCTGCCATCATGTTACAGAAAAGGAACAGACGTGTATAAATCAACATGTAATTAATATGAAGTCTTTTTGTAGATCAGAAGTTGTCAACTGGTATTATATTTTTGAAAATGTTGAACCATTGCAGCATCTGTTGCAGGTCTGCTTCAACATTTACTGTATGTAAATAATTTATGTAAGGACAAGCGACTGCTCACTGATGTCTGTAGTGAACGCTGAGCCCATAACCTGCATCGCTGACCTCTTTGAAAAAAATCAGTCAAGTACATTATATGAGCTTTCAGGGGGAAAAAAGGGGTTTTATTTATTATTCATCAGCACTTCGTACAGTAAGTGATTCAGTAACTTAACACAAGAACATCCTTGTGTGTTATCACCAGTGACTCACTGCCAGCACATCAGTCCTAACAAAAAACGATTTATGATAAGACGCGCTAATGCGCTCATCATGATCTCTTACGGCTTGACGACGCTCAACAGATCTTAAGTGGTTCTTGATGAGCTTCCAAAAATTCGATGCATACATTTAAACATGGAGAAAAATTCCGGTACATTTGTAAATGTTTTTGCACTAAATGCTCCACTCTACATATTTGGACAAATCCTTAGCTGGTCCACTAAAAGTTCCACTTATTGGTGCTGGTCAAATAAAAGCACCAATGTGTTGCCAATTCCAGAAACTTAGCTGACGTGATAAAAGATGCTAGCTACTATTATATATTAGCTAGGGTAGGGTATTGGTTTTTATAACTAAATAAAATCAAAAAGTATATAATAAAATAAAAAGTATATAATAACAAAGCATATTGTTTCCCTGACAGAATCAGTGAGTTATTGGTCAGTGTATGTACAGTGCATCCAGAAAATATTCCACTTCTTCCACTTTTTTCTATGTTACAGCCTTATTTCAAAATGGATTAAATACATAATTTATCTCAAAATTCTACATACTTTTACAAAACAAACTTCTTTCACGTTGTCATTATGGGGTTTTGTTTGTAGAAGTTTGAGAAAAATAATGAATTTAATCTATTTTGAACTAAGGTGGTGATATAGCAAAATGTGGAAACTAGGAATGTAATTAAATTAATCTTTCTATTATTATTATTATTTTATATTATTATTTATATTTATTATACAGTATTTACCATGCTTAAAATTAATTTGTAGTTCTAACTGATCTAATATAGAATTTTATGAACTATAAAAAGACTGAGTTTAAATATATTTGGCTAAGGTGCATGTAATATTCTGATGATAAACAACACAAGTTACACAGTATTTCTATTACAGCATTATAATTTTTTTTTTACTTTTGTAACTTTTCTTTAATAGGAAACTCAACTAAATCTTCATAATCAAACACAGACTATAAATTTTCTTTAAAACTGCACAAGGGCACAGGACTTTCTCTCGCTCAGAATAAAAGTGATTCAGGTCACTGGACAAAGTAAGACCTCATTTTAATCACAAATAAAATCCAACTGAAAATGAGTCAACAGCTACCAACCAGGGAGAGAAAAGGTAATCACATCCTTCCCCTGGCACACTACCTGGTTGGTAGAGAGAGAAGCTGATCACCAACCAGGGAGAGAGAAGGTGATCACATGATCAGGCGCTGGCATCTTTTTTCAAACTGTCCACGCATCGTTGGGGGAAACGACTGTGTGAGCAGGTTGGCTAGCATCAAACTATGCGAGAATGCAAGTATGTCACCCCTCCTCCCTGAAGGCAAGGCCAGTCTGCTCCACAGACTCCCGGCTACAGACGGCTGCAGCTGGGTTTGAACTTGCAAACATTTTTATGTTGCTCTACTCGGATGTGCGTGTGTTACTGATCACACAGAATCACCGGATTCTGTATATGTATATTTTAATACCTCAAAACCTGTAAGAAGATAAAACAGACGATAAACGTTAGTCATAATGAATCGAATAAAAAATAATAATAATCACAATGCCCGAAAATCTAATGGAATCAAATTTTCGGGCATTGTGATTATTATTTTTTTTATTCGATTTCATTATGACACACGTGGACAAAATTGTTGGTACCCTTCGGTCAATGAAAGAAAAACTCACAATGGTCACAGAAATAACTTTAATCTGACAAAAGTAATAATAAATAAGAATTCTATGAATGTTAACCAATGAAAGTCAGACATTGCTTTTCAACCATGCTTCAACAGAATTATTAAAAAATGAACTCATGGAACAGGCCTGGACAAAAATTATGGTACCCCTAACTTAATAGTTTGTTGCACAACCTTTTGAGGCAATCACTGCAATCAAACGATTCCTGTAACTGTCAATGAGACTTCTGCACCTCTCTGCAGGTATTTTGGCCCACTCCTCATGAGCAAGCTGCTCCAGTTGTTTCCGGTTTGAAGGCTGCCTTTTCCAGACAGCATGTTTCAGCTCCTTCCAAAGATGCTCAATAGGATTGAGGTCAGGGCTCATAGAAGGCCACTTTAGAATAGTCCAATGTTTTCCTCTTAGCCATTCTTGGGTGTTTTTTTTCCGTGTGTTTGGGTCATTGTCCTGTTGCAAGACCCATGACCTGCGACTGAGACCCAGCTTTCTGACACTGGCCAGCACATTTCTCTCTAGAATCCCTTGTTAGTGTTGAGATTTCATTGTACCCTGCACAGATTCAAGACACCCTGTGCCAGATGCAGCAAAGCGGCCCCAGAACATAACAGAGCCTCCTCCATGTTTCACAGTAGGGACAGTGTTCTTTTCTTGATATGCTTCATTTTTCCATCTGTGAACATAGAGCTGATGTGCCTTGGCAAAAAGTTCCATTTTTGTCTCATCTGTCCATAGGACATTCTCCCAGAAGCTTTGTGGCTTGTCAACATGTAGTTTGGCATATTCCAGTCTGGCTTTTTTATGATTTGTTTTCAACAATGGTGTCCTCCTTGGTCGTCTCCCATGTAGTCCACTTTGGCTCAAACAACAACGGATGGTGCGATCTGACACTGATGTTCCTTGAGCATGAAGTTCTCCTTGGATCTCTTTAGAAGTCTTTCTGGGCTCTTTTGTTACCATTCGGATTATCCGTCTCTTTGATTTGTCATCAATTTTCCTCCTGCGGCCACGTCCAGGGAGGTTGGCTACAGTCCCATGGATCTTAAATTTCTGAATAATATGTGCAACTGTAATCACAGGAACATCTAATCTAGCTGCTTGGAAATGGTCTTATAGCCTTTACCTTTAACATGCTTGTCTATAATTTTCTTTCGAATCTCCTGAGACAACTCTTTCCTTCGCTTCCTCTGGTCCATGTTGAGTGTGGTACATACCATGTCACCAAACAACACAGTGACTACCTGGAGCTTTATATATAGGCCCACTGACTGATTACAAGATTGTAGACACCTGTGATGCTAATTAGTGGACACACCTTGAATTAACATGTCCCTTTGGTCACATTATTTTCAGTATTTTCTAGGGGTACCATCATTTTTGTCCAGGCCTGTTCCATGAGTTTATTTTTTTAAATAATTCTGCTAAAGCATGGTTGAAAAGCAATGTCTGACTTTCATTGGTTAACATTCATAGAATTTTTTTAAATTATTACTTTTGTCAGATTAAAGTTATTTCTGTGACCATTGTGAGTTTTTCTTTCATTGACCGAAGGGTACCAACAATTTTGTCCACATGTGTATTGGCAGATTATTTATTTAGACAATATCTGGAGAAAAACGATTGAATCAGGATACAGTATGTATTAAAACACAGCACAGATCTAATATTATATAATATATAATATATAATAATGTATCACCCTGGTGATTCACATCGGCGCGATAAATACAGTGGAGGTCGTGATAAACATTTTGACCATGAGATTTTTGAAAAATCGTCTTTTTGTACGATTTTGCTTTTCTCACAGTGATCACCATCTGTTCGATGTTCGATACCTATTGTTATGTGTAAACTTCTGCACAGTATCTCATTACTCGTCTGGACAGAAAACAACATTACAAACCAGGCAGATTCCTATTAGGCAATAATAAAACTCCATGCATAGGAAACAAATGCATAGGAAAGTACTCTGAGATGTCTCAAAGAAGAATTTATGACGGGATACATTAATGCAGTGTGTGTTTTCCTATATTCAAACTTCTTTCCGTTCTTCATAGGCAGATCATTTGGATCCAGTTGTTTTTTTTTTTTGGATGGCACATATTTGACAGCTTCTTAGTCATGGCGATGACGGTGCTCTAATCACATCCCTCTTTCTCGCTCGGCCCGGGGAGGCAGTTCTGCTGGGCTATAGGCTGTTATTAGGGCTGTCAGTCGAGGCACTGATCTGCAAGCTTTGGGCCATCTGTGTGTGTGTGTGGGTGGGTGGCAGTGGGGTGGCAAAAAGAGAGCAACCACTGCTGTCACTTCAAACAGCCTTCACGTGGTGTTTTTCCGTGCTTGAGCTCCGAATTGTCTTCGCTGCAGTTCCGTTTCACTATAGTGTGTGAGTATATATATGATGGTGTGTGTGTGTGCTGAAGTGTTTAGAAGAGTCCTACTTTTCGTTATGTTTGGTCTCTTCTTTGGGCTTCACTCTGCTCACCTTCCCTTTCCTTCGCTTTCTATTAGCTCTTCCTCATCCTCTCCGTGAAAAAGGGCCGGTTACCATGTGAACAATTGCTATACCTAAAGAGAAGCTTTCCCCCTCCCCACACACACACACACACACACACACACACAGGCATATCTGCAATAAAGCATGTATACATATTTCGGGATATACAGCGCTTTGGAAAAAACATCTCGGATAATAAATATGAGTCAGAAATGCAGAAATGCCTCCCACTAATACATAAGCCTGCATAAGTATACAAGGGCACACGCGAGCAAGCGCGATCACAACAGCAGCGGCAAAACATAAGGCAACACGCATTTACATTGCACATGGCCGGAGCAGCAGCCCCTGAGGGCCCCCATAACATCTCAGGTGCGTGGGTATGTAAAGTGCGAGTGGGCACAATCACTAACCAGGAAAGAGAGAGAGAGAGAGAGAGAGAGAGAGAGAGAGAGAGAGAGAGAGAGAATAATGTCAGAAAAGGCTCTCTGAGGGAAGGCCAGTGAGTGGGCAGTCATTTCTTCCTAATCCCTCACTCTTTTCAGAAGAAAAACAGTGTTTCTCCCACGCAGACCCATGCCACCACTTTCTCATCTACCACTAGTGTTTCTCCCTTTCTCCTGCCATCTAGAGCTCTCTAAAAGCTCCTTCAGAAGCGCCTGAGGTGTTTTCTGAAGCCCCCCCCCCCCGAAAAGATTCCGTACGCAGAGCCTCAGTTTAACTGACCAAGCTACGGCAGAGCGACAGTTGTACGAGTCAAGCTTCATAAAGCACAACTGAGGTCCAACCGAGGCATGTGCAATATTGATATTTCCTGATTATTAAACTGGGTACTTTGGGTTACTGTTGGCTTACTCCCAGAATAAGCATGGCTGTACTTTTAATGCTGTGGATGATGGGTAGATTCTAATTGAATCGATTGGATTTGAGTTTTTGCCGTTGCAATTTTTTATTATATCCCATTTAATATCACTAATGTCTTATTTGTCTCAAACAGCTAGATTTCTTACAGGTTTTTGAAGTATTAAATTAAATTATTAGATTATGTACTACTTAATCTAATAAGCATAAAAAATGCTGTGCAAAATGTGTTGTAAACTGTTTAAACATCAGGTCAATGTATATAACGCAAAAACCTTTTTTGTTTGTTTTTCATTGCACAATCATTTACTTCCTGAAACATCAGCATGCCACTAGGTTGTCTGTGACCCTAAAAGCTATCCTTGATGCGAGTTTGTTGTGTGTGATAGATACAAGGAATGGGAATCCCAAGGGACGAGTCGGTTAAATATCACCACGGTACCTACAGTACAGTAGGTGCCGATTCAATTTGTACTGCAATTCTAAAAGTATCACGATGTTATAAATATCCTGATTCGATATGATTTTAAGATGATTCTAAACAAATGTAGCAAATAATCTGCACACAGTTTGCCGTGCCGCTGGCCAATGTGTGGATAGTTTAGTGTGCACCACCTGTAGGATTATAGAAGCCCCCCACCTCCCACACTGACCAGTGTTCACATTATTTTTATTCTCCATACTTGGGTACACTTGTGTATTTTCATTCACCACGACAGCAGATGGCAGTATGCAGCTCGTAGGTTTGTGAGCCACCATTTAAAACAAACGAAAGGGAAAAAAAAGGATGTTTATCTTAGTACTATGCCTAATATTATTGATATTTCTGGAAAAAATGTCATGAGCAGTTTTACTACTTTATCAGCTATCGCTGTGTGTTCCGGAGGATGAGATCCGTACGTGCTACAGAGACTGAGAGTTCGGACGAGGAGGCAGACGGCACTGATGACATGGCGTTCTTTAATGCAGTCCACTTCCGTGTTCAGGTACGATTGCTTCCATATCTGATTCGATCCATGACCGAGTATTCTATACTAAGCCTGAGTGAGACAACCATGGGCATGGCTCCCTAACCCAGAACACTTGTGTTCTCACTGATCAAAATGAATCAGCCTTTGGGATCAGGTTTACTCGGAAACGATCCCGGGTCCCTAATGTGAAAACGTCCTAATACCTGTAGTTATACTGGCACCAAGAATGTATTCCCGCCCTGGGACTACTTGAAATAGCAGTTAAATACCACATTCATCCAACAACAACCTAAAAGCTATCAACGGCTTTACTAAATATCATTGGGGCCCAAGCACTATAACATCAAACCCTATGTTGTCATAGTGTATGAGGGCCCCCCTTGTTTTTTGTATAAGCCTGGCACTATAATGTAGCGCTTACTTTCTATGTTACTTTCTACTCAAGCTACCATAAATTAAACGATAATAAACAGTCAATTCCCCCACTAGCCTTTCTTTTTTTTCTCTTGAAGTAAAACACAAAATGCATATTGTCATGTTATGGATGAGTCCTCTGTATTGAAATCCGTCCGGTGACAAACTTCTCACCCTCTCTTGAAGTAAAACACAAAATGCATATTGTCATGTTATGGATGAGTCCTCTGTATTGAAATCCGTCCGGTGACAAACTTCTCACCCTTACAGAGAGCTGACACCTGAGACTCCTTTCAGAAATGCTTCCATCCGTTACATTGGTGTCCAACAGTTTTGACCACCTGAGATGGAACGAACGTCGGGGTGTTTAAGATTAATTCATTTATATGTCATAGGATTAAAAGCTTGATTCCATCACCTGCATTACAAAAACTGTAATCAGCTCGATAGGCTTCCTGTGCGCAGAACAATAAACCTGTTTCTGATTCCTTTCTTGGGTTTACCCACCAGCTAGTGGGAAGAAAAAAATTGAATAAATAGTAAAATAATGCGCCAGGACATTGAAAATGACATCATTCTAAGAAACAAGCATACTGTCCCAAACACCAAAAATGGTGTTCTATACCGTATACACAGAACACAGAACACTAATTAAGCATGCATGTTTGTTCGGTCTATTTTCTGAACACTTGTGTGTAGGAGTGTACACTTTAATTGCTGCTGTCAGGGACAGGCACGACGTAGAGCTCACTCTTGCACTAGTGAAGCCAACAAAATGGCTTCTTTATCTGAAATCACGACGGCTCTAGATAATACAGAGTACTCAAAGGGAAAGAGGATAAGGTGTTTGTGCACGTCAACTAAATAATACCCTGAAGATGATAGAGTTATTACAGTTCACACAGGGAATAATGTTTAATCTGTGATTGTTGTTAAAGGTGGCGGCTTTGTGTGGACAAGCCTGAGACGGAACACACCCCTTACTACACAAGAGGTGTGAAAGAAACAGAAACTGACATACAGTAGTGTGTGTGTGTGTGGGGGGGGGTGAAATAGCAGGGAAAGTCCATGTGCCAGTTTGTACTAATGTTAATGCGTGTCACTCGTTCAGCTGTCATTTGTGCTGGGAGTTTTTCCCAAGGTTTCACTTTGAGCCTGTGTCCTGACATGCTAGCCTGGGAAATACCGTGCGCTCGTGTGAGATCAACGTGAGGCAAAGTGTAAACACTGCTACAGAACAATGAACTAGTCAATCTCAGTCAAGGTTTGAATCTTAGGTGCTATGCCTTGATCAACTCGGCTCGACTCCGTTAATCAAAATTATACTTGAACGTAAAAGCTGCAGAATTGAGTCTAGAAAAAAAATCTAACTTAATTAACGTGTAGTCTATGAAAGTCCGATATTTTACTTATACTTAGTTGAACATGTGTCTCAGAACTCCCCCAAAGTGTGTCTGTTCATACTCCATTAGCTGAAATACCCTTGTGATGCACCTCCAACTCCCTTTTTTCACTCCTACTGCAGACGCACTGTTTCAATTACACCCCACTACAGGACAACTGAGCTGAGAGACAGGCTGCCTATATGAGGTCACAATAGGGGAAAACTGATTCATGGCAGGCTTGAAGAAACCTGAAGGTATCCCTTTAACGAGAGGGATGCAGCAACATTTTAGTGCTTTAATTATGTCCAGCTCTCTCACTTCTTCATCTGTGGGACTCTGCTCAAATAGATAACATTCATGATAGTACTGCTGTGTGAATTACAGCTCCTTTCAGTGTTTGCACAAACTTCACTTGATCACATCACGTTTTTAACATGACTATATCTTATAATAAAGAGTTTCACTAGAAATAGGTGTTAAAAAAATTTATTTGATTTCTTTTGTATAGCTAGATTGCCTAAAAAGGTTTGAAAACTATTTAAAGATGTGGCAGTGGCCTGGATGTAGGCTATGTTATCTTCATGATCGAAGATCACTACAACACCCCGGTCACTAATCCACATATTCACTGCTCCAGACAACTGGTCAAGACTGACAGATTCAGTCTCAGGACACATCATTAAGTAGCCTAAACCGGGATTACACAGTACAACAAATAAATATCAGACATAAACAGTGATGGGACAAATGTGCAAGCATCAACCATTAAAATGTGATGAATACTTTAGGTAAAAAAATAAATCAGTTTTTTTTAAAGGCCAATTATGTAACTTTAACATGAATTTATCAATAAGCAAGATTGGTTTTAAATACATAAATACAATCACTTTTTCATTAACACCTTAAAGAGCAACCCCAATGAGAGTCTAATCTTTTACCAAATCCCCATGTTCAAATAACATTTGCATCATTGAATAATAGTGTTTGATTAAATTGTAGTTTTTTTCCAGTTACACAATAATACAATGCAAATAAAACAGACGCACTGAGCAGCAGCAACTCAGTGGTGCAAACGTCGGAGACATTTGTAATCACCGTTCATTCCAACTGAAGAGGGTTCAACTACCCGCTTCGGGTTTGATGCAGCACATGAATGACGGCACCCGCTCGATATGCGAAATTAAAGCAAAAGGGAAAGTCTGTGCTAGAACCCTGACGCCATCTGTAGCCACAGTTTTTTGAAATGATGTCAAAATTCACGAACGAAAGTGCCAAAGCACAAAGTACATCTACACGAACAGGACAGATTCTTTGCCTTGGATGTGCAGCTGCTCTCAGTTGTATAGATAATACTGAGCCATGTGAAACAAGCTTGTACACACGTGGACAAAATTGTTGGTACCCTTTGGTCAATGAAAGAAAAACTCACAATGGTCACATAAATAACTTTAATATGACAAAAGTAATAATTTAAAAAAATTATATGAATGTTAACCAATGAATGTCACATTGCTTTTCAACCATGCTTCAACAGAATTATTTTAAAAAATGAACTCATGGAACAGGCCTGGACAAAAATGATGGTACCCCTAACTTAATAGTTTGTTGCACAACCTTTTGAGGCAATCACTGCAATCAAACGATTCCTGTAACTGTCAATGAGACTATTGCACCTCTCTGCAGGTATTTTGGCCCACTCCTCATGAGCAAGCTGCTCCACTTTTTTCCGGTTTGAAGAATGCCTTTTCCAGACGGCATGTTTCAGCTCCTTCCAAAGATGCTCAATAGGATTGAGGTCAGGGCTCATAGAAGGCCACTTTAGAATAGTCCAATGTTTTCCTCTTAGCCATTCTTGGGTGTTTTTAGCTGTGTGTTTTGGGTCATTGTCCTGTTGCAAGATCCATGACCTGCGACTGAGACCCAGCTTTCTGACACTGGTCTGCACATTTCTCTCTAGAATCCCTTGATAGTGTTGAGATTTCATTGTACCCTGCACAGATTTAAGACACCCTGTGCCAGATGCAGCAAAGCAGCCCCAGAACATAACAGAGCCTCCTCCATGTTTCACAGTAGGGACAGTGTTCTTTTCTTGATATGCTTCATTTTTCCATCTGTGAACATAGAGCTGATGTGCCTTGGCAAAAAGTTCCATTTTTGTCTCATCTGTCCAGAGGACATTCTCCCAGAAGCTTTGTGGCTTGTCAACATGTAGTTTGGCATATTCCGGTCTGGCTTTTTATGATTTGTTTTCAACAATGGTGTCCTCCTTGGTCGTCTCCCATGTAGTCCACTTTGGCTCAAACAACGACAGATGGTGCGATCTGACACTGATGTTCCTTGAGCATGAAGTTCACCTTGGATCTCTTTGGAAGACTTTCTGGGCTCTTTTGTTACCATTCAGATTATCCGTCTCTTTGATTTGTCATCAATTTTCCTCCTGCGGCCACGTCCAGGGAGGTTGGCTACAGTCCCATGGATCTTACATTTCTGAATAATATGTGCAACTGTAGTCACAGGAACATCTAGCTGCTTGGAAATGGTCTTATAGCCTTTACCTTTAACATGCTTGTCTATAATTTTCTTTCGAATCTCCTGAGACAACTCTTTCCTTTGCTTCCTCTGGTCCATGTTGAGTGTGGTACATACCATGTCACCAAACAACACAGTGACTACCTGGAGCCCTATATATAGGCCCACTGACTGATTACAAGATTGTAGACACCTATGATGCTAATTAGTCGACACACCTTGAATTAACATGTCCCTTTGGTCATATTATTTTCAGTATTTTCTAGGGGTACCATCATTTTTGTCCAGGCCTGTTCCATGAGTTAATTTTTTTAAATAATTCTGTTGAAGCATCGTTGAAAAGCAATGTCTGACTTTCATTGGTTAACATTCATAGAATTTTTTTTAATTCTTACTTTTTTCAGATTAAAGTTATTTATGTGACCATTGTGAGTTTTTCTTTCATTGACCGAAGGGTACCAACAATTCTGTCGACGTGTGTATGTCTACTTTCAAGTACAAGATACAATTTTAATCTACCAGAAATGTACAGCATGAACTCGAACTCCTAGCTACAAACAATTCTTTTACGTTTTATAATACAATACAATACTCCTTCAATTCTACAATAAATTCATTTCATTTCATTTACTGTTTGCCAAGATTATTCACTTTGGTGCAATATTTAGCAGTACAACAAATGGCAGGGAGACATGGAGCCAGAGTTTTACATTCCTAGCAAGTATCTTGACATGACCTGACAAACATGTCGACAGCGCATGCATAAAAGTCTAGGTCAAAGCATGCATTCAGAGGGTCACAGGGGCCTCCAGAGAATGTGCCTATTGGAAAATTCCAACACTTGATCACTCTATTTTGAGTTCCTAGTTTTTTTTTTTCCCAAGTGCAGTAAATACAAGTCCAGTTCAACAGACCATTCCAGAACACTGCTATTGTCTCAAAATACAAAAATGCACCAGTCCACAACAGAGCCATCGGGTGTTTATTTTTCTCCTTTACTGTCATATCTGCATGCAAAAGCGAGTTTAATAACAAACTGTAGAAGCAGAAATTACTTATTGTTCCTCTATACATGCAGCCGCTTTCCCACAGACAGGCCCGCATGCATTGCCATCATTCTCAGGGTCCCACTGTTTCCATGGTTACGTCTTCATAACACTTCACTGCACATGTGCGCTTGGTGCTGCAGCAACACAACTGACAAGGATCAGAACTCGCAAATCACTACTGACTTTTAGGTTAAATAGCAGTGTAATGAAAATGTGGACATATTTGGATATGTTTATGATACATGAAGTAAAGCTTCGCTGGCAGACACAGTTTTAATGCAATAATTGAGATGTGATTTTGTTGTACATGATTCAATACTTGTGGCGCAGCCAGTAACATGACCTGGGTGTCAAAATAGAGATGGGGCAAACACGCAAACGTTAACCATTAAACGGTGCAGATTACTATAGATAAATAAATCAGTTTTTTTTAAGTCCAATTATGTATCTTTAACATGAATTTATCAAGAAGCCAAGATTGTATTTATGATCCATCACTTTTTTCATTAACCCCTTAAAGAGCAACCCCAGTGATAGTCTAATCTTTTAGCCCATGTTCAAATGCATCATTGAATAATAGTGTTTGTTTTGTTTGTTTTTTTTGTTTTTTCCAGTTACACAATAATACAATGCAAATAAAACAGATGCACTGAGCATCAGCTCAGTGGTGCAAACATCGGAGACATTTGTGAAGTGATGATACATGAAGTAAAGCTTCGCTGGCAGACAGATAGATTTCACAGGAACCTGGAAAGCACCTCAGAGAAATATCGCCCGGCATAACAAGCGAAATTCCCTCCTCTTCCGAAGCCTAATCAGTTTGCGGACAGGAAAGACCCGGTTTAAACATAAATCTGCCGGCAATCGCTGTCCAAAATGTTTACTAGGGTACTTTCTCATCCAAAACAAATATTTGGTACTCGTTCTCAGTGAAGTGACAGCTAAATTGACAATAATTAAGATGTGATTTTCACATCGCAACCTTGTTGTACATGATTCAACTCTTGTGGTGCAGCCAGTAACATGACCTGGGTGTCAAAATAAAGTAAATAACAACAAGCCGTATGCCATCTTGTTATTCCCTCTGTCTTGTAGCTACTCAGCAAAACGTATTCTGGATTATTATATTTGCGAAGGAAACTGAGCAACATGCAGATAAATCAATGTTCATATATATATAAATAAAATGATGCACAGACCTGATACTTAGTGCCAATAATAAGCCCAATATATGACTGATGTTGCCCTCATATGCTCATGGATCATTACGAGATCAGAATGGACAAATTTCCAGATTCCACCCACGCCAACACAACACAGACCTTGCACGCATGCAGTCAGACACCACCAGATCTTTTACACAACACCGTCACACCTCTGATGTTTCACGTGGCTCGCATCAGTGTTTAAGGTCAGTGGACACTGGGAGTATTGTTTTGGGAATAGAAAAAAAAGTGTAATCAGTGCATCCCTAGTAGTTTTCCATATCCAGTGGGGCTTGCATGTGAACTCCAGTGTTGTTATGTAAGCTCTAGAGTAGTGTAGTGCTGCAGTGAGGAGTCCGATTTTGCTCTAAGAGCAATTAAACACACTCAGGATGAAGTCTGGGTTATCCCTGTGGTCTGTTTTGACAAAAGAAAAATGGGGGGATGACACAATCTTGAAAACTGCATAATAACATAGCAACAATTAGTATTATTGTGTGTGTGTGTGTGTGTGTGTGTGTGTGTGTGTATGTATACACACACATACACCTGTACACTTGACCTGCTGTTTGATAGACTAATTGCTAATTGCCTGTGCCATTTTTGATCTCACGTGTGACTCGGACAAAAAACAAGCCTTGACAGGTGAGTTCAGGCAAATGCCGAGGGTTTTACTACGTCACGTGCGCAGTGGTGTTGGTGGGAATGGTGGAGACGGTGGTTTATTGATCATTAATGTGTTTCATGGCCGTACCTGTGCAGTTGCCGTAGCGCTTGCCCGCCACGCTGTCCAGCAGCGCGAGCGCCAGGTTCTCCGGCGTGTCGGCGGGAAGCGGGGTCCAGCCCGTGTCCAGGCTCGCCTCGGAGCTCTGCTCGTCACTGGACAGCGACGGGCTCCGGATGTCCGTAGCGGCGGCCGACGGCCAGCAAGGTGCCTCCTCTGTCTCGGGGCTGAAGACGTCGCCGCGCGCCGGGCCGCCCTCGGGCGAGCTCTCGCGGAAGAAGGGCACGACGCGCGAGAGGCTGGCGCGCCGCCGAGCCGCGCTCGTGCCCGCCGCCGCCTTCTCTCCTCCGAAACCACCGGCCCGAGTCAGCGCGTTCGTCTGCTTCTTAAGGAACTTCTCTAGAGGCTTCATTCCGGCCGGCATTTTGATAAAGGCAGCACGTATTCAGAGCCCTGCGTCGATCCTGACTGATAACGAATACAGCGAGGCGAAAAGCGCGCGCGTTTACATCGTAGCTCAGTTACAGTGAAGCAAAACAAAACCCCTCGCGAATGCTGCTCTCTCTCTCTCTCTCGCTCGCTCACACACACACACACTCCCTGTTGCGATCAGGTCATGAACACACAGCCATCAGTGGATCCGCTCGTTGATGAGTGAAGAGAGAAGTCTCAGGGCGTGCGCGTTATGACTGAGAGAGATCCAGGAGCACACAGGCTTGTGCAGAGGGCCAGCTGCTCCCTCCCTGTCTTGTCCTCTGCAGTCGTGCAGGTCGTGTCTATCGGAGAGGCGGCGACTCGCACTCACTCACTCACTGCATCCTAGCACAACACATGCCATGCTCGAAAATCAAACAAGTTCTCTGTTAAATGGAGATGAAGCGTGTAACAGAAGCACGGCTCCGTGTTCCTCTGTCAGGATGCAGAAGGGTGACAGTCGTGCTCGGTGCCGAAGCTGCGGGTGAAGGGGCTCTACACTACACCGCCTTTATGAGGTTCCGACCGCGCTCCTGTATTCATTCCGCCCTTCGCTTTGCTCATCTCAGTCCTCCTCGATGCGAACTAAAGCACGGCGCTTCCTTTCGTGCCTACATACAGTATACACACCCAACGGGGGTGTGTTGTGTGAATATGTGTGTATGTGAGTGTGTGTGTGTGTTGTAAAGGCGACAGCAGCTCCAATCCGTTTCGTTTCGCCCCTCCGCCTCCGCCTCCTCCTCTGCGGTTGTACGGAGGAGCTTCGGTTAGCCTAGACTCTCCCCCCAACCGTCAAATCATAGACACGTGATTAACCACGTGACCGCCAGCGCGCGGAACAGGTAAAAGACGCCGCCTTGTCGACCTATATTCATAATTAGCTAATTACAATTAACCTTATATAAGGAACATTTTTTTGTAAGTTGTGACTAAGTTTGCCTCTAAACTCAAAAATGTCTCAAGTCTTCTCATTGTAGAGTACTGTTTTTTTTTTATTTCTTATGGACAATTTGAATTGGACGGGGTTATGTTTGGTAGAGGTGACGTCAGGTGCAAATAAGTACCAATTGATTTGCACTAAATTAACTCCCCATTTTATCCCAATCCACCAGAAATTAAAATGGCTTCTTGTTCACATAAAAATCTGCACCTATCCTTATACACATGATATCATTATACACTGTTCATCCACAACATTATGACCACCTGCTTAATATAGAGTAGGTCTCCAGTTTGCCATTAAAAAAACAGTAACGACCTTTTAACATCCCGCAAGGCCTGCAGTTTTTGAGTTGCTCTGACCCAGTTGTCTGGAGTAACTTAAAAACTTCTGGTTTTGTGTGATGTTCCTGGTCTGCAGTGGTCAGGACATACAGTAGCAAAAGTAATCCAAGGAAGGAAAATCGGTAAACTGGTGACAGGATCTCATGGGTCTCCAAGGTTTACCAATGCACATGGGGAGGGAAGGCTGGCCTGTTTAGTCTGAGCCAATAGAACCACTAGTGTAGATCAATTTTCTGAAAATGTTAGTGTTTGTTGTGATAGAAAGGTCTCAGAACAGGCAGGTGGTCATAATGTTATGGCTGATTGGTGTATATACACAGTTTTAGTGTGGTAGATTAGCTATGTGGGGTAACATCACAGCAATATATATTTCCTTGTTCTGGGGTGAATTGGAATGGCGACTTGCATAGTTGTGGGGATTTGTCCATTCAATCAGATGAGCTTTAGTGAAGTCAGACACAGATGTCACATGAAATATGTTCAATGAGGTTAAGCAAGTCACTCAAGTTCTTCCACTTTGAACTTGGCAAACCACATCTTCATGTACCTTGCTTTATGCAAAGGAGCATTGTGATGCTGGAACATGGTTGGGCCCTACCTATTAGTTCCAGTGAATTGACATTGTAATGCAGAAAGACATCCCTGCATGTGGGTGTGAAGGTCAGGTGTCCACAAACATTTGGCCTATATAGTGTATTTTTGCCTAGTTAGCTATTTAGAAATGATGAACATTATTTATACATGATTATAGTAAAAAGTCAAGACTACATTTTCTGTAAAATCTCACAAAGTTATAAAGGGAACAAAACAAATCTAATTTAAAACTTGTGACTTTAAATATAAATTCTTAATAAGCCTGTCACTACCGTGCATTAGCAAATATTTAATTGTGAGAACATAGAAATAGTGGATACAGGGGATGGACAATGAAAATGAAACATTGGCCAATTTAGTGTTTTAGGTTTCATGGCTAAATGTGACCAGACTGGTGGCCAATCTTCATTGATTGCACATTCCACCAGTAAGAGCAGAGTGTGAAGGTTTAATTAGCGGAGTAATAGAACAGTTTTGCTTAAAATATTGCAATGCACACAACATTGTGTGTGACATATCAGAGTTCAAAAGAGGACAAATTATTGGTGCACATCTTGTTGGCGCATCTGTGACCAAGACAGCAAGTCTTTGTGATGTATCAAGAGCCACGGTATCCAGGGTAATGTCAGCATACCACCAAGAAGGACGAACCACATCCAACAGGAGTAACTGTGGACGCAAGAGGAAGCTGTCTGAAAGGGACTTCCGGGTGCTAACCCAGATTGTATCCAAAAAAACATAAAACCACAGCTGCCCAACTCAATGCAGAATTAAATGTGCACCTCAACTCTCCTGTCTCAACCAAAACTTTTCGTCGGGAGCTCCACAGGGTCAATGAACATGGCCGGTCTGCTATAGCCAAACCTTTTGTCACTCGTGCCCGTGACAAACGTTAGTTTCAATGGTGCCAGCAGTGAAAATCTTGGGCTTTGGACAATGTGAAACATGTATTGTTCTCTGATGAGTCCACCTTCACTGTCTTTCCCACATCCGGGAGAGTTACGGTGTGGAGAAGCCTGGGGGTGGATCAGTGATGGCTGCAATATCATGGCATTCCCTAGGCCCAATACCTGTGCTAGATGGATATCCGATAATGCAACAATACACACAGCAAGACTGGTGACAGAGTGGTTTGATGAACAGGAAAGTGAAGTTGAACATCTCCCATAGCCTGCACAGTCACTAGATCTAAATATTATTTAGCCACTTTGGGGTGTTTTGGAGGAGCGAGTCAGGAAACGTTTCCCTCCACCAGCATCACATAGTGACCTGTCCACTATTCTGCAAGAAGAATGGCTCAAAATCCCTCTGGCCACTGTGGCCATATTCAGGTTAAAATGTATACACAAATAGTATAATGTATATCATATTAATATAATATTAAAAATATCATTATAATATCATCATATATTGTATATAGTAATTACCTGTCAAATGTTTGTGCGAAAGTCTGTATTTATGACATAACTATGAAATAACACATATGGATCTTTTCCTCTATTATCCTCATATATCTAATCTACATTTGTTTTAGGCATCTATGTGAGATTCCAAAATCTGTATGAGATTAAGCAATGAAAATATGAGTGAAAGTTTATTTAAATAGTTACCTGTAGCTATCTGATATCAAAATAAAACACTTACTGTTGTCTTTATCTACCAATCAACAACACATTTGTAAGACGTTAAAATCTAATTTATAATCCAAATTATATTCACCTGTCACACCCACAGCTACAAATTCACTGAAATATATATTGTTACTATAATGCATATATAATAATATAATAATACTATAATGCAATATAATAATAATATAGCAATATAATAATACTATAATGCAAAGCATTGTGTGTTGCACTATTTGCCTAGCTGATATATTATGAACATAATATAAACATTTATTTAACTATACAATACTACAATATATATTTCAGTGAATTTGTAGATGTGGGTGTGATAGGTGCATATTATTTGAATTATAAATTATATTTTAACATCTTACAAATGTGTTGTTGATTGGTAAATAAAGACTACAGTAAGTGTTTTGTTTTAATGTCAAATAGATACAGGTAACTATTTAAATAGACTTTCACTCGTACGTACAAGTAATTAAAACCTCATACATTATCAATTACAATAAAGAGATATTTAATGTATTGCAACTGTCTTTTTATTACATGTGTAAAAGGACTCCTTTTTTGTATAATTGGAGGAGCTTTTTGTTAATTAATTATTTAATGAAAATGTAATGTGATGCAGAACATGGTCCACGTTCCAGGACATGTGCATTGCACACAGCTTGTGCAATAGGATCTGTAGTCAAGTGTGCTGTCTGTGAAACCTGTCATTATTTGCAGCTGGTCCAGCTGGAGGATGCCAAAAATGGATTAATAATGATGTAATTACGTCACTGGAGCTAATGCCTGTTGCATGGTCAAACATTCGGCTATTTGATAACTATGAGCAGCCAGGTAGTGTAACCTGATCATTAGTGCTAGGTTGCTACCTTAACTCCTGTCAACATTAAAGGCTCCCTCTGCAACAGATAGGTTTCACATTTCCAGGGTAAACCCCTTAATTAAAGTAATTATGTATGATGGTCATGTTCTATTGCTCTAACATAGCCATCACAAGTAATAAATACTATGAAACCACAAAAGTCTTTGGGTCAATAATTGCTAAAAAACATATTTATTAGACTGTCCAGGTCGAGTGGAGATGGTTAGCTTTAATTTATATGATAACTGAATGGAGAAAAATAACACTTTCATTTGTCAATATCTATTTAGGAAAAAAGATTGTAGTTTCTAAACAAAAAACAGGTTATTCTACAGAGCTATTTAATTTTCACATCTAAGTTGTCAAAGAAGGTGTTGATTAATTTTTTATTATGGTATTTAGGTGGCATAGCTTTGACAATAGAGTGAGAAATATGTCATTAAATGTAACTTTAAGCGGATAAAAAGTACAACATATTGTCTAATAAGTAATATATATTAAATTCTTGACGTGGCATAAGAGGGGGAAAACACTTCATGTGCTGTTAGGGAGAAATCAACTCTGAATTTGTTGGTTTTGCATTTCAGCAGCATGCTTTCTCTCTCCTACATTGTGCATCCGTGTAGCATCACCTAGAACTCAGCTCAATTAAGAAGATGAGCAAAGATCTGCAAGATACTGTAACTGCAGGCCAGCAATTACTGTAAGCAACCAGTTATGTATTCATGTAGTAATAGAAATTTATTCATGATGTATTTTTGTACACAATACGAAAGCCATCGAAAGCGCAAAAGAGTTTTTATGTGGTATTTATCATTCTGATAATCTAATTGAAAAAATCTGGTAAAATTGCTTTATGTATTTACTTTATTGACTAAAACAGGAAGTGTTCAAATAGAATAGAAGTAAAAAAAATATGCTGTCAGATGTTTTTGCATTTTAAATTTAAGCTGTAGAAATGCCAGATGTACATACATAATTATCCAATTCTTCAATCCTTCAATCAAAACATCTTAACCTTCTAGTTAGACCTTCCATGATCTCATTATGTGTCGCTACAAATTTAGGTTTTAGATCCAGTATTTTTCATCATATTTTTCTGTACTTTTTCCACTTTTGCGCACAATGGAAATAATAATGTAGATGAATATAGATAAATTTCAAAAGAACATGGGCTTTTTTAATTGCACCCTTTTAGAAGCCACATCTGGTTGAGGTTATGTTACATATTTACACCTCCTCCTCTGAAAATTTCCCTCTGTCACCATGGAAATACTGCTGACACAGTGACGTAGAAAGGTGTTGCACAGCTCCCCGTTTCTGCAGAAGACGGCTGGTTACAGTGCCAAAAATAAGCCTGTGCTGTGGTTTCAATTTTAATACACTCGTCCACACATATGCTTTCTTTTCCTCTTGCTTTTGAACTCCTGCCACATGATCCACTTCTCTTTTCGAATACTTTGTTCCATTATTCAGCCCATGTCAAAGAATAACAGAAAAGAAATGCCACTTATAATCTCTTCTACCAAACTCAACTAAGCGAAAGTTCTTGCTGCTAGTCAGAGTAGTTCACGCAGAGAATTTGTCAAATGCCTTTGAAAGTGTCAAATGCCTTTTGGTTGTATTCTTTAGTGCGTAAAATAACAAGAATAAGATTGTTAGAAGTTGTTATTGTAGTAATTCTGTTCTAGGTAATAGCAGTGCTATTGTTTTTTTCAGGGGGTAATTCCAGCTATCACAAGAGCAAAATTTGGTATTTAGCATGTAATCATTTTAGTTAGTTATTTTATAGACTGTAGATATGTGATATATTACAAAAAAAAAGTTAAAAAATACAGAGAGCCAAAATATTGTTCTGGCAATTTTATATACAGTAGGGTTACTTGTACTTACACACGTGGACAAAATTGTTGGTACCCTTCGGTCAATGAAAGAAAAGCTCACAATGGTCACAGAAATAACTTTAATTTGACAAAATGAATAATAAATAGGAATTCTATGAATGTTAACCAATGAAAGTCAGACATTGCTTTTCAACCATGCTTCAACGGAATTATTTTAAAAAATGAACTCATGGAACAGGCCTGGACAAAAATGATGGTACCCCTAACTTAATAGTTTGTTGCACAACCTTTTGAGGCAATCACTGCAATCAAACGATTCCTGTAACTGTCAATGAGACTTCTGCACCTCTCTGCAGGTATTTTGGCCCACTCCTCATGAGCAAGCTGCTCCAGTTGTTTCCGGTTTGAAGGGTGCCTTTTCCAGACAGCATGTTTCAGCTCCTTCCAAAGATGCTCAATAGGATTGAGGTCAGGGCTCATAGAAGGCCACTTTAGAATAGTCCAATGTTTTCCTCTTAGCCATTCTTGGCTGTTTTTAGCTGTGTGTTTTGGGTCATTGTCCTGTTGCAAGATCCATGACCTGCGACTGAGACCCAGCTTTCTGACACTGGCCAGCACATTTCTCTCTAGAATCCCTTGATAGTCTTGAGATTTCATTGTACCCTGCACAGATTCAAGACACCCTGTGCCAGATGCAGCAAAGCGGCCCCAGAACATAACAGAGCCTCCTCCATCTTTCCCAGTAGGGACAGTGTTCTTTTCTTGATATGCTTCAAGTATAATTAGCAAAATTTGCCTTGGCAAAAAGTTCCATTTTTGTCTCATCTGTCCATAGGACATTCTCCCAGAAGCTTTGTGGCTTGTCAACATGTAGTTTGGCATATTCCAGTCTAGCTTTTTTATGATTTGTTTTCAACAATGGTGTCCTCCTTGGTCGTCTCCCATGTAGTCCACTTTGGCTCAAACAACGACGGATGGTGTGATCTGACACTGATGTTCCTTGAGCATGAAGTTCACCTTGGATCTCTTCAGAAGTTTTTCTGGGCTCTTTTGTTACCATTCAGATTATCCATCTCTTTGATTTGTCATCAATTTTCCTCCTGCGGCCACGTCCAGTGAGGTTGGCTACAGTCCCATGGATCTTAAATTTCTGAATAATATGTGCAACTGTAGTCACAGGAACATCTAGCTGCTTGGAAATGGTCTTATAGCCTTTACCTTTAACATGCTTGTCTATAATTTTCTTTCGAATCTCCTGAGACAACTCTTTCCTTCGCTTCCTCTGGTCCATGTTGAGTGTGGTACATACCATGTCACCAAACCACACAGTGACTACCTGAAGCCCTATATATAGGCCCACTGACTGATTACAAGATTGTAGACACCTGTGATGCTAATTAGTGGACACACCTTGAATTAACATGTCCCTTTGGTCACATTATTTTCAGTATTTTCTAAGGGTACCATAATTTTTGTCCATGCCTGTTCCATGAGTTTATTTTTTTAAATAATTCTGTTGAAGCATGGTTGAAAAGCAATGTCTGACTTTCATTGGTTAACATTCATAGATTTTTTAAAAATTATTACTTTTGTCAGATTAAAGTTATTTATGTGACCATTGTGAGTTTTTCTTTCATTGACCGAAGGGTACCAACAATTTTGTCCATGTGTGTATTTACTGTATTACTGTATTGTAATACATATTGTTATTACCATGTCAAATAATATACTGTATTTTGTAAACCACTATATACAGTATACTATTGGTAATAATTTGATAAAAAATGCTTATTCCATTTGTTCATCATTACCACTTACTGTATGTTCTGTTTGGATTCCCTGACACCCCAGATCATCTATACCAACTAAGAAACCTTCTGAATGCTATTTTATCAATCGGTTTGTACTGATACTGTGCTCCAGACACTCCCTACAATAATTTCTACTTAAATTCAGTTCAGGGTCTCAGAGAACCCAGCTATGATATATATATATATTAATGCAAATGATTTTTCGATGTATTTTTAGATTCTGTCTGAGGTGGCACAGTAGCTTAGTGGTTATCACTGTGACCTCGCACCTTGCATGGTTGAGGGCTTGATTCCTACCTTGGGTATTGTGTGTGGAGTTTGCATGGTTTTCCCATGCTTGGTGGAAACTCTGGGTACTCTGGTTCCGTCCCACAGTTCAGCCTAATAGGTGTTTTCAAATTCCCTGTAGTGTGTAAGTGAGTGTGTGTGTATATACGCTTATGTGCCCTGTGATGGCTTGGCACCCTGTCCAGAGTGTACGCCACCTAGTGCCCAAAGACCACACATATGATCCAGGCGTTCTGTGACCCTGTACAGGATAAGCGGTATAGGGAATGAGTAAGCGAATGAGATTCTACAGTAAGCTCATTATCGTTTACACACACAGACTATATTATTTTTGCTCTGGTAGCTCAGTGGTTAACGCACTGGACTACTGACCGGAAGATCCCTGGTTCAAACCCCCTAGCAAGTTGTAGTGAGATAAAATGTTGAAATCTTGATAAATGTATGCCAAAGGTAAGAAATTCTACTAACCCTCTACTTACAGTTTCAAAACTGTTTGCCACATCCTGTGTGATCAAAGAACTGCGGAGTGTTGTATTGCGTCATTACTCAGATATTGTATATTCATATCAAATATTCGGCATGTTGTAGTGGGTTGTCTTCGATCAGATAACTGTTCAACTGGTCAAACAGAAATACCCATTACACCATCCACACTCAGACTTATCTCACTCTGGAAATTCTACTTGACATTTTACAGAAAGGGCATTTGATTTATCACACTGTAGGTGTCATTGGAGGTATTTAAATTGAGCAGTGCTTTTGGGGTTTTTATCTCACACAGGTATCCTGAGGTCAAGCCAGGGACCAAGTGTCTGTATGACTCTCCTATCTCAATGCTCTCAGAATGGTTATTTAACGAGCAAACTTTAGTTTTAATATGAAACTCTGATGATGGTTTTAATTGTGAGAATTTATTAGTGTCAATCCTTTTTATGCTTTACTGGTGCATGGAAAGTCATTATTACAAAAAGATATTTATCAGTGGCAATGCTGGGATTTAGATGTAGAATAAAACACATTAAAGACAGAACAGGCAGAAAGGATCTGTACACTTAAGTAAATCAGCTATGACTTGGCAGCATGGGGCGTAGTGGCTAGCACTGTGACCTTGCACCTCCAGTGTCGAGGGTTCGATCCTGCCTTGGGTCTGTGTGTGCCCTTTGATAGTTTGGCACCCTGTCCAGGATGTACCCTGCCTTGTACCCAAAGTCTCCAGGCCCACGTAACCTTGTACAGAATAAGCAATATAGAAGATGAATAAGTATATGAATTAAATACAACCAATGACAGGATTATTATTATTGTATAATAATATATTAATATAATATTAATAATTTATTTTTATTATTATTAGTGGCATTGGTTGCTCAGTGGTAGGTTTCTCCAGCCAATGCCCGAACCCCAGCCACTGGATGCAGTGCCTGTCCCAAGCCCGGATAAAACAGGAGGGTTGCTTCAGAAAGGGCATCCGGCGTAAAACCCGTGCCAAGCTTGTGTGCGGATCGGATGGTCTGCTGTGGCGAGCCCTTGTCGGGAGCAGCCGAAAGACCAACAATAACATTAATTATTGTTACATCCATCCCACACTGCTGCACTTCTTTAAACATTGCTGTAGTACACAGACGTCTTCGTTTATTTAGATTTATTTTTAGACATTCTGGCTTGAGCATGAAAAGATCAAAGGAATCGAAAGAATAAACAAATGTGCATTTTGAGAACAGAATTCGTGTCCACGCCCTATAGTTTTGATGCACACACAATTATTTAAGCAAACACATGGTAGGTAAAACGGTGCTTTGTCTACTCGTGCCTGTAGTTTTCAGCTGTTTGTCATCTGGCCTTTTTGTTGTGGTGTGGTCTTTGTAGAGTTGCAGGTCTTTTAAGGCTGTCTTTCCCATCACTTGTCATTAACTGTTAACAAGTGCAGTTGTACTCTGAATACACGCCATATGCCAGCCATTTCTTTTTCCAGATGTTTAAAGTAGCTGCTTCTGTTATTCAGAAGACTGGTGTTCTGATTGCATTGGAGACTTCTGAAGCTAGATGGAAACAACAATTTATGACCCCTAAGAAGGTACAGTAGCATGAAGAGATTCATATTGGAGACTTCTTCAGAAGCTAGCTAATGTTCTATCTGATAGCTAGGTAGCATCTCAACCTCTCCATGATATTGTCACCCCATTTTGTTCTACGTTATTCCTGCTGGCGGAACAGGGGCTTAGTGGTTAGCACTGTCACCTTGCACTTCCAGGGTCCCGGTTCAATTCACTCCCAGGACTGTGTTCATGGAGGTTGCTACAGTCCAAAGACATGCAGATAAGGCTTTCCCGAACTTGCCATTCCCAAATTGCCTGTAGTGTGTGAGTGAGTGTGTGTGTGTTCCCTGTGATTGACTGGCACCCCATCCAGGGTGTATCCCACCACGTACCTAAAAGTCTCCTGGGATAGGCTGCAGGACACCCACAACCCTGAATATAGCAGAAAGCAGTATAGACGATGAGTGAGTGAGTAAGTGAGTGAGTGATAGTTTACCATGGCATTGATGTGAATATCTTGAAATGTATCTTTACATCTAATACAAGCATCGCCATATTGGTTTGAGCTATCAGAAAGACTACGGCTTCTGGATTGAACTGACTAACGACTGATTTGAGTGAAGCTCTTGACTCATGTCTTTATGATTTTATGCGCTATGCAGCTGCCACATGGTTGGCCATTTAAACAATTGCACAAGTGTAAAGGTGTAAAGTTGTACCCTGGTAAAGTAGTCAGCGAGTAAGGTATGCTAATTAAAAAAATCTCATCAGTCGAACCAGTCGTTAGTCTGGTCAGTCCAGAAGCCACTATTTTACACAGCCAGACAGGAATAAATGACTTGGGCCTTGGTGTTGCTTTCAGCACCAGTGTTCTTTTTTCCTTTGTGTGTGTGTGTGCTCATGCAGTGCTCTTCTGCTCATAAGGAGATTACTTTAAACACTTCAAACAGACTCAGCTTTCAGCACTGTGATGTATCTCACCCCCAACACCGACACCCACATGCACAGCACAAGCCAAACACACTCACAGCTCAGGGAAACCTAGAAGACAGAAACACTGCTCCTTATAGCTCAGGATAATTCTCTACCAACACATGTTCCAGACCGTATGTTTAAATACTGGAGGTGCTTAAACCGGATTAGGTTTCAACGTCATCCTGAGGTGTATCACATAATTCGGCTTTGCCAAAGTGTCATCGCTAATTGGTTGGCTGATGGATGACTTAATATACACTGTGTTAGGGAAACACTCGAACCATATGGGAATTCCGCAATTGCAGGCAGACAGACTTGTCTAGAGACGAATCAGACAAAACACAAATCGTCTGCAGTACTCAGACAACAAACGTGATATTGAACTGGAAATGGAAGGGAATGAAATGAAATGGGAAAGGGCGGGATTATTCAGGTTCATGATCCAGAATTTTCATGATTTTTATTATTATTTTTATTATTATTATTACGGTCAGGTGTACTGTATCATAATATGAAAGAAAACCATGAAACGTGTTTTGTATTAAACTGCATTACTAGAAAGAAATATGTCAATATATAGCTAAGTCAAACAAGGGGCCACCGGTTATGCAAAATAACAGAATACAGTTATAAGGGTTAAAACTATTTATGTTAACTATTTATTTTATTAACCTTTATTTCTCTATATAATCCCCTGCTACACTAATGCACTTATCCCAGTTTTTCTAGTATATCTTAGCTTCACTAGTGCCTCAACACTACCCAGATAGAATGTTTTAGGACTGCCTGCTTCATATCTGAAACACTGGCCTCCCAAGAACTCCTTTAGTGGGCCAAACATGTGGAAAAAATGGCTTGGACCAATGTCAGGACTGTACGGGGGACACACTGAGTTCCTGTAATGTGCAAGTGGTGTTCGTGAATGATTTTCTATAGACGTCCCACAGTCAGATGCATCTACCAATACACACTGGGAACAAGTTATCCATCGATTTTCAGGGATCAGGCGTTCCACATAACAACTTCAGTGGGTTCCGAGCCACGTCAGCCAGTATCATCGTTCTCTGACCTATGGCCTGGTTTAAAAGATGTGAAGCATTCAAATGTTCAAATGCAGCTAAGAGCCTCATCACCGTATCACGCATGACGCTTTCTGAAAATGTCAATCATTTTTACACCTTCACATGAAATTTCATCACAAGTTCCAGTTTGAATGCTTCCTCGTAAGATACCTTATACCACAATACTCTTATATACCGTATATAATAAGGGGGACGTTGATTGTGTGTTTGCACAGGCGTCACAGGCGTTCTCACTGAATGTATAAGTAGGCAGCGTCATCGTCAACTTTTGTCATTCTGTTTTTTAACAGTGTCGAAAACGGGGACGTCAGGCCGAGCTTGTAGCTACTGAAACCCCTGGTCAGATCGTGATGCATTTGTGACGACCGCACACGCCACAGGCGAGACATTGGAGCAGTGTGAGGAGCGGCAGAAAGTTGACCACACTATCCTTTCTCACAGGGTGCATGGTAGGCAGCTTGATCATCAACTCTTATGTCATTCTTTGAGCAAGTCACAGGCGTTCGTCTCCGAATGTAACAGTAGCGGAAATGGGTATATCAGGCCAAGTTCATAGATAAAGCATTTTATAGGTTTTTGTAAAAGAAACATGAAAAAGGATCAAAGAATGTAACAGTAATGAAAACAGGGGCCTCAGGCCAAGCTGATACCTTCTGAAACCCTGGATCAGACTCGCCGTGTCTAAAGTGATGGCGCATACGAACGACATTGGGCGGCAACGAGTTGATCACGCACTCTATTAGCAGATAATAGTAGCAGGCAGGCGTCAGGTTTGGCACATGAGCGGTGCCTTGGATACCCTTTAATTTTCTATAAGACACCTGGCTTATGTAGTAGTTCAGGCTGCATGATTTTTATATGAATGCAATATTTGAATAGATCATCGTTCCTATAGTAACAATGAATTTGCACAGCGACTTGTAAGGCAGATTCTTTGTAAAAGTCATGTTGCAAATCTTGCATTCAGATCCGCATTCAAGTTGTAACATAAGACAAGACATGTGGAAATCATTTGAATTATTGATAGAAATATGTTGCAACTTTTTTTGTGAAAGAGTCGGCCTTACTTCTCCCCTAAAACTAATAACCGATTGTGCCACCTTTCACGGTTACAACTGCAAGCGAACACTTCTGATAACTGGAGCTCAGGCTTTCACATTGTTGTTGAGGAATTCTGGCCCGCTCTTCTTTGCACGATTGCTTTTATTCAGGCACATTGGTGGGCTTTCAAGCATGAACTGGCTTTTTAAGGCTCTGCTACAGCATGTGAATTGAGATCAAGTCAGGACTTTGACTAGGCAATTCCAAAGCCTTATTTATTTATTTACTTTCCTAGACATTCAGAGTTGGACCTGCTCTCGCGTTTCAAATTGTTGTGCTCCTTCGCAAGCAAAATGCCCTTGAGCCTCAGAGCACAGACTGATTTCTAGATATTCTCCTTCAAGATTTTCAAGTAGACTTGAGAATTTATGGTTCCCTCAAGGAGCGTTGTATCCTGTCAGTATTGCACTACCACCTCCATGTTTGGCTGCTGTTCTAAATTGTGGAATGCTGTAACAAGATACTTGTCTTTTAATGTCCACAGGACATTATCTTTAAAAGGTTTGGGTCATCAAGGTTTTTTTTTTTTACCTTTTGGTTAGCATAAGTTTACACCTTGTAACTTTGCCATTTTTGCCCAGTCTAATGACTGAAAAATTACTCATGAGACAATCATGAGACATTTGACGCAAACATTTGATATTTCACAAGAATGTGTTTCATCACCGTCTATTTAAAAAACAAACTTGTTAGTCTCACTTATGAGCTAGCATGATATTTGACAGTTGCCTTCACCTCATCATGACATCATCATGTAATTTTTCCCAAGTTATAGTTGAACAGGCGGCATGGTGGTGTAGTGGTTAGCACTATCTGTTGCCTTGCACCTCCAGGGTCCAGATTCGATTCCCATCTCTGTGTGCATAGAGTTTGTATGTTCTCCCCGTGCTTGGTGGGTTTCCTCCGGGTACCTCGGTTTCCTCCCACAGTCCAAAGACATATAGGTTAGGTTAATTGGCCATCGTGTTTGAATGAGTGTCTGAGTGTGTGTGTGTGTGTGTGTGTGCTCTGTGATGGATTGACACTCTGTCCAGGGTGTACCCCGCCTCGTGCCCTAAGCCTCCTGGGATAGGCTCCAAGCCCCCCGTAACCCTGAATATAGGATAAAGCGGTATAGACGATGAGTGAGTGAGTGAGTGGAGTTGAACTTTGGTTGCCTTGCACCTCCAGGGTCTGGGTTTGATTCCCACCTTCAGCTCTGTGTGCATGGAATTTGCATGTTCTCCTTGTGCTTGGTGGGTTTCCTCCCACAGTCCAAAGATTAGACTAATTGCTGTTACCAAGAGTATGCAAATGAGTATACACTATCCAGGGTGTCCCCTGCCTTGTGCCCTAAGTCTGGAATAGGCTACCTGTCCTGCACAACCCTGTATACAGGATAAAGCGGTATAGTGTGAGTGTATTTGAGTGACACAATTACTTTTTTAAATGTCCATATTTTTCGACACCTTTAGTATATAAGCGTGGAAATGACCAGCTTTAAATTCCATTCAGTTGTGGAAAAGTTCAACCTGTCACATAAACAAATGGAATATATGTCACCATGTGAAAGAGAAATGTCTGAGTGAAGGCTCCTGTTGGGTTTTTATGGCTATTACAGAGTTTCGGCACACGTTTTAGATGTCACCGAGCACGAGAGCATCTGTGTTCGTGCAGCACACGTGGTTTTTCCTGATCATTTGTCTCCTTGGGTGGTGGGTTTCAAACAACAACCATGAATCACAGGCGAGTCTAATGGTTGTCAAATGCACGCACACGCACACACACACACACACACACACACACACACACACACACACACACACACACACACACACACACACACACACACATGCAGAGAGTCTGGGGGATGGGACAACATGGTGATATCATCCTTGGTGGCAGGCTGCTTTGTTTGATCAGCGTTGCCTTGTGACAACACTGGAGGGGTCAGCGCCACCTCGCCACTGTGCTTCCCCACAGGGTAACAATAACGGAGTGAGGGGAGCCAGTTAAATATGCAAGAGCTAGCGGTGTCACTGATTAAAAATGCAGCGTTGATAGAGACACTGAAAGAAAGCTGCCTAACTGGACTTTTCAAGCTTTTATATGAGCGCCTGATCTGGGCCAAAGCCGTTCGGTATTCAGTGCTTGGAACCTTCATTTATTCCACAGCAATACTTGAGGTGAAATTTATAAGAGATGGTTTAAGTTTGAGTCCTCCTGCCATTGAAATGGAAAGATATATCTTTGGGCTATGTTTTTTCCAGGATTTAAGATGTTCTGCTTCTTGCCCAGAATTAACAATATTTCAGTTTAATCCAACACCAAGTGTGAGCACTATGTTACTATTTATTTTTACTATTAAACATATGGCACGTGTCTGGAAAATCGTCTCTTTGATTTACAGTTGTGCATCATAGAGGCAGAAAATGTGGCAGCCATTATGATCACTGGTAGGTTTGCCTGAGGCATGGATGCATCAAAAGACTCCAGATGACATCTTCATAAGCAGATATCGTCAGGATCTTATTAAAAACCCAAACTGATCCTTTTTTCTGATAGCTGATGCCTTTCACCCCGGGTCATGTAGAGTCATAAATGATAATAAATACCCAGGCGGACCTGCACAGCTAACATGCTTCACGTGTCACTTGGTGTGTGTGTGTGTGAGATAGAGAGAGAACAGCTCTTCAACCAGGATATTTCCAGTCATCTATCTTTCAGATCTACTCAAGGCAACAGGACTATTAGGTGAAACATTGTGTATTTTGTTACTACACTGTTACCCTCACACAAAAACACTCCCTCGGCGTCTATACGTGTACATCTGTAACCTGTATACGGGGTCGTGGGGGGCCTGGAGCCTATTCCAGGGGCATGAGATGGGGTACAACCCAGGGTAAAGACGGGATGCTAATCCAATGCAGCGCACACGCACACACATACACACACACCTGCTCATTCATATACTGGCAATTTGGGAACACCAGTTCACCTGAGCCACATGTGTTTGGACTGTTGGAGGAAACCGGAGTACCCGGAGGAAAGCCACCAAGCCTTCCATGCACACAGACCCGATCAAACCCAGACCTTGGAGGTGCAAGGTCGACATCGCTAATCACAAAGCCACCATGCCACCACCCAGAGATTTTTTTATTTTTGTATTAAGTGTCCTTTTGTTCATCTATGCGTGTGGTAGCATAGCATTAGAGAGAATGAAACTAATGTTAAAACAAAACAAGGTGGGTGACAAAGTGATGAGGGCCTCTGTAGAAAAGAAAGAAAGAAAGACATTGCTGAAAGAAAGGGATGAGAAAACCGAGAACATGATGCCAAGCTAACTGCCATGAAGAAGTGCCAGCTCAAGCGCGGGTGAGACAGGAACACAGTTCTGGATGCACTGTAAGTGTGAAATCTCCATTAGCCAGGCAGGAAATGGAGGAATTAACTGTGACAGAAGTTGGTCTCTTCTTCTTCGTCTTCTTCCCTTTTTTTTTTTTTTGATTACATAACAACCTTGGATCGCATTTCAACCTCCCTCACTAAGCATGGGGCTGTCAGTCAAAATGTTTCACAAGCACCTAAAGTGAGAACAGTGCAAGATGTACACGCACGTCCCCAAACAGCTCAGCCAGAACAACCACGGCAGCCTCGGCGTCACCTCCAGCTGCTCCACTCGTGAATATTCATAGACGTACTCAGCTTCGTTTTTTTTTCTTCTGCCTGATTGGTCAAGGAGATTCGTTTTTCACACCGCTTGACCGTTGTCCCCACCAATAAATACCACTACCCGGTAGGTCTCGCAGTGAATCGGATGAATATTCATTATGGAATTCTGCTTCGCTTTCAATAAGGCGTTTGTGCTGCTGAAGACAGACACTTGGCCCCGGAGGCCTGTTCTGTCAAAAACAAAAAAGCAGAGGATATGTAACACAGCAAGAAGGCTGAAGAAGTGGTTCTGGCAATGATGAGAGCTCTTTTTCAAAAAAATGCAGAAATATTATCATCCCTTTGGCTTATAGGCTTAGATTCTAAAAAACTTTTTTTCTAATTGTCTTCTAATTGTAGATTACATCTGTTTCAAAGCATGCTGTTATTTCTCAGTACATTAGGGGAGTAGGCTGCAAGACCAGCCCAATTTATACTCATCATACTGTAGTTAAATGATTTTACATTTCACCCATAGCTGCTTACATTTGCATAGTCTAGATTCTGGCAAAGTTGTCAAATTCTGAGCAGCTCTCAACAAAATATCTCCTAAGAGAAGAAACACCTGCCCTGAAAAAAAATGGTGCGGACCAGAAACCGGATCACGTCGTTTTCACGTGCCTGTCAATCATGTTGTCCATTCAGGGACACCTTCTTCCTGTAGTAGAGTTTAGTTCTAGAGTTCTAGCTACAGGGTTGAGTTGTTGCTCTTTATTTTTCTACCCATCCCGAGGCATCTGGAGATTGTGCCAGCTTCAGTAGACTGAGGCCAACCCTGCGAGGATCCTGAGGCATCCAGAGAAGGACCAGCTCCAGCTGGATTCTGCTTCATGATGGTTTGGAGCTACACATGCTGCTCCTGAGCTCCCAGTGTTCCAGATCCCCCTCTGCCCTCTTCACCCGAGGACTCATCCCTGTGCTGAACTGGACTCCATGATAATTTAAATAACTTCTGTTATATTGGACTTTCAGCTGTATAACACACATGATGTTATATATTTCATGTGATCCGTTATCACCCAAATGAGGATGGGTTCCCTGTTGAGTCCGGTTCCTCTCAAGATTTCTTCCTATCGCCATCCCAGGGAGTTTTTCCTTGCCATTGTCGCCGTCACCCTCGGATTGCTCATCAGGGACAATCTTGTTATTATCTAGACACATACACTCCTCACTCACATACACACTTCCATAAATTTTCTTTTCATTGTGACGCTGCTTTGAGACAATGACCATTGTTAATAGAAATCGAATTGAATTGAATTGAATATGCATGTTCATTGGAGAAGGGATTTTGAAAATACTGTAAGGGAAAAGTACGGCTAGTATGAGATTGAAGTGTTGAAAGTGTGAAACTTTCGTTGAAGTGTTCGGTACATTCTATCCTCTGCCAAAACTGGTGTCTACAACGTTTAAGTCACAGCCTGTTTAATTACAAAGAAATAAAATGGTAAGAGTTGGCACAGTCGCCTCACACCTCCAGGGTCGAGGGTTCGAGCCGACGACTTGCACATTAAGCTAACCGGTGTGTCCTGTGATGGACTGGCACTCCATCTGGTGTACCCCACCTCGCACACCGACTCTCCAGGCTTCCCATCTCCAAAACGGTCTAAAATGGTCACGTGATAAAGCTTTATCAGTGTTTCCAGCATATACGGCGCCCTCCATAATTATTGGCACCCCTGGTTAAGATGTGTTCCTAGACCTTTAACAAAATCATTTTTTACATGCGAAAGCATAATCTCAAACTGAAAATTGTAGAAAAATCTAACCTTTAACTCAAGTTAATAAAAAAAAGAGACTAAAAATAAAAGCAAAAAAAAAAATCTGATCCTGTTCCACAATTATTGGAACAATAAAATAAATGCAATTGAAGCATTTATATAATTTTTACTGTAGTTTTTAAAGTTGATCAGAGTATCTAGAAACTTTTAATAATTCATGACTTCCTGTTTCCCTGTGGTATAAATATGACGTGACTCAGAGGTCTATTTCTCCTCTCCACTCTCAGGCAATGGCTACAAGAAAATAGCCACCCGCCTAAACTTGCCCTACAGTCAGAGAAATCATTAAAAAAGTTTAAAACAACTGCAACAGTGACAAACAAGGCTGTATGAGGACCCATGTTTGTCTTGCCACCACGCACAGTGAGGAGGATGGGAAGAGAGGTAAAAAAAAATCTCCAAAGCTCACATCTTGGGGTCATAAAGTCTCCATAACAACCATCAAGACGCTATCTACATGCCAACAAGCTGTTTGGGAGGCATGCAAGGAAAAAGCCTTTTCGCACCTACAATCACAAATATAAACATCTAGAGTTTGCTGGGACTTCAACTAGGCCCGTGTGCTGTGGTGGGATGAGACTAAGATAAGAGCTTTTTGGCAACAAACACTCTTGAATCTGGAGTAAAAACAAAAGATGAATATGTGGAAAAGCACCTCATGCCCAATGTCTGGTGGACGATCTGTGATGCTGTGGGCCTGTTTCTCTTCCAGGAACCTTGCTAGGGTGCGTGGCGTCATGAATACCAGGATTAAATCAAAACTTGATGGCCTCTGTCAGAAAGCTGAAGATGGGTCATCACCGTGTCTTTCAGCAGGATAATGACCCAAAACGTGGTGGAATCTACACAAAAATGGTTCAGCAGACTCTAAATCAAGCTCCTCTCATGGCCATCTCAGTCCCCAGACCTTAACCCAATTTAAAACTTGTGGGGTGAGCTGAAGAGGAGAGGCATAAGAGAGGACCCAGTTTGATCTAGAAAGGTTGTGCGAATGGACAAAGATCCCTCTATTTATGTCTTCACTCCATTCTTGTGAAATGTTATGGGAGATTTAGTTCGGTCTCGTTGGACGCATGTATGGGGTTGTATGAAGTATTAATAAACATCAGGGGTGCCAATTTTACATTTCATGTAAAAAATACAAAATTCTTTAATGTGGGATTTTTCCCCCCCCCACTGAATAACTATTTCAATTAAAGCTTGTGGTTCTGCATTGTGGTTCTACATTGTTTGAATAAAAAAACGAATTTATTAGAAGCCCAAGAACCCATCTTAACCAGAGGTGCCAATATTTGTGGAGGGCTCTGTAAAAAGTCACATGGACTTCACTGGATAAAAATGAAATATAAATGTCAATGTGGTATTCTCTTTGAGACAGTAGAAGAGACAGTGCGTGGCACACTACAGAAAACAACAGCACCACCCAGTGGCCAATTATAGTTTCTCACATTACCAGCCAGCATGTATTATACCATGTAAATAAAAAGTGATAAACTAGTGTGGTGAACATGGTTAAATGCCAGTAACAGGTTCCTGATATAAACTGGTGTAGATCCTGGTTCCAAGACTCAGTTTTGTTTTTCTAGCAAACTGATTTGACTCAACATCTGCTCTGAGTGAATGCTGGCTGGTTTCTGTTCTGTTCCTCTCTACAGTACATGCAAGTCAACTAATAATGAATAAAACGGAAACAAAGCAGAAAACGAGACAAGAATTTCCCAAATTTCACCTGCCCATATTTACAGATAGACTGGTCTACCAGTTCATAAGTTTAATTAGCATGGAGAACCAGTGTAGAACCAGTTTACAACTCTAGAGTGATCATATCACAACCAGCTTCACCAAGCTGGGACAGCATACATCTTCACCAGGCTCACCCACAATCTCAGACCCAGCTTTGCCAGCCTTGAGTATCAGCTCATACCCTGCTTCGCCAGGCCAGAACAGCGGCAGCACATAGCCAGGTTAAATAAGCTGAAGTACCCAAACTATGTACCTAATAATTGTGATAAAAATTAGCCATCTGCACAATTCTCTGATGAACACAAAGCATAACAAAATAAACCTTCAAAAGGACTGCGGATGATCACTCGTCCATCGAACACACCAACACCCTCGTCCCTGTCCCCTAAAAATGACACACATACAGCATGACACATGGGTCTTGTTTAATAGTTCCTTTGACAAAATGGCTCCACAAAAAAAATGGAAAAAAAAAATTAACATTTAAACACCTATGAAACATACAAGCCCGTCACAGTGTTGGCAGGTCTAGTCAATCGGAGCAGATATGTCAAACCAATGCATTTTTTAAGGCATAAAAAGTAACATCACAAACCATCTTATAAATCACATCTAAAACAACACTGATAACGTAAAGATTTCAATTATACTGGCAGGCTATCAAGAGCAAGTGATAAAAGGGAACAATTTTTAAAGAACAAACTAATCACACAGTCTGGTGGAGGTGATGAGAACAGATTCACAGCCCCTGGAGCTCACCTAGAATCGCTTTCACAAAGGACATGTAGCCATGTGCTCATGCATGCCTGTACAATTCTCCTAAAATAACAAAAAAAACCTTTTGTAATTAGCACATCTATAAAATAAGCTGTTGATACAATTGATAACTGCGAGTTAATTATCAGTTAAGTCGTTAGACACCAAATAAAAGCTAGGAATCCCTGCTGACTTTGTTCAATGTGACAGTATTTCACTAGTAACTAAGATTAAGGTATTACTGCTTTTTAAACCACAGGCTTTATTAATAATACATTTATTCTATATACACATACACTAGAAAGCCATCATCGAGCAGTAGGACTGTCAAGTATGTCAGTTTCAGGCAAAGTGAACGGTTCTGGGCTGAGTTCGCCCCCCCGCCAGGACATCACAGCACAAAGTGCACCGGTAAATGGTCGAGCGAGCATCACACAGAACACTCTCTACCAAGTATAAATCATATGAATTTTAAATGGTTATTACAGTATTGTTTTCGACACGGAACAAAGTCAAAGATACAGAGAACAGGTGTGTGCCATTGATTTGGGGAAGAGTGAAACGTTCACACTTCAATACACAGGAGACTAGCACCTTTACAGAGACTATACTGCTTGAGCACTTGAAAATCAGCACTGTTGGGTTAGAGTAGAAAAATGCATTATACTTCTATCTGCAGACTGCTATTACTAAGAATAATAATAGTAATAATAAAAGCATATGACCTCCAATTACTGTTTAAACTTTCATTACAACAGCCATACATATAATTCACGGCCTTTCAAACAGCCCTTAAAAGGTGCACCATCACAAATTTCTTCATACATCACATGTGCTTTGACCACAGAAAATAAGGAGCTCTTTAGATCTGTGGCGCTGTATAATCAGCACTGACAACTAGGACGCCAGCATTTTTTTGGTCAATTAGTTTATCCAATAACATAGATCATACCCATGCCACAGCTTTTAACGCTTCGTGCCCTCACGGACTGGTCTGGAAAATGCACTACAGCTGAAACATATTGCCTTATTTTAGTCACTAATAAAACATCTATACAAATCTAGAAGGACCAAAAAAACAAAACAAAACAAAAAAACAGATGCATAGACTACTAGGCCAAGAAAAGTGCCCTCTAATGCTGAATGTGAAACCAAAGACTACATGCATATTTTAAACTTAATGTGAAATGAGCATCCTAATGTGTTACTGGAGACCTGCTTTCAAACTGTATTCTTCAAAAAACATAACTGGTTAAACATTCCATCAGAGAATTATCATGCAGATACAGTTTGCAACAAGTAGGTATTACATTTCTGGCAGACAATTTGGATGTTTATTCTCCAACACATTCAAAATGCTGCAAAAAATGAAAGTGTTTGTAATCTGCCTTTTCCCCTTCCAAAATTATGGTCTGTATTATTAGTACAACACAGGATGATTACTGATAATGATTATGATGGTGATTAATAGCAGCAAAGCCCCTCTCTATGTCGGCCACACATATAGTAAACAATACATGCCTTGATGAGAGTGAAGCAGCACATAGAAGTTTGAAAAATCTGGTAATGAAAAATGTGATTGAAACATGACTTGCAAGGAGGGCCCTGCGTGAGGGTAAATGTGGACATACGTGATGAAATGAATAAAATCAAATATTAAAAAAAGAAAAAAAGTGATGTAACAAAGCAAAAAAAAGAAAAGAAACGAAAATTCATCCACAAGTGGTGCTGGTCCTGGTCACTTCTTTTAGCAGCAGCTAGGAGCGCACTTCTTCACTAGGCTTTCTGCTCTGGTCCTGCAACATAATTCAATAAAATGTTATTTATGTATAACAACAGACATTGTCACAAAGCAGCTTTACAAAAATCCCAATTCTGTATTTAAATTTTTTTAAGAACTTGTCTGAAGGGTTGGAATGATATAATTTACAGTTCAATATCCAGTACATTGACATTCTAACTGTTGAAAATTTACAGAAGACTTCTAGCACTGTAGGTGATAAAACTCTTAGGACATTAGTAGTAACATTTTAAAGAAGGCTGCTTGTCTGTGAATGATTCAGTTCGAAGTGGGTCAAAGCCCACTGAAGTCGTTCCTATAAACATTCATTAAGTGAAACGCCCGATGAACTTGTCACAGACTTATGGAAGAGACGCATTTGTCTGTGGGAACTGCACACAGAATTATTCACGAACATCACTTGCACATTAAAGGAACTCGTCTGGGAGTTTTTGCCACTTCCCCTGTACGTTCATGACATCTCTCCATGCCATTTCTACATGTTTGGGTCGTTAAATATGGTCCTAGGAGGCCAGAGTTTCAGACATGTAGCAAGCAGTCTGGCGTACTAAGAATTGTATCTACCTTAAAGGTATCCAAGCACTTGTGAAATGCTGGGATAAAAGCATTAGTGTATCTAGCTAAAAATTAGTGTAAAGCTACAAATAAGCTGATCAGCATCTAGCACATAACTGCTCATAGCTTCCCTTCTACTCAACATTGATTTAATTTATGGACGCAACATTCTTTTTTTTTTCCCCCTCGAGTAAGCCATGATGAGTCGTGCTATCCTGTGTGTGTATTGAGGATTTTCCCAGCTTGTAGGTGCATGGTCGTAATGGTCGTAAACTTGATGCTGTGAGATAATCTGGCACGTAACTGCTCATAACTTCCCTTATACTCAACATGTTGATGGAAATTATGCAGCAGGTTTAACTTCAGGCAAATAACAAAGGACTGCCAAAGGTTTATTAAATGCTGTGCGGATAGTTTTGCATGATACTGTGACAAATTCTGGATAGACAGACAGAAATTGATGCCACTCATTTTGGGTCGTTCAACGTATGAAATGTAAAGATGATATTGAAAGAGTGATTTCTGACCAATGTACAAAACCTCCCTTTTATTTATGTACAGTAGATAAAGGTATTTTTTACTCCTAGAACTATGCTGTCATACTGCACAATCAAACGTCCGTTTCTGACTTGAAACCCCCCCCATTACAACAGATGAACCAACTCCCTCCCCCCAACGTGCAATGCAAAAAACCTCTGACTAGGAGTTAGTTTCAGTGAGACTCACCTCTGGTGGGGGAGGTTTGACTGTGACTGGCTGTGAAGTGCGGCGTGGTGGAGAAGGTTTGGGTTGAGCCTGCTGCTGTACCGTGTCGAAATACGTCACGCCACCATACACCTGTGACTGCGCCTGAATAGAAGTGAGGCATTATTGTGTGAACAATCTTCAGATTGTCAATATGTTCAAGTGAATGTAAAAACTGAAGGGGAAAAAAAAAAAAGGGAAACCAAGGTCACCTGTGCATTGGGGTACATGGGGGGTAGTGTAGCTCCAGCAGGGTAAGGGTAGTTGGTGTTGCTAAATGTCATGACGCCAGGTGGAGGGTAGAAGGGTGGAGCCAGAAGCTGCTGTGGGGGAGGCTGTCCTGGGGACAGTGAGACGGGTGGAGCAGCATAAAGCGCAGCATTCGGAATCGGTCCTCCTGACTGGTGTGGATGCAAGCCTGTAAGAAATTGAGTGAAAGGTGGAGCAATATAATTAGCCAGTTTTTAAAAACACCCATGGAAATGTGCACAGGGGGAAAAAAAGAAAACTAGACCATACCAAGATGCAGGTGTGAATACCCTTTCACATGTCATTTAAAAGGTTAGAAAGAATATCAAAGTTCGGTACAACACTGCTACTATGAGAAAGAGAAGGGAAAGACACCTATCTGGCTTCTGTTGGCTTACCGGGGTGTGTGGGGTGGGGCAGGTGAAGTTCTGGTTGTACCAGCAGCCCTTGTGGTGGCATGGCAGCAGAACTGTCACCATGTGTGTAGATTGGTCCCTGAAATGACACTGCATAGCAGAAAAAAGGCTATGAGAATCTAAACTTAAATAAAGGTGAAATGTTTATGTATTACAGTGTAATACCAACACTGAATATATTGCAGAAGACATCACTGACCAAAACCAGTCCTGAATTGTAAAACTTAAATGCCAAGTTAGGAAAAAAAAATGAACAAAAGTGTCTATTAAAACTTTTGTGGTTTTCTTTCACTTATAAGACACAACTAGAACACAATCTAAGAGCCTTGTATTTTAAGCACACATACTGGGATCGTAGTAGTGGCCTTCCATGAGCCCTATGTGCATTGGCGCTGGTTCAGGCACCGGCCTCTGCCTCTGCGATGAATACCGTTTAGCCCGGCCACCACCGACACCCTGTGAAACGGGGGAAGTTGCAGTAAACACAAAATAATTTTTCAACTACTTATTTCCAATTACTTATGGTTTGCAATAATCAATGAGCCATCTTTGTTTATGAAAAAGGTGGTGGTTAAGCGTAACAATATTTAGCTACAACTCACCATGTCCTCCATGTTGCCATACTGCGGAGGTCCACCTCCCATATGTATAGAACTAGGGATGCCTATGATAACAAAAGGCTGTTACAAATCCTACACCAAGTCTAATTGTATTCAAAATTAATAATAATAATTTTAAAACAAAGTTACGATAAAACGAATATAATGAACAATGGAAAAAAATCCCACAATCAATTAAGGAATAAACAAAAGAAGCCAAAATTAAACAGGAGCAAAAGAGCATACCCCTCATCTCAGGCCGAAGATATGAGGGTGGATTCTGGGTCCAGCTTTGCCCACCCAGACTGAGACGCGCTAGACCCTGATCAAGCCTTGATAGGCCACTCTGTGTGCCCGTGTCACCCTGTCCCTGCCATGATTCACTCTTGACAGCAGCAGGCACAACCTGTGGGGTGAGCACCGCCTCTTCCAGCGAGGCCTGCTTGCTAAGGTCTGAAGTCCTGGCTCGGCTCCTGCGTGCCAGAGAGTAAGATTTTTTCTCCACTGGCCTCTCGGGAGGTGGCGACACCTCCCTTACAGTGCCAGGTGTACTCGACTGCTGCTCCTCCACTGTTCCACTCTCTTCCTTCTGCGGAGAAGTTGTCTCCTGCTCAGTTTTATAGTAATGGGCAGTGAAAGTGGTGGCTACAGTTGGAATCTCGCCTTCCTCTTCTTCATCGTCTTGCGTGTTGCGCTGGGTGTGATGAGGGGGCCCATGAGAGCCTCGGCCCTTGAGCCTGGGTGCCCTCTCAATTTCAGGAGCCTGAGGTCGTGTAGTGGCCTTAGGATGATTTCTCATTTCAGGCCGACGGCTGCTCTGAAAGGTGCGTGCAGGGGGCTGGATAAAGGGCCTATTCTGGGAGCGGGGAGCCGTAGGAACACCTGACTGAGGAATCGTCACTGGTGGGGCATTTCGGGCACTGGGAGTCGGACCATGCCACGAGGAACGTGGTGGCTTTTCACCATCCCTGTAACGCTTGGACTCTTGGTTCAGCGGGCCAGGATGCCTATAAAAGAGTACCATCCAACATTTGTTTTGGAGAAATTGCTGTGGGTACTAAAGGTGCTTCCGTTTAAACGGAAGCACCACCTATAAAGAACAAATGCTTCTTTATAGGTGTTCTTTATAATGCTTCTATAAAGAACAAATGCTTACCTCGGCTTCCGGGACTTGAATGGTCTGTTGTCGCTGGGACCATTACCGTTGCGAATGTCATAACCGTAAATAGCAATCAGTTCCTCACGTGATTTAGGAGCCTGGTCCTCCTCCCGGAACTTATCATGCTCCCAGCGACCCTCATCTTTCCACAACTTCCTATGTCTGCCCTTAGGCCTGGCAACACGAAGGTTGAAAAAAACGGGATCAGTATAACCCAGCCTTTTTTTATCTTATCTTTCACTACATATTGTAAAGACAATTAATAGGATGTAAAGAAACATGCACCCTTGTACGTTACCGCAGAAATTATGGTGCCTCAATGAGACAAAGTACAATGTGGAGGCTACTCGACATTGACTTAAGGTTAGCCTAAGAAATGATTGTGATTAGCCACTGATAGTTTAGCTGGAGTCTAGAAAGAAGAAAAAAATATATATTGACCCTTAAAAGTAGTTGTTTTCCTTCTAGTATCTTACCTTTCTTCATCTTGAGCCTGGCCTCTTACATCATGCTCAAAAAAAAGGCCCTTTCGGGGGATGTATGCCGGATTCTTCCGGTCTTCGTCATCATCCAACTTCTGACCAGCTTTACTAGCCAATTTATTTTCAGGATCATCTGTGCTCTCCTGTTAAAAGTGAGGTTTAACATTGTACCAGATTCCCCAAAAAAGCCTAAAACCAACCAAAGCTGTGACAATGATACAACAAGAAGAGAACCACTGTGCTTCTCTCGTTATAAATAGATGCATCCAGAAACCTGGCTCAAGGCACTATTCATTTTCAAATACGCATACTACAATTCACTTTCTGTCCCATACCTGACCATCTCCACTTTGCCTCTCTCCTGCCAAGTTGCCCTTCTCTTCAGTTTTCACTTCTTTCATTTCTCGCTCCTCCTCCTCCCCTTCCTCCTCCCCCACCTCTTCTTCTGCCTCTTCCACCTCTCCCAAAGCTTCAGTAGGAGCACTGGCTGCTGCTTTCTGCTCTGCAGCTGGGTGTGCATCTTCTTGACTGAAGTGCTCACCCTCCTCTTCTCCTCCCTGTGACGAATCAGAGTGGAACAGAAACACAAAACATTGCCTACGTCACCAATTACATTTAATAATTTAAATTTGCAGGACACTCATATCCAATATAAGAACTCTAAAATAATCCTAGACATTGAACCGAGACATCCCTCCAAGAAACTGTATTATGCTTTACTCATGTTTTACCTTTGATCTCATATCTAAATGATAGTACATGGATTTCACTTTATGTTCTCAAAACATTCATTCTTGATAAAGCAATGTTTCATAAGCAGTGAATTAATAATTTGAGACCAAGGCATATTTTTGAGCAACAGCTCATACCAAAACACTCAGAATAAAATGCAGCGCTTCCACACTGGAAGGAATGTGTGAACATTAAATTAACAGTCTCTGCATTATCCAGTTTGTGTGCCTGAACACAAAAAAGTTAAAAGACAAAAAAAGGACACCTGCAGCTTGAAAATCTCCAGACAGACATTTACACAATCAGCAACATCGCCATGTACACTTCACATTTAACAATTTTGCTTTATTATGAAACATCTTCATTAAAGAAAGCAATAGTCTGCTAATATTTGTGCATGTGTAGCAGACATTAAGCAAGTTACCAAATGCAGCACATGATGCAGCCAAATGAAGCAACACCAAAGCAATACCACCTGCTATCAACACTTGTTCCAAGAATACCAGAAGCACCATTTACATAAAAAATATTCTGCTTCAATTTTTTTCTAGCAAACCTTGTATGTAAAGCCTCCAAGAGAATTACAAATATGTTTTGTTATCCTTGTTATACTAACTCTTATGCAACAGGATTTTATTCTTAGACCATAGCCTATATCTTCCATCATAAGGATGGCACTAAACACAGCAAACTTACTTTAAGACCTGGTAAAAGCATAGAACTTTTAACATATCCGGATGAGGAATTTGCAACACACCTTTCATCCATCATTAAGCAACACGCAATATTAATGCAACTATTTTATTAAAATTCACTGCAACATCCTCTGGAACACTCAAACCATCATCAAACGCTTAAACCTCAAATGTTGAGACACGACTCATTAGAAAACACTATATACTCCACAATCAAGAATATTTGCAACAAAACCTACAGCACTAGCGCATATGTATGCACACAGCAGTGTCCCTTATTTTCGTGCAATGCTTTTACTGTTTTCTCAGCACCCAAAAAACCTGATTAACAATCTCATTACAAAGCTGTTCATTCAATTATGACCAATTGTCAGAGCATCAAATGTGCAGTGCAGGGCTACTCTGTGGTGACAGATCTCCTCATCAGCCCTCGGTCTGTGTTGCCATGGTGACTCACCTCCGAGTGTGAGCCGTTCTCCTCCGGATCAGCACTATCGTAGTCAGAAAGGACAGCTGGGGGAACAAAAGATTCAGTGTCAGATATCTAAATGTACCACAAACACAATATTATATACACACACACACACACACACTGCTGTCAGGTTTATTAGATAACCCGGTCTTGTGCTACTTCATCAATGCAATATGCAGCTGCATTTTGCAGTCATGCAGTTACTGGCTGATGTCCATCTGCTGCTGTAAGTATACCATCAGCTACCTCTACCCAATCTACCAAAGGAAAGGAACACAATAGATCCACCAGATATTAATGCTCATGCCACTGCCCCACCTACTAACATGATATCATGTTGATGTTACCACTGTGCAGATAACAGCAAATCGGTCAAAATAAATCAAGTGAAATAAAAAAATAATTCTTAATGCAGCCCTATGATAGTCGCTTTCCATTCATGAACAGGATAAAGGGGTTACAAGAACATAGCAACATACATCTTTATAAAAAGCACATCTTACACAATACACTTACTAAGCTTAAGTGTACACAAGCAATGTAGATATTATTATTAATGTTGAAAAGAGATGCAAAAACAACAGAAACACACTCACCTTCACCTACCCCATCTTCACTTTCCTAGAAAAGGTTGAAAACCACAGTAAGATAAAAAACTCAACATTGACAAACCATCAGTAATCTTCTAACATGATCAATCTCAAATTTTCAGGAACCTTATAAAACATGCCTGCAGCTCTGTAAAATTATTCTCTTCCTATTTTGACATGAAGAAAAAAACATTTGTTAATAACAGTAAGCCCGTGCCCTTTTGACCCATGCAATAATCAGTAGGATCAAAGCAACTTTAAAAAAAAAAAGAAAAAGAAAAAGAAAGAGAGACTACTGATACGAGGGCTGTGTTGACCAGAAATGCTCGGAAAGGATCTCATTAAGGATTTTGAGAGTCATTGTTGGATTTTGATGGACAATTAACATATAAACAGAGGACATATTACATGAGCTGAAACATGTGAAGACTGCCTTGCCAAAAGATTTCCTCATTTACAACTCTATAGGTTTATTCAAAGGCTCTAATGTGTGGCAAGGACACAAGCGAAATGTTAAACACTCCTGTACTACTACCTCCAGTGCTGGATAAGAGCAGTCTGACTGGGGGATGAGCACTATAATAATGATGGTGCTGGCTTAAGTGCCTTAATGAGACCAGAGAAAATAGGTTCTAGAAAATTCCTGCTAAGCCTCCAAAATGGCCCAATTCGTTGGTTAACATCCTAGTCTTTAAATAATTCGTACAGGAAAATGGTTTAGGAACATTATGGTGTATATAGGAAAAAGTCTGACTTGTTAGCAGTTTAGCTAAACTAATAGCAGGCTGAGACACTCACACACTCGGACTCGACGTCGCTTTTCGCGCCAACGCGCCCGGCTGGAGGTTCTCCCGGCTCGGGGACTCTAGCGCGGCTCTTCGTGGTGGGAGAAACCGACCTCCCGCTCTCCGACCCGGACGCAGACTCGTCCTCATCTTCGCTATCCTGAGACGCGCGCCTCCTTCGTCGTCGCCGGTCCGCCATCTTAGCACACAAGGAAGGGAAATCGGATGTGCGTAAGAAAGTCGCAATTTCCGCCCACTACCACGTCGCTCAGGGAAGCGTTTATGCGCGGGGGTCATTTTTGACGCAGTGTTAAACAAACCCACGATATAGTTTATTTTGTGATTCAGAATGTGGATTTTATGACAAATAGCGTCTAAAAAACCGGTTTCTCTAAAAAAAAAAAAAAATGTGTATGTGTCTGTGGGTGGCCGAACTGTAAATAAAAGTATCAGGGTCATCTAAGAAGAAAAAAAAACATTCAAACACAAACATTCAACATTCAGAGCAAAGGTCTTTGTTAAAGGTCCCATATTTTATTACTATTTCTTAAGAAGTTAAAGAGGTCCAGTCACTCAAAAAGTGTCTGTTAATGCTTCAACTAAAATACCCCAGATACTGCTTTATTATTATTTTTTTAAACACCTCCTGCTTGCTCCAAATGTGCCATTTCAGTCTTTATGTAAATGAACTACTGCAGAGCCACGCCCCAACTGAGAACTGGAGAGCTGAGGGAGGGACTCTTCTTATATGAGGTCACAAGAGGGGGAATCAGGAAAGCTGAGGAGAGAGAGCGAGAGATCTATAGGTGGCGGTGATGCAACCTACAGAACTTCAACTAGATGCTCAGTGGTACTGAGAGGAAATGTGTCAAGAAGAAAGGGTGTGTGGAAGTACCAGATAAAGCCGACAAAGACTCAGAACAGTGTCAAGACAAGTGCAGGAAGGACGCATTAGACGTTTTTAAGGAAGGCATAATCGGCTATAAGAGGCTGGGAAGATGAGGAAAAATGGGCCCTACAGTTGGTAGTCATGTATCATGCTGGATCCCAATCGCTGTTAAACAACAAAGAAGAAGAAAAGGCTACTTAGCCCTATACAACTACTGTATGGGAATAAAGCACAAATACAGGGAGGTGTTGTCCACCAGCAGAAACTACAGAGAAGCTAAATATTTAAAAAGGGCAAGGAAGAACGTATTTTATGAGTTTCTGAAGGGTGACAGGGCTAATAAAAAGGATTTAAACTGAAAGGAAGACGAGGGAGCTCAAGACCAGTACGTGGTGGTAATGAAACATGCCAACTGCTGGTAACACCAAGAAGACAAGACAAAATGCTTGGAATTTTTTTCTCTCCTTTTTTTTTTGTTTGTACTCACACTGGATACCAATCTGAAATTAGTAAAAAAGTGAATGTTGCATAATAGTGTCCCAATTAAACAGCTCTGATTGGGTATAAATGAGAATACTTTCTGAAGATCACCTGAAGAGCCCCAACCCACTATGACCCTTACCAGGACAGTTGTAATTATTGGGGGTGTAAAATTATATATCCAAAATATGCAATAATCTCCTTTGAACAGTTGACATTGAGAAGTGTCTGCTAATTCTGCTCTGTAAAGCCTTCATAACGGCTCTAATCTGAGACGCTGGTAACTCTAAATGATTAACGGTGGCTTAGCTGTCTACACTGTTGCCTTGCACCTCCAATGTCCAGGTTTGTTTCCTGCCTCGGGTCTGTGTGCATGGAGTTTGAACATTCTCCCTCTGCTTGGTGGGTTTTCTCCAGGTGCCCGGTTTCGTCACAGTCCAAAGACATGCAGATTAGACTATTGTGTGTGTGATTGGCACCCAGACCAGGTTGTAATCCTCCTGCCTTGTGTCCCAAGTCTCCTGGGATGTGTGTGTTTTTTAATAGCTTAGAAATAAATCCAGTATTGGTGTAGAATGTAGAAAATAAATCCAAATCTCTCTCTCTCTCTCTATATATATATATATATATATTAATATATATATGTGTGTGTGTGTGTGTGTTTATATATATATACAGTGCCCTCCATAATTATTGGCACCCCTGGTTAAGATGTGTTAACGGCCTTAAAATAAATTCAGGTTTTATTGCAGAAGCATATTGTCACACTGAAAATTGTAGAAAAATATAACGTGAATATGAATTTTAAGGGGAAATAAAAATCCCTGGCTAACAAATAATTATTTTTCGTAAAATAACCTGTTCCACAATTATTGGTACCCCTAACAACTCCTAGAAAATAAATGTAATTGAAGTATTTCTGTCACTTCTACAGTAGTTTACAAAGTTGATCAGAGTATCTAGGAACATTTAATTAGTAATTTATCACTTCCTACCTCCCTGGGGTATAAATATGATGTGACACAGAGACCATTTCTCTTATCCACTCTTCAACATAGGAAAGACAAAGGAACATACCATTCAAGTAAGGCAGATGTGTGTCGACCTTCACAAGTCAGGCAATGGGTACAAGAAAATAGCCACCTGCCTGGACCTGGCCATATCTACTGTGAGAGGAATCATTAAGAAGTTTTTAAAAAACTGGAACAGTAGTAAACAAGCCTGGACGAGGACGCAATTTTATTTTATACCTCCACGCACAGTGAGGAGGATGGTAAGAGAAAAAAAAAATCTCCAAAGCTCACTGTTAAAGAACTGCAACAAATGATAGCATCTTGGGGTCACAAAGTCTCCAAAACAACCATCAGATGCTATCTACATGCCAACAAGCTCTTTGGTCAGATGAGTCCAAGATAGAGCTTTTTGGCAACAAACACTCAAGTGGGTATGAAAAGATGAGTATGCAGAAAAGCACCTCATGCCCACTGTCAAGTATGGGGGAAGATCGGTGATGCTGTGGGGCTGTTTCTCTTCCAGAGGCCTTGGGAACCTTGTTAGGGTGCATGGCATCATGAATGCTTTGAAATACCAGGACATTTTAAAGCAAAATCTGGTGGCCTCTGCCCGAAAGGTGAAGATGGGTCATCACTGGGTCTTTCAGCAAGATAATGACCCAAAACATGTGACCAAATCTACACAGAAATTGTTCACCACACACAGAATCAAGCTCCTCCCATGGCCACCTCAGTCCCCAGACCTCAACCCCATTGAAAACCTGTGGAGTGAGCTGAAGAGGAGAGTGCAGAGTAGAGGAGTCAGGTCACTGGATGATTTAGAGACATTGTGCAAAGAGGAATGGTTGAGGATACCTCTTTCTATGTTCTCTAATCTTGTGAAACATTATAGGAGAAGATTAGGTGCTGTTTTGTTGGCAAAAGGGGGGGTGTACAAAGTATTAAACATCAGGGGTGCTAATAATTGTGGCACCCATGATTTGATGTAAAAGAATTATTTCTTAATGTTGGATTCTTTTTCCACTGAATAAATGCACTTGAATTAAAGGTTGGAATTTCCTCTTTTTCCCCACTGTGGTCCTATGTTATTTAGAACAAAACTGATTTTTTTAGAAGCCAAAGAACACATTTTAACCAGGGGTGCCAATAATTATGGAGGGGACTATATATTAAATATTATGGCCTGTTGTATTCATGACATCTTTACTCCATTTCAGTTCCATGTTGTAATCCTACAAAAACGTGGTGAGTCAGGCAAGGCACCATATCACACTGTGTAATTCACACAATTATGATATGAACATTTAAAGGGCTCTGTCATAATCATCACATAGAAAATATCTGTAAATACTGACACGTAATGAGTAGTGGGCAGTATTTGCCTGATAAAAAGGACTGAAATTCACAAACAGAATTTTAGGATATTTTAATACCTGAAATATTTTCTTTAGATGCATTAGAATATCTTTCATTTCTTTGCAGAATTGACACTATGTTACAAGTTGTTACACTATATTATCTTAGAAGTCACTCTTTCACAAAGAACAGAAATGCAAAAACACTGAGCGAATAACATTCTCTGTTGAACTGCATTCATTATGATGCGAGTTTTGGTCCGTACTGCTTGTTTAAAAGCGAACTTGCATGGGACATAGCAAAGCAACCACATTTTGAACGTCACATTTTGCAGTGCAACAATGAACATAAATTTCTGAAAGCTTGGCTTTCATCCATCTTGCAGCTGGTGTGCCATTCAGGGTGCCAAATGGGCTTCTGTAAGGAGCAATCCTTTGAAGACTGAAGGTCATGACTGCCTTCAGGGCAATCATGTATGTAGGATGTTGCGAAGATCATCCTATAGCACACAATACACTGCAGGACATTCAAACTGATTCAGGCTCTTTTTCACAACGTGTGATTGTTCAAGGAGATCTACTTCATTTGCGACACGTCCGATGGGGTGTCTTCTTCTTTGACACTTCCTGTCGGCTACGGCTACGCTCATCTAACCACGGTATTTCAAAATTCCTGTGAACAATATTTAGGATATTGTGATTCAAACTAACATAAAAGTTAACATACAGAATTTTATTAATGGCTTTACAAGGCTTACTGTTGTTTGAGGTTAGGTAGAGGCCTGCCAAACGCCACCACTGGCAGGAACGGTGTGATCATTACAGACTCCACTGCAGGGAGAGAAGATGGAGATTAATATTTTTTGTTTAAAAAAATAAAACAGCATGGTGAGCTGTAGAAGTGCAAGTGACATACCATCATCAGCTTCAGGGTAGAAGGAGAGCAACTCTGGCTCGCTCTCCTGAATCACCTTCTGCCTGTTCATTCGTTGCTGAAGGCGCTGGAACATTCGCTGCTCCCGAATGCGTTGAATATCCCACCTGATAGATGGACAGCACTTAAAACTTGTGAAAAGAAACTGAAGGGTACATAAAAAGAAGTCACAATCGCTTACCTTTTTCGTCTCTTCTCATCCAGTTCCAGTTTTGAATGACGCTTTAGAAAGACGACGTCATCCAAACTCTGAATGGAGGGGGGGGGGGGGGGGGGGGGGGGGGGTGTTTAAAATTTTTTTTTTCTTTAAACTAACATTACTTAACAGCAAGAGACCGAATAAGACAATTCAATTTACTACATCCAGACACAAATCCATCTGCTCTGCTGTTTGTCAGCTTTTGTAGGCTTTGAGTTAGTAATCTATAGTATACTAACAAGACCCTGTTATCATTCATGGATCAATAAATTATAATTTATGTGGTCAATAAATTTTTTTTTTTATCCGGCTCTCACCTCAATGAGATCAATGGCTTTTTTTTCCTCCAGAGGGTCCACAATGCTCTCTTGCCAGGAAGGGACTAAATAAGAAAAAAAATACATGCCAATTTTAATTAAAAACAATTTTTGTTCTGCTGTTTTGTTAGTTAAAAATTTTGCAATTTTTGGGGGTATCACTGCAATGACACAGTGCCATATTAACATACTGGTTACAACCTCGGGGCACAGCCACATACAATCCTGAATTACAGCTAATTTTTGGATCATATTTTGTTGATTGATATCCTAAACATTCATAAAAACTAACCAGACTTACAATTCAATTTTCATTAACGCTGAAAACAGGAATACGTTTTAAGTCAGGATATGGATATCAGACTAATGATAATATAAATAATATAATACCATAATATGTGCAATATCTGTATTTTGAATTTATGCTTAGTGTGCAATAAGGTATTCAAAATGTTTAGTGTGCAATACAGTACTTACTTTTTTAGAACTCTTTTATTTTATTGTATTTTATCTTATTTTATTTACTGTCTTTTTCCCTATTTATTACTCTTTCCTTTCCTCACAGATAACAACCGTAAGCAAATGTAATCAAGAATAAGCAATTTCCCTCTGGGATTAATAAAGTTCTTTGAATCTTGAATTGTCTCTCTCAAAAAAAAAAGTTTCCAAGGAAGCTGCATTAATGTATGTGGATTTTGTTAGCTTTATCAACTCAAAGCATTCTCACCAGACACGGTGTCGTCATGTACAGGAGACTGATCTCGCCATGGTGAAGATGGAGGCTGATGCCAGCAGCACAGATACATCTCAGTGGTAGCCATGTAAGGCAGCTCTTCTGATTCGACAAGGGCTGAACCAGGGGAGTTTTCCTCAGGCTCCGCCTCTTCCCGAGACTCCTCCTCCAAAGCTTGGCCCTCTGTTGGAGGGGACGCTTTTGGATGCCCACGTCTGGACCTTGACATCCTAGATTCTTGAAAAAGGAATCTCCTAACAAGATTGAACCACAAACCATATATTTTATTAGTTATTATGTTTTAGACAAATGCTGAAAGCATTTACAGTATTTAAAATTGATACCTTTTCAGATTCCTGCCACTTCTTTCAGAAGTCGGGTGTCGCGGTGTATGACTCTGATCCTCAAGTTGTCCAGGGCCTTCTAATGGGACAGATTCTACAGAGTCCCTTCGGCGGGGAGTGGAAGTGGGACGGGTCTCCACTCCATCTTTCCTCACCATCTGTAACCGCCGCTCCATGCGCTCGATCCGTGCCGCCAACTAAGCGAAAATTACCGGAACACAGACTAAATAGGATTCACTCTTCCACACTCTAACGAGAAATCATGAATGGCAGATGCTAAAGAACAGTGTTTGCACTGTTAAAAACTAAGTATAGCTGTGTGTTTCTGCAACACATAACTGAAGATAAACATAATCCCAATATTCCATGAAGTCCGGTCAATGAAAAATTAAAATGAGGGGGAATTGGCTAATGTGTAAAGTAGAAGATCTTTAAAATCAATAACAAAAACTAAACCAACTTTACATTTGCCTACCATCTCCTTTTCAGCTTTGAGGTCATCAATCTCCTTGTTCTTGTTCTGCAATTGCTGCTGCTGTTGTTCTATCAGTTCTAGCTGCAGCAGCAGGATCTGGCGGATGCAGCCAGTCTGGGTGGCAGCGTGCCCCATGGCCTTCACCGCATTCCGTCGTTTTCCATCAGGACCATGTTCGGGTGAGGGGACCCCGGCCACTGCCACGCCTCCTCCTGGCGCTGCTTTCCTAGGTTGCTTGCTGCCATTCGATGCCACTGGATCCATCTTGCCTATGTGGTTATGACTGGTGTGTCCGAACAGTGACTTGCTTTTGACCGGGGTACCCTCAGCCCCCATCTGCTTGGTCAGCGGAAGAGTCAAAGCCCCCAGGTTCACCCAGTTCTCCTCCTGTCCCCGCCTCACCGCTGGCGACAGAACCGGTCTGCCCGAGGTGCTCTGGCTGGTTGAAAGGGTTTTAGCTTTGCTATAGAAATGCTGCCCCGCGCTATTGTGAATGTTGCTCAGGATGCCAGGGACTCGCACAAAACACTCAGCAGTCTCCTTCTTCGAGTCGGGTTGAGATTGTTGTCTTTTAGCTTGGTCACCGGTGTCAGTGTCCAGCTTGTTTCCTCCACTTTTGAACACGGTGGCTCGCATAGTCATGGCGAGTCGAAGACTCACACCAAAATCTGCCGCCTGCGATTAGAAGAGGGGGAGTGCCGGATTGCTGTGTGCCCGGGTCGCCCTGTCCACATCCATGCTGATCCCTAAACCAAGAGGAACATATGATTTTTATATATATATATATATATATATATATATATATATATATATATATATATATATATAAATAAAATGTGTGTATGTGTAAAATGGTAGTGTACTGTATGAAGCAAACTTTAGACAGTGTCTGGATCTTGTTTTACTTAAACAATTTTAAAACAGTCATACACAGTACATGTGAGGTTACAGACATGGTTGCTCTTTATTACTTTTCCATGTTAACATGGTTTAACCTGTTTTCTAGCATGTTAGCACTGAATGCAGGTGCCTCAACGTGATCTAGTTGCGATACAGGTACACAGGAATTATTCTTTAAAACACTCCGAAAGCCACCCGACGTCCGGAGGTTTTATGTCTCAAACTCCAACGAAAGACAAACCCAGCGTGAGGTTAGCTCGCTTGCAGCGACTGTGCAGCCGTGTCCACCATTTTAGTCTCAGCAAAAACAATGACAGTCACTTCTAGCAGCGTTTTTGACTGCGCGGGTTCGCAATGACGCCATTTTAAATCTACCGACACACCGCACAGGGTTATCGCACTTTATTCCGTCTACTGGAAAATAACTGCTTGACACTCACTGGCAATAACATGGAATTTTTTTAACGCATCATCCGCGCCCAAACCTCAACCACAGAGTAGGGTACTCACCCGAGCTCCTCAAGTGCTTTTAAAATACAAAAAGCGCGCATGCGTTGAAGTCATCGGGCGCGAGATGTGATTGGACGCCGAAGATCGGCGAACCTAAAGCGGAGACGAAATTCTAAGTTGCTAAAAAAAATTAACAACCGCCGCTAGATGGAAGTGCTGAGTCGCTGCAGCAATTTCGGATTGACAAGGCCAATAGGAACAGCAACAAAACATGATGATGACGATGATCTCACTCACTCAGTCACTCACTCATCTTCTATACCACTTTATCCTGTATTCTGGGTCACGGGGGGACTGGAGCCTATCCCAGGGGCAAAAGGCAGGGTCAGGTTACACCCTGGACAGGGTATGACGATGATGATTATTGTTATTATTATTATTATTATTTTTAATATATATATACACACACACGCACACACTACGAATAATCTGATATTGTCTGATCCACCATTTTTGTGTTTTCTATTCTCAGAATGAAATAAAACCCCAAATAGACTGTGTAATATAGACAGAAAAGGAGAAGAGGGAAAAGCAGATGCACCAAATATAAGTTTGTCATTTTGACCCAAGCACATAAAAAAGTAAAAGTTAAGCCTTTATTTTGTCACATACGCATTACAGCACAGTGAAATTCCTTCTTTGCATATCCCAGTATAACTGGGGTCAGAGCGCAGGGTCAGCCATGGTACAGCACCCCTGGAGCAGTTAGGGTTAAGGGCCTTGCTCAAGGGCCCAACAATGGCAACCTGGCAGAGCATCGAACCGCCGATCTTCCGATCAGTAACTTAACCCTCTGAGCCACCACTGCCATAAACTATATGGTGCATAGTCTGAAGCATTAGTCTTCAATATATTTTACCTTTCACACAAAAACCATGTTTATTGTCACTTACATGAACAATGCAAATGTCCACTAGAGGACACTCTTGGCTTTTTTTTTCTAAAGCACTTCACACGTTCAAGGAAAACAAGACAACCAGACTGAAACGTATCATATAAGACAGCAGGTTGCCTAAAAGCAAAAAACATAACAATACAAACACAGACTACATGATGTTTGGGTCTAAGATAACCTTCCGTCCTAGGAGTAATGATCCTTAGCCCATAATTAATTTTAAAACTTGTCTTTGCTTTTTCAAAATATATATTTTTTTCTTTTTAAGAAACAGATTCAGTTAACTGAAAAGATGAGTGTGAAATAATAATAATAATAATAATAATAATAATAATATACAGTTTATGGCAGAAGTGAACATTGGCATTAATTTCAGCTCATAATTAATGTTTCCAAGGAAAATTCTAAATATGACATTTTGAACTTATGTAAACTCAAACATCACTTGGACAACAACAATGAGTGAACGAGCTTTCTTTACAACCATTTAAAAAAAAAAACTGTCAAACCAGTCTTATTGCCAAATCAACTATTCTCACAGCAGACTTACTGTACAGTACATAACCATTCAGTTCTGACATTTCATTCACCCATCCATCATGATCCCGCAGTAGCCAACCATGTGCATCCCTATAAGATGCTTAAACCCTCCTTACCTGGCTCCTTTAAATTCGTAGGCATACCAATTCCACTTGGGGGATTTTCCAGAATACTGGGCTTGTCCTCCTGTGATGGACAGTAATAGAAACAACCTTACTGGGGGACCACACTTCCTCTGCCTGTACACTGGTGTTTGGCCTTGATGCAACAAGAATGAACATCCCTTCTGCTGTTCCTTTTCCTGACATTCCACTTTCCTCTGAAGCATCACTTGGTCTAACACCCTTCCAGCTGCCAAAACAGTGAAACTGTTATGCCACTCCTTCCTTGATAACTGGTAAATGTTAGTAGGTGCAAATAAATGTATATATGTATATACCACTTTTCCTGTACAGGTTCACGACGGGAGGCCTGGAGCCAATCTAGGGAAGTCAGGGCAGTAGGTGGGATACACCATGGATAGGGTGCCAATCCACCACAGGGCACAAAAGCATGCACTCATTCACACACACTAAAGGCAATTTGAGAATGGCAGTTAGCATAATCTGCATGAGCTCCTGGAGGAAATCTAAACATATGCAAACCCCAGCAAGCAGACCTGATGTGGGGATTGAACCCCACCCCTGAAGGTGTGAGGCTACAGTGCTAACCACTATGCTTGGAAACAAACAAAAAATACAGATAGAGCAAGCAACAGTAGGGAAATTGGAAAACAATCTGTGATCTATACAACTGAGTAATAAAAAGGCTGGGGAATAATAAGTTACCAGATTGATCAAATAGATTTTTAGATCTGGGTTGGATCCTTAGATAACACTTAGATACCTGAGGCTCCATAGCTCAGGGGTTAGAGCACTGATCTTGTCCAGTCTACTCCAGTGATCTACTCCAGAGGCCAACCTACTAACAATAACAAAAAGCCGGGATATGTGAAAAATAGACAATTTCACTGTGCAGTAAAGTATATGTGATTAATAACGGCTGACCGTAGATACATGTCCCAAAAAGTCTGAAAGATTCCTAAAGGTGATCAAGAAATGATAAAAATGCCACTCCAGCAATGAGTAAACACATCATATTCTTTCTTTCTGAGTGTATATACAGTACTTCAGCTGTCATAATCTGCGATTTCACTCGTGATTTTTCCTGATGTCACCATGCCTCATGCTCATTAGGATTCCAGATCAGACCTCAACAGAGCTGTCACTGATAAACAGATCTGTAATGAAACTTTTCTAGTCAGCAATTCAATTCAGTTCAATCTTATTTACATCCCGCTTTTAGCAGTGCTTATTGTTGCAATGCAGCTTTAAAGAATAAAAACATATGTATATAGAAATGAGTTTGAAAAGTGTAACTGTATATAAACTGTATAAATCAAAATGATCAGATTGTCCCTGATGAACAGGAACCTCCCTGAGATGGCGATAGGAAGAAACCTTGAGAGTAACCAGAAGGAACCCATCCTCATTTGGGTGATGATCGGATTGCAGGAATTGGTCTGCAGTCATGCAGTGTGTTATAGTGTTCAGTATAACGATGGAACTTTCATTTAATATGGAGTCCACTTTCGTTATTGCTTACATGCATGACTGCTTTGTGTTTTCGTGCCAGAAATTGCGGATACCGCCCACAGTCATGCTCCACAACGAGCGTGCAGTGTTTAGCTGCTCTCTGTCACGTGGCCGAGCCTGGTGAGAGCGCGCGCAGCCGCAGAATGACGTGACGCCACATTTCATGGCACGCGCGCAGCTGTTTTCGGTGCCGAGCTCACATGGCGCACGAGGAGGGATGATAGCTCCGTATACGTATATCGGATCTGTAATTTCCCCCTATGATTTATGTGTTTGCATTGTAGCCTGTCTTAGCTATAGTCTTCTCTGCATAAAATTACACGTTGCTATGTGCGTGTTTATTACAGCTTGCTTATGCATTTGGGAGAGGAAATAAACCTGAGGCATAGTTTAGAGCTTTAATTAGATTATTTTGTCTGGAGTCTCTATTACACCGACACTAGGTCACGAGGCAGTTTATGTGATACCATAATTTTTTCTTCTTCAGCTTTTGATATTCACAATCGGGGAAAAAGTAGAATTTAATTGTTGGTTATTAATGTTTATTATCCTACATTTTTGCAGGAGTGGAGCAAAGAAGCAGACTGTAATGTAAAGACCAAAGTACAGGGCATTAGCTGGTCTCTGCATTAATGTACACTCCCAGCGCGAGGAGCTGCCTTCCCTCCTGATTTGTGCCACGTACCATATTATTTTACAGGTCATAATTTGCATTGCCGTATCATAACCCGTGTGTGCATGCATGTATGCATAGCCTACTTTTATATCTTGGTGGACCAAATGTCCCAACAATGATAGGGATATTTGGCATGTGTGACCTTGGGGAGACATTTGGCTGGGCCACATGAAGAAAACTCCTTAAAAATATTGTCGTATTTGTGAAGCGATTCAGAAACCTCGCCACAGTACAGTAAGGAGTTCCCAGGAAAGCAGGCTGAAGCCTGTATTATGTGACATTTTTCCAAAGACTCATGCACTTCTTTCTTGCTGGATGTAATCAAAGAACGTGTCTATAAACGTGAGGAGAAATTTAGCACTTACAGTACATTGCCCAATATCACTTTCTATTTCTTACAGCCTTGAGAAACACATTAAGAACAGACATCGACACAGAGTGCAATAATTCCAGCAGATAGAAAACAACTCATTCTGAAATATCTCACAATGATGACGTGAATAAAGATACACTTAAGGAAAATTGTTTTTTATTTATGAAACTACGAATAGGGTCAAATTTCCTTACATGTTCTTTAGAATGAATTGCTTTCTAGGAAAAAAAAAATGTAAGCACGTGTAGTGTGATTGCAGTAGATTTAATATTAACAGCTGATGTGTTAATATTAACCCGGCTAATCGGATGCTTCAACAAACATGTGTTCAGAAAATGCATAACATTTCCTGGAATGAATAAACTACAGTACTATGTGTACTTGCAAGAGAAGTGTGTGGGTGTGTGTGTGTGTGTGTGAGAGAGAGAGAGAGAGAGAGAGAGAGAGAGAGAGAGAGAGTGAGTGAGTGAGTGAGAGAGAGAGCTGTTGTCAATGACTAATTTGTCAATGTTGTCTAACTTTTTTAAACTCCTGGGTTTAGGTCTGAAGAAATTTTCTGACCTGTTCCTGACACAGTTCACCAGTTCAGCACATGAAAACAATTTTACCTACATTTTCCCAATAACATCTGTGAAATAATGTGTTTAATTTCACAAGATATGCAATTCTGCAATTCAGTTACTGACTTTCTCTATAAAGTGTGTTTAATGTTACAGGAACCAAATGCTAATGTCAAGTAGCCTATTAAACAATTTTATTTAGCACTTTCTAAGGCTTTTTTTTTTTTTTGTGTAACTCTAAAAGGTCTTGGAACCTTTCAAGAAATGGCAAGACTGCGAGAAAGAAAAAATAATAATCTTCAAGAACCTATTGTTAAAATACATTTAAGTGTCCAGCACAGTTCGTAGATTACCAACATGTACCCACACACACTGAACCTGATACCTGAGCAGAAGAATATCAAACTGTGCTGGACATTGGCCTTCAGGACTGGAGTTGAAGAGCTCTGCAATGCAGAACCTGACATTAATATAAAATATAAGACCTGACACAGACACATTACCATTCTCTGTATGTGCGTAATGGTTTTCATGAATGTTCAGGTGAAAAGGTGTTTAACATTTACTTAAAACCTGTAACCAAGGAGTAACCTTCGGTTCTGAAAAACGAGGAAAATTCCAAAATGAATGACCTCTAGTTTCATGTTAAAATGTCCAACTTTACAACAGAAGTAAACATGTTTGCATCCTGGTGCAAGAGTTCCCATTCTTGGTGACTGTATTGGGTGAATTTTTATGTAACCCGTTAAGGTTATAGTTATGTACAATTAAGGACATGGCCAATTTGAGTGGAGTAAGCTCCTGCCAAGATCTCCCACACTTAACCATCAAAATGGCTCTTCCGAAAGCCTGTGGGTGACATCACAGAGAGTTTGTCCAGTTCTTTTTATAAAGTCTATGGGCAAACACAACAGCCAAAATATAGTATCTAACTTTTGTCCAGATAATATAGATTTCCATTATGTCCAAATAGCAGATCCAGTAAATTGGCAGGGAAACTGTCCAGTATCTGGCTTAGCTTTATGACCGTTTCCTCCTTAGATCCATGATTCTCGGCTTTGTTATAGGGACTGCCATGGAATCCTGCTTAAATCCAGCCCAAAGCAAAATATTATTGTACACATTTAGATCATAAGCCAAACTTTCAAATGCACCAACTGTTCACTTTAATGGCAACACCTTTCACCTACTCATTTATGCACTTATCCAGTTAATCAGACACATCCCAGCAGCACAAAATCACAATCATTTCTATAATTTACAAAGAATAGTGCGGAAAAATCAAAGGTAACAAGAAAACATCCTGTGAGCAGGGAGGTCTCTGCATGCTGAAATATATTTTTGATGAATGAGATGAGGGGAGAATTACCAGACTGGTCAGTGCTGGCAGGAATTATAGTAAGTTACAAATAAACACGCTTTACAACTGGGGTGAGCAGACCGGGGTAAACATCTCAGCATGTAGTTAGATGGGCAAAAACATGTTCTGTATCCTTTTTGTTTACTATGAAGCAGAAGACCACACTGGGTTCCACTCCTGTCAGCCAAGAACAAGAATGTGAGGCTACGACCCAGTTTCTGTGAACCATTGCCCATGATAGAACCAGATTCTTGTTCTTGGAACCCAGTGTGGTCTTCTGCTGTTGTAGTAAGCAAACAGGGTACAGAACATTATTACAGTTAATAAGTGGTAATGCTTTGAACCACTAACCATAGAAAGCCTTTTGTATCATTTGTGCTGAAAATTTAAGAATCTCATCATGCTTCACAATGACTGCTGCAGGTTGATATCCTGTTATAGTTATTACATTCTCTCACTCTCACTCCTTGTCTATACCGCTTTATTCTGTTTACAGGATCGCAGGGTGCCTTGAGCCTATCCACGGAGACGAGGTGTAGTACACCCCAATCCATTGCAGGGCATGCACATGTACACACACATACACACACTCACATGCTCATCCACGCACTCCGGGCAATTTGGGAATGCCACTTGACCTAATCTTTGTATGTCTTTGGACTGTAGGAGTACCTGCAGGAAACCCACCAAGCACAGGGACACAGACCTGAGGGTGAAAGAATAGTGAATTTACAGTAAAGGATAAATCCGATTGTTGATGTTAATTGCTGGTATTTACACATTTAAAGTTAGCTCTTTTGGTCTTGAAATGTAAGGTTTCTTTTTTTTCACAGCCCAGGTGATTTAACATTTATAGACATTTTGCCTGCAAGACCTGCTATTTTTTAACAAGGGCAGTTCCTGGACATGGGCCGATGCCAAACAGAGTACAACATCAGTGAACACAGTGAGCCAGTCTTACAAAAACCTGCTATTTAGGGCATTTGCTCAGTTGGAAAGTATTTTAGGAGACAACAGCCTACAACATATTAAGTTAAGCTGAATTTACCTGATTGTACCCTGCATTTGTGGTGCTTCCCTTCAGAAACAAATTATTTTAAGAAAGCATACTCTTTAAGTACACTGCCAACCTTTTACAGTCTGCATTTTTAAATGCAGACTAAAAGTAGGCAGACTAAAAATAAAAAGCCGGAAATGGACAACCAATACTTTTAAAGACTCATTCCACAGTGACAACTTTTTTTCTCTCAATTTCTTTTCTCTATAGTTACATTTATTGCATATGAAACAGTGGTCAAAACGTTCCTTAAATTTCTTTTGAAGGTCAGGTCAGGTTAAAACTACCTTGAACCTTGACATTTAAGATAAGTAAATGTCTTCAGGCCATGTTTGTATAGTCTCCATTAGGCTGAAATGGTCTTCCTGGAAATGTTTCACAAGGTTAGTGTATCATACTCGAAACATGGCTATGTAAGGGAGTCCTGTGTTGAATTTCCTTATGGAAAGGAATTCTATAAGGAAATCATGTGTCCTCTCCTAAAGTAGAATAAAACCAGATTCCCTAATGCAGCCTTTAGATTTTTATTAATTAATTCATAACATTTATCCTGGTCAGGTTTGTGGTGGGTCTGAAACCTATCCCTAGAAGATGTGTTATCTGGTTAGTTGCAAAATTATTATTAAGGATTACTCTAGGCACGAACCTTTTTAATGCTCCATGTCTGAAACCCAAGACAAATACAAAATGTCAGACAAAGACAAAATGTCAGACAAATACCTAGCAGTGATACAAAACATTGTGCCATTGTGCCATCTGTTGCATAATTTGTCAGGTTCCCTCTACTCCAAGACTTAATGGAAATAGGCCATATTTAGCACAGCAGTGATACAGAAATACATACCACAGTGTAGTATGGCATTGCACTCCACCCATTAGCAATATAACTGCCATAAATTTTCTAACAGTGAAGGGCGGAGGGCTATTAACACAAACTCTATATGCAAATTAATGCCAAACTCGTAAGTCGTGAAGTTTGAACACAATGTTCCAAAAGCCCAGTAAGCCCAGAGTAGTTACTACTACTCTACTACTCTAGTTACACAAAGATGTAAGAAGTAAATAGACACCCATTGTTTCGTGATATAACGTATGGACCAACATTTGTTGTTGTTATTGGGGCTTAAACACAATGTTCCAAAAGCCCAGTAAGCCCAGAGGAACTAATGATCTTTCATACTGTAGTTACAGAAAAATGTAAGAAGTAATTAGTTTTGTGATTTAATGTATGGACCAACATTTGTTGCTGTTATTAGGGCTCCTATTTGTTTTCTTCTTTTCAGATAAATATATCCAACCTTAAGCATACATAAAGGCGACAATTCCAAAGATTTGTCTTGATTTTTAAAGGGTCCTTGTATTACACTGTAAACCTGAATAAGTTGGCAAAACTCAAAAAAATTTAGGTAATCAGTTACATCAATTTTTTTAAAGTAATGATGTTTCCAATTTTAAGTAAACAGAACTATCAGTTTTTGAGTTTGTTGTTCTCAGTCGTATTAATCGTTCTTTACTTGCATTATTGAGTAGCCTAACTCATACAGTACTATTTAATAGCAATTCTCTTTTTTTTTTTTTTAGTTGTTGCAAATAAAATAAATTGTTGTTTAAATCCCGGCAATGGGTCGCCGCAGCAGACAATCCGGTCCGCACACAAGCTTGGCACAGGTTTTACGCCAGATGCCCTTCCTGACGCAACCCTCCCATTTTATCTGGGCTTGAGACAGACACTTCATCCAGTTGTTGGGAATCAAATCTGGGCCTTTCACATGGCAGGCGAAACACCTAACACTGAGCCACCAGTGTCCTATTGCCCTGATGATGTCAGACATAAAATCGCTAGGCTAAAAGATTTTAAGTTGGTGGAACTTTAAGGTGACAGTTACTGTTACTTAACTACTTACAGATACTTAAAATATCAAATTTGTTCAGCAATCTTGAAAAGTGTCATTTCTACAAACTCATAAATACCCCAAAATTCTAAATACTCAGCAAGGTCTTAATTTGAACTAATTGTAATTATTTAAGTTAACAGTACTCAATATGTTTAATTACTTTGAGCATTAGGGTTTACAGTGTTGGCAATATGAGGAGGAACTGTCCCAAAGACAAACAACCAGCAATCATGAAACACTCCTAAAAACATCAATAGAATCACGGCCTGGTCGACCTGGGCATACTGCAACAAGTCTTAATTGATAGCTAAACCATACTTCCTTAACAAACACATTTTGGTGTATACTGTATAATTAATCATAAAATGTATAGATGTCTATTTCCATTTGCGTACATGCCGTTCTTTATGTCACACAGCCTAAGAATGGTACAACACACAATTACGTTATCAGAGGTGAACTTATAATGTTCCATTGATGCTTTAGGTACACTGGATCTTCAGCTTCAGTCGTGGAGGGACAGTGTCCATATAGTTTTATGCCGAGGGTGGTGGAGGATAAATTGTGCATAAGAACAAATGTGTATGTGTGTGTGCGCGTGTGTGTGCATATGGTCAGTGAGACAGTGCAGACAGGGTCTATCCAAGAAGTAAAAATCCCCCAGACTTTTGTGAAGTGCTCTTAAAGTGTGTCACTGGGCCACGAGGCTCATCAGCAGGTCACATGGACACATTTCGCGCCTCGTGCGGCTCACTGAAGTGCCCCACCTGCGCGCTAAACTGCACCAGCCTCAGCAAAAACACGCGTCGTGACGGAGCGCTTCACAGCGACACACTGCGATCGAGTGACAAGCACAGGCGCCCTGGACTCTCACATGCTTATTACTTCTGCGCTCAGACAGTATCTCAGTACGTCTCAACATCATCTTAGCCAGGGTCGGAGTGGGAAAGTCTGTCGGCTAAACAACCGACAGTGTATCTTTTTTTGTTTCTTTTTTGGTTTGTGTTCTTGCGTGTAAGCATTGCCTATAACGCGTTCGAAGAATACAGCTTGTCTAGATTACAGGTTTCATTTCGACACCTGTATGACAGAAGATCAGAACGAATACGACAATGGACTCGAACAACAACACCGGTAAGAAACACTGCAAGATTAAAGAATCAGTTCTGAATGTGTTTTAGGTGCATTTGGTTTCGTGTTTGCTGGACGTTAACGAATTATTATCAGGGTTGAGTTTTGAATGAATTTGTTCGTTTAATGTCTTCTCAACATACTAGAGGGTGGGATGCGTGTTTATTATTGCAGTTAATGTTTTTTTTGTTTTGTTTTTTTGTTTAATGAATAGTCTTAATAGTGAATTATAATAGTGAATACTAGTATTATAAAGTGTATATAATATAAATCTTAAGTGTATAATAGAAAACGTGAGAATAGCATGCAGATTGTCCATTTTTGTGGATTAATGCATATCGGTCCTGGAAATAGAGAACGGTGATTTCTGTGTTACTGACAAACAAGGAGATCACGCGGTAAGACAGTGTACTCATCGTGTTTAAGGAAGTAGGTCAGGACAGAAAAGTCAGGTGTACGGGCACGCTTGAGGTGCGCGCAGCGACGCGTGTCCAGGCGTGTTCACATGGAGCGCCATGTGCGCTTTGTTTTCACTCCGACTCTCCTCCCTCGACCATTGGCGCGCTCGCGCTCATTACATAATCTCCGCGCTGAGCCAGCCCTAGTGTGGAGTAGCCACGTGAGCCGCGCGCGCGCTCTGATTCGACAGAACACATGGACGCGGGCTGCACCTCACGTTAGGTTTAAAAGTAGGACATGGGAACGATCCAAGAGAACGTAACAGCGTTTTCTCCCCTCCTCCTGGTGACACAGATAAATAGATGGCAAACAGTGGGTGGTATTTATAAACTCTTCATGTAACTGGCAGTCAGAATGATGTTTTATATAATATGGTGTATACTTGTTAACAAATACATTTTTATACATACATATCTATCTATAACCATATACATATATAATTATTAATATATAAATATAATATATTAAAATGTCATATTCATATATACATTTATATATACATATATCATATTGACTAAAAGTAAGATTCTCTTTGATCACACAGTCCCCATTCATTACGTTGTTTTTCATAACATTTTAATGTTTTAATGATGTTTTAATGATGGCGCTCAGTTGGAATGCGGCTCACACAGCCGGTCTCGTTGTGAAGCCGTGTGTCTCAGAAGCGCACGTGGCACAGTGATGTGCTCTCATGACGCTTCGGGCACATTACACGCATGGTCACTAGTTTCACTTGAAGTGTCACTCCATCAAAGTTTTGTCCTTTAATTATGTTGTTATTTTGTAACTTATTGCGCTCGATGTCATTGATAAGGATTGCTGTAAAAGTTAAGAGATTACTCATAGGGATGGATTTGGGTTAGCACATGTGCCTGCACGTGTTGTTGTTGTTGTTGTTGTGTGACTTTGTTCTGTTCTTCAGTTGTTATAAAATCTGGTGATATTTGGGCTATAAAGTGTCTGACAGAACTGATAGTGTTAAATTCTCTTCATAGGACATGAAGAAAAACATGAAATGAATTTAAATGCACTATAATGAAGACTAAAGTAAATAAATACAAAAATAATTAATGAGCACACATAAAGAATGGAATGCAGAAGTGAAGGTCGAAAGGAAGTATGTGACGATGAAAAATGCTAACAAGGCATATTTGTTTGTAAACCTTATCAGGGTTTAACCTGACTTCAGAGTGAGTGAGTGAGTGAGTGAGTGAGGAAATGTATTGAAATGGTTGAATGGGATTTCCCTGTCTTGCTTGCATCCTATAAAGAGTAATCTGACTTCAGCTATCATTATGGTGCTATGATGATAATTGTTTTATGACAGTTGTGCATCTGAATCATGCTTGAAATGAGTGTGACACACAAGTTTTGTCACGTGGCTGGGCACTCTCCCAGCTGCAGTCATAAACATAACCCTTGTACAGCATGATATTACTGCTCATATAGTTATTTTGTGTTTTTAGCCTTCTTTGTTTTAGTGCACATGCAGAGCTAAATTGTTACCATAGTTCTGAAGTGTATTCCTCTCTTACATTAACTAGGAGGAGTGATCTCTTACATCGGATCATGTGGAGGGTCTCCTAACCGCACCAGCCCAGTTTCCATGTACAGCGAGAATTCCAATAGCAGTCTGCAGTCCCTGACACAGCCATGCTTTGGGTCATCTTTCCCACCTTCACCTAACGGTTCCCATGATTCTACCCGTATGTACACCAGCAGCAGTAGCTCCAGCAGTTCAGCATGTGGTGAAGATGGGAGCTCATCAAGCTCAGGAGCGTCCCCAAGGGGGCGTGATGAAAGCAGTGTCACATACAACTCACCCAACAAATCGGTTGCTACTCTTACAAGTGAGTAACATAGACTCTTTTTCAACACCAATCTTCAGTGATGCTCCATTCATGATTGAGACTAACCAAATTTTTTTTCTTTGAATATATAAAAGAGCTAAATGGAATGGTGTTACTCTGCAAAGTCTGTGGGGATGTGGCGTCAGGCTTTCATTATGGCGTCCATGCCTGTGAAGGCTGCAAGGTAAAAATGTTGTTATGGTTATCGTGATATGCAGCTTGACAGACTACATTGAGTGTTAAATTTGAAAAATATGGATTTTTTTCCCCCTTCACCTTTGGCAGGGTTTCTTTCGTCGGAGCATTCAGCAGAATATCCAGTACAAAAAGTGCCTGAAGAATGAAACGTGTACTATTATGAGGATCAATCGCAATCGGTGTCAGCAGTGCCGATTCAAGAAATGTTTGTCTGTTGGCATGTCTCGTGATGGTAAGTTCCATTGACAATATATTTCCTTTGGCTAACAGCAAAAACACAAACGCAAATAACCTCTGTATTATCTTTCAATTACAGCGGTTCGTTTTGGTCGCATCCCGAAACGTGAAAAACAGCGCATGCTAGCTGAGATGCAGAGTGCCATGAATAACATGATGAACAACCAGCTGCAGAATGAATTTCAATTGGCTACTATCAAAACCAACACATCCTCCTCCTCATCATCTTCCTCATCTCCCTGCCCAGGTCTAACTATAGCTTCTCAGCCCCAGCCTTCTGCTGTGCCTGTAGCCCCTTCTCCCTCTCCACCAGCTCCAACATCTCCAACATCTCCTTCTGCTCAAACAGCTCAGAGCCCTCATCGAATTGCCACCTCTCCTCCTCTGTGCCCTAGTCCAGGCCTGGACAGCACCATCACTGCCATTACCAAAGCTCATCGTGAGACTTTTGTCTATGCTCACGATAAGCTAAGTGCAGCACTACAGTCTCAAAATGGGGTTGAGATGGACATCCACAACAGTAATTGTTTTGCTCCTGGCTACAATATGAATAGCCACGATATAATATATCAGTCTAATGCAGCGCTACCAGGCAATGGCTTCGAACCTGATAATAAACAACACCTTCAATCCTTACTAGTCGCCAACCAGCAGCAGCAGAGGCTCCTACAACAAAACAATGGGCAATACATCCCCAACAGTAGCTGGTATTTGGCTCAGCAGATAAAAGGGAACAGCAACAATATCCCGGTGCAAAACTGCCCATGGAAGACCCACAAAGACATTCTACTGGTGAGTCTGTGGTTGTCTGGATAAAAAAAAGCAAACTGTTTAATGTTACTAACTAATAGGATCTTAGTCAGTTGTGAACAATATCATTCTCAGTAAAACACAAAAAACTCTGTAGCCTGCTGTAAACTAAAGCAATTGCAAAACATCTTTTCCAGGCTTGTCCAATGAACATGCATCCTCAGGCAGATCCTAACAAGACCCCACAGGAAATTTGGGAAGATTTCTCCCTAAGCTTCACACCAGCTGTGCGTGAGGTGGTGGAGTTCGCCAAGCATATCCCAGGTTTCAGCTCTCTATCCCAGAACGATCAGATCACCTTGCTGAAAGCAGGCACTTTTGAGGTAGGCTCTTTACTATTTGTTGATTTAAATAAATTAATAATCAAACAAATCTTGATTTATAAGAAAACAGTGTATATATAGAGTGTGTGTGTGTTTGCATGTATGTATGTATGTATGTATTAGAAGAAGGATTGTACAAGTACTATTTTCAAAGCAAAACATAAACAGGAGTTATCGATGATGTATATAAAAATTGCGAGATTGTGTTTGGATGATTGAACAATCAGATATACCATTCATCTGGAATTGCACCATGGTACATGGTGAATCTAGGTACTATTTTGGCATCATGCCCATGCCCTACTAGGATTATTACAAACTGGAAGGCAGAAGGCATCCAGGAGCTTCTAGTCTTTTAAAATTTAGACTTAAATATTCCATCCACCTCCAAATCGCTACTGACACACACAATGCAGTTTATGAGGATTCACATTCTTGATCCCCACTTTGGGTTATTTCATTGTCACCAGCATATTTATAATGTGAAACCATCACATTCATATAGGAACAGTATTAATGGCCTCCCAGTGTTGAAGAACCCAAATCTTAGTTATGTTTTGATTTTTAATTATATAAAAAAAAAGACATCTTGAAACAGTTGTTCCTCCAGTTCACTGTCAACAGAGAGAGGCAGGGCCGCGTTTTATGTAACTTGATGTCCATGAACCATAGACTATATACATGATTATATAAGTTCTATGCTAGGAAGCCTGCACCTTTATCTGGGAATAGTTGATAAGTGGTAGCCTTGACATTTACAAGGTATGCATTGCAATTTTTACTTCTGCAGTAAAATAAATTGTTTATTTGAGGTTACAGTTACAGTGGGTTATCTCTAACTTTGTTTTGCTCAGAGATATCAATATTAATTATCGCTGGAGACATTTGTTGCTACACACATAATTCGCCACCCTTAGCAGTGACTAACCATGGTCTGTTTCCCTTTTTTTTTTCCATAGGTGCTGATGGTACGTTTTGCATCCTTGTTTAATGTCAAGGAGAAGTCTGTCACTTTTATTTCGGGCACCACCTACAGCCTAGAAGCTTTGAAGAGTATGGGAATGGGAGCCCTGTTAGGAACCATGTTTGACTTCAGTGAGAAACTCAGTGCATTAGAGCTCTCCGCAGAGGAACTGGGTCTTTTCACAGCTGTGGTGCTGGTCTCTACAGGTTAGCCTTTTTTATGCTTTTCATTTAGTTTACCTTATTGTGCACGAGCAATCAAGATATAAAGTGGGATTTTTTATATCAGTCATTTCATAGATAAGTTGTGTTTGCAGTATTGTATGTGCAAATAATTTATTCTTTCTTATTGTTCAGATCGCTCTGGTATAGAAAATGTAAAGTCAGTGGAGATGCTCCAGGACAGCCTGATTAAAGCCCTTCGTACACTGGTCAGCAAGAGTGCCCCTGGCGATGTCTCTCGTTTCACCAAGCTGCTGCTCAAACTGCCAGATCTGCGCACCCTTAACAACATGCACTCCGAGAAGCTTCTCTCCTTCCGCATTGATGCATGAGGAGCTTTTGGCAGCTGTTACTACAAGGCAACTGAGTCTACAGGAGTGGGTCCTGGTCGAATTAATTGACTTTAAAAAATTGCCATTGCTGATCCACCAGCATACGCTTGGCTCTGATGGTGCTTTAAAGACTTGAACAATGATTAATAGGTTTGAAGGAACGCACAAGCACTGAGTGCGTCAGGACAATGACATGTCCATATTTTTTAAGGTCATCTGCATCACATCAAATGACAATTCAGGTACTGTAACCAATGACTTTGAAGATTTTTTTTTATTCTTAAACTGAAGGATATATTATGGCATGGGCTCTAAGGCCAGATTTATACCTTGCATTAACATGAAATCGTCAGCTTCCATGCTTCTGGTTTGGCCTGTACTAGACATTACTCCGTTTATCCATTTGGATTTTCTCCAGGTTGTTTGGTTTTCTCAAACCTCTCATAAACATGCCGGTGGAATAATGAGTGGAATAATCCACTCATTGTGAATGTATGTACATGGTGCCCTTTTATGGAACGGCATCCCATTCAGAGCGTATTTCTGCCTCATGACCAGCATTCACAGGATGGGCTCTGGAGCCACTACAACCCTGACCAAGATGAGCATTTACTGAAGATGAAAGAAGTATCATGCAGTCTGTCTTTGAATACACTCATATGTATGATCATATTGCACAGTTCCTACTTATAACCAAGTTCTTTGTTTTTTTTCACACATAAAATATGGTGAAATATTAAATATTCATAAAATCTTGGGAATTATAAACAGAAAGCTGGAATGTAGGAGGATAAAAGAGTGCTCAATTGTACTAAGAATTGCAGTCTGAACCAGGGTCCCCAAAAGAAAAAGGGTCCTAAAAATGGTCCAGATCAGTAATGCAAATGAAAAATCCGTCTTGCCACCACTGCTTAAGTCCATGCCACTTTGTAGAAATGTGTAAATATGAATCTATACTGACTTGAAATGTTCCAAAAATGTATATATTCTATACATAAATATATTTTTTGTAAAGTGTAATTGCTCAATATAAAGTTATATCTGATATAAATGTATGTTAAGTGTAGTCAGATCTCATTTACCGCATAAAGACTTACTAAAAACATGATTGTGTATGTTTTTGTCTTTTTTGGTTACACCATGTAACACAACTTTTGTTCATGGTATTAATTATTAATACCCTGTTTATATTATATTTACTATTAATAATTAGTACCCTGGTATTAAACACTAAATATTTTTTCTAACTTCTCATGCCTTCAAATGAACATGAACAGAACAATCATAATTGTTATATAAAACATAATCATTAAAATGATATATAGAGTGTGTTACATAAAGGTATTACAGTTTTATGAATGTATCAGAAAGACAGTTCAAAAAAAATTTTTCCATGCTTTATCCTTATATTATCCTAATGCCCCATATACAAGTCCGTATTTTCCTATTTCTTTAACAAGTGAACATAGGTCTTAGAGGTCTACCAGAGCATGTCTGTTATTGCGGAAACTGAAATAACAGATGATGCATTTTTACTACATCAGACCCTAAACATTTCATTTTCCTTTAAGGATTTCAAGGATTATATAAATTAACTAGTTTCTAGTTTTAGTTTCATTTCTATGACACTTCACAATTTTAAATGTTCACAATTGTTAATTATTGACGGTTTTCTGTAAGGATATGTTTCTTTAGCTTTCTTGGAAGGAGTTTTTAGAGTCAATGCTTTGTAATACTCAAAGGTAAAGGTATACGTTTTCCAACATGGGAAATTCCTCAGGACAAAGGGCTTTGTGGTTTCTCAGTAACATGAGAAGTCGTGTGCTTTTTGTCTTGTAAAAACATGTTTTTGAAGGAATTAATCTTTATTCCTAACATAAATCATGACAAACTAATGTGTTTAATTTGGGACTAATGGGGATAATGAATGTGACACATGAATAAAATATACAATTTGACATTTTCATTTAGAATATATATATATATATATATATATATATATATATATATATATTTCTAAATGAATATAAATTGGTGCAGTACATTATAAGAAAAATAAATATTTTTAATACATGCTGCATTTCAAAAAGAATCCTTTTTCGGCTTATGAAATTTGAAATGACTGGAATTGTGTTAAGAACCCTTCAACACATTATTAAAACCTGTGAAGACTGCTGAAACTTCCTTTTTTTCTGACATGTCACAATAAAATAAAAGTCAGATGATGACCTGATTGAACTGAATGATCGGGTTATCTATTTCACCACCTCATTAATCTCTAGGAAATATTAAGGACAAGCTTGAGTACAAGTCAAGTCTTATGGATCTCACATCTTAAATCTACTGCGTTCTTACCACTACTATTAGAGGTACTCCAGGGCCAGAGATGTAAACCTGTGCAGTCTGCTGAGGTGCAGGGTGTAGGTTTCCAGCCATTTCAGACTGTTTCTCACATAATATTCTCAAAGAAAAGAACAATGCTGACCTGCATTTAATTCTATGTGATGCTGCCACATGATTGGCGGATGAGATGACAATCATCATAGATACAGCTCAGATCTCTGAGAATGGTTTACTCATTTGACATAATTCGGTTTGTCCAGTAGAATTGATCAAGGCAAGCTATGCTCCACTTCACTATAAGCTTTACTTTAAAATCTGTTGAAAGGCTTACCAAAACTGACAGAGTGAGTGAAGAGGCTTTTCTCCTTCACACGTGGAAGACAAAAGTGGGTCAATCTGCCCTCATAACCACCTTTCCACATCCTCTTCCTATTGGTCCGTGCCAGTGTGGGCCTCACATCTCTATTAGCCAATAACCGATGAGCAAAGACTATGAGTGGAATAGAGTCACTCATTAACTGAGGTATAGGGATGACTGAAGGAGGGGAGGGGGCTTTCTAGGAAATAAATGAAGTTATCAATGGATGAATGAAGGGCAAGTAACTGGGCTTGAGGATGGTCTTTTTTTTTTTAATTGCTTCGAGAAGTTTACATTTAGCGATACTACAATATTGAAAAACACCACATACAGTAAAACCCATCATACAACAGAGGGTGTTAATTCAGAGACATCTCCAAATAGAATCACTCAAGGAGGAATCTAAAAGCATTGAACCTATTGAACCATTCATGTAGCCTTTTTAAAAAAATGGGTAAGAATAAATTGATCTTTACTGCCTCCTAGTGGTGAAATCTGTTTACACAAACAATTAAGGAAAACAGCTATTTTATAGACAAGAATGTGGTACTGTTCCACATCAAAATACATTAAACAATAAGCAAAGTTACACATTATTTGACATCAATGAAGCAGAAGCTAAATAAAAAATCGATGAATTATTGTTTATTTAAATGTTAAATATATAGGCCTGCATTAATTATCCCTGTCTGTGAAGAGGAAAGGGGGTTCACAGTTGGGTGCACATAAAATACATTATAAATGTTAGCAATTAGGCATAGTTATTAGCACTGTGGCCTTGCATCTCCAGGTCTGCAAGGGTCTGTGTGTGCAGAGTTTCCATGTTCTCGGTGGGTTTCCTCCCACAGTCGAAAGACATGCAGATTAGGCTAATTGGCTCTCCCAAATTGCCCGTAGTGTGTGTGGGTGTGTGCCTTGCAATGGATTAGCCCCCTTCCAGAGCGTATCCTGCCTTATTCCCAAAGTCTCCTGGGATAAGCTCCAGGCCTCTTGCGACCTTGTACAAAATAAATGAATGAATATTGGTAATCATTGGGCATAAATATCAGCAACCACCTTTTAGCTTCACTGATAGACAGTTCATATTCATGGATGTGTCTCACCTGGTCATTTCTCCAATCTTCCAATAACCAATTTTAATAAGCCCAAAGCCTTAGATTCCAGATTATGGCTGACTGATATGGATGGATCCTGATAGTCTTTTACTGATGTAACCCGTCTGGCAAGTGATTTGACATGTTGATTAGAATAATACGCTTTTTGCTAACCAGATGTAAAGAGGGACTTTTGATGTAACATAGCTTTGCTGTTAGCTCAAACTTTTCATTCTCCTTTGACCTTTTCACCAACAATGCATGTCAATGCTACACACCATTTTCTGTAACCCATAGAGACCACAGTGTGTGAAAATCTCATCTTTTGATTCTGTTGACTGACAGTATCAGGTTCTATGCTGCCACATGATTAGTTGATAGAATAATTATATAAATGAGCAAAGGTTCAGGACTGTCATTTATGTGGCTGATGAGTGTATGTAGAAAGATACTGGATACACTGGATAAATTCTCTATATTTACTATCAGTCTTTTACAAAGTAATTTATTACAGAAAAAAAACATACAAATATTTAGTAGAACATACATAAATTCATATATAAAGAACATAAGACAGGATACACAGAACAAGACAAACTATATATATATATATATATATATATATATATATATATATATATATATATATATATATATATATTTTTTTTTTTTTTTTTACACATATTACTACTTAAAGTCTATGCTGATTGATGTATTGCTTTGTGTAGACACATACTAACACAGGCTACTGATTTGCTCAGTTTAATATACAGTTAAGATGCAGCCATAGATTTTTTTTTTGTGGTTGTTGTATGGATTCATGTTGGGACCCTATTGCACCAGGCACGTGTGATGCTGCCAGCAGTGATCAGAAGTCTGGATATGAGGAGAGAAAGTCCAGCCAATCTGTCAGAGTAGGATTCATCACAGGGGGCTAAAAAGATGAGCAATAAAAATCAGTGAGTTTACATACATTTATACAGATGTGCCACATTTATACACAAATAACACTGACTTCTGTAGTGTTCAGTGTTTATACTAAAAACCTGCTGAAGGTTTCAGATTCATTTTGGCGATTCAATCAAAACCCCATTGGATTGGTCCTTCACATCCCCAAACAAAATGTGATACAAATGGAATCTGGTTTCTACAAAAAGAGTTAAAAACATTCCAAACACCTCGATAATTTTTCATTCACAGGCTGAACAGCCAAGATAAACGTAATAACCTTTTAAAAATTATTATTTATATATTTTATTCTTAAATATTTAACTTCTAGTGCAATGTAAAATCAAGATTGCTTGAATTTAAGATCAATATTATATATCACATTTTCTTTTTTAATTAATTATTATGTTTATTTATTTATGAGCAGAACAGCATGAAGTTCAAACGAACACAAATGCCTCCATCTCATGCAGTACAACAGATTATAGGTTAAGGTTTGTTTGCATCTGTAGTTCCATGGGCAGAGGGGAGGAAAAAAAAAAAAAACACTGTGTGTGTGTGTGTGTATATATATATATATATATATATATATATATATATATATATATATACACACACACACACACACATTATATATATACATATATATATATATATACACACATATATACATACATACATACATATATATATATATATATATATATATATATATATATATATATATATATATATATATATATATATATATATATATATATATATATATATACACACACATATATATATATACACACACACACACACACACACACATACATACATACATACATACACACTATTATTTATTTATTTTTTTGTGACTGGCTGAACAGTCAACTGTCCAATTACTTTTGTTCTCTTAAAAATGGGAGAGGAAACAAAGTGCTGTAATTCCTGCAATGCTCACCTAAAATCACATTAAAATTAACGAGAACTGAAATATCATTAAAAGTAATGAGACAATTTGATTAAAAAAAAATATTTTTAAATAAAATTGTAATCATATTCAATCTGAAAGTCAAACCCAAACTTTGTTAATGTCCAAATATTTATGGACATGGAAATTTAACACAATTTACTTCTTATTTTTCTAAACCATATGTTTAATCATTTTAACTTTATGAAACAGGACACATCCTGCATTGTTATCAGAATACTGCACTGTATCTTTTCTGTCATTTTTACCTGCAGGGCAGAGAGATTGAGAAGGTTGCCATCTTTGCGCACAGCAAGCAGTCTGGCACGGCCATTTGACGGGTAGCCGTCCTCCAGTTCCAGGTGGCACACTGTGGTGGCAGACTTGAGGAAAATCAGCAGGCGCTTTGCTGGACACCAGTCAATTGCAAACCTGAGACACATTGTTTTTTGTTTTAAAAAATTTGCTCGAAAGAGACACATAGACTAAATGGGGATTGCATGAACAGCTGGAACAGGAGGTAAACCTCTGTTTAGACTGTTAAGACTGAGACTATAATGAAAAATGAAAAGTCATGTATTTTTAGAATCAAATTTAAAATATGCAGTGATATTTAACCTGCAATTTTGCAAATTTCCAAAAAGATATTTTTAATGAATGTTTTACAGTTCCAGAAATATTGACAGCTTCCCTAATGTGCCCAATTTCCCTTTGTACAAACATTTCAGTATTGCATCTTTTTTTTTAGTACCTGGAATGCAGAGCCTGGATTTCAGCAAGCATCTTTCCTTGGCTAATGTAGCATTTCATCACTTCCTCCAATGCAGCACTCATCTCTCTTACATGGCCTTCAACTGACTGCTCTAAGAGACCTGCAGTGCCCTGAAAAACCTGGAGCAGGCAACACATACCTTAAAAACAAACAATACTTTCTCTCTTATACTCGGTGTCACAAAATCAACACAAATAAATCTTAGGCCAAAATAAAGAAATAAATTAATAATAATAATAATAATAATAAAAAAGATATTATCTAATATATAAATTAGTAAAATATTTCTATATAAAATAACCATTTTCACCTGCAGACGGAAGTGGTCGTCTGTGGTCATGGTTACAGACAGATGCAGAGGCTCCAGGGACTCCTGGGTGGAGCGAGGCAGAAGCTCTAGACACAGCTCAGAAAGGCTCACAGACAACAAACTGTACTGCATATGAGCCTGAGTGATTTCCAAGGTGTATTGCATTCTGAAATGAGATACAGTTACAGTCAAGTTGACGTGGGATGCCCAAACCAGGTTATATGCTGAAAGAATCTCCGGGTTGAAAAGAGTGCAGCCAGCTATTTCTAGTTCAGTTTCATTTGGGTTGCTCATAAGTGCTGGTTTAATTTGGTTTCAGTGGCACATACCACATCAAATTAACGGGCAAAAAGATCGGTAGGTAAATAATATACGCCGTGTACATTTTGTACAGTGTGGTTCGGTATGTGGAGTGCTAGTACTTCCTGCAGCAACTCAAGACTGTCTTCCTCCTTGACGTGATGTAATAATGACTGGACTAGACAAGACTAAGCTTATAAATGACTAGCCTTTAAAACTAGCTTGGACTCATGACATTTTTTTTTTGCAGCCAGTCCCTCTTTTTTTTTACATAATAAACCACCTTCTAAGAATAATTTATCTTCAAAACTACTCACCATTTCTGTTGGATGATGCATGTCTATACACACAAAATCACTGCCAACAAAAATCTTTCATTCTGGAATGCAGTGGCCGGATCAGCAAACTGTTTTCTACATGTATGTATCTCATGGTTGCTCAAACCCGAAACCATGCATCAAGTTGCTATATGAGAGTTGTGAGGATAAGCTGCTTGACACTCTATCAGTGTGAAATTTTTCAATACACAATATTTCTCAAACATTAAAACATTCACAGATGTTTAAAGTTACTGTTCACCTGTCTCCTAAAGCTGTCCAATTAGCCACCTGGGCAAGGCGTTCATCTGCTTTCATTTTGAGTTCAGAAAGCTCCCTGTCACAAGCATGCAGGGCATCCTGGGTTCTCTGCAGGGAATCGTCTATCTGCAGATTCATCTGTTTCTAACGGTCAGGAAAAAAAATGTGATATCGTTAGATAGAGTGGAACAAAATTTGGAAAAAGAAAAAAAAAAATGTTTAGTGGAGCTTCACAACTGGGTAGAAATAACGGCAGCTGCAGAAGAATTATTTGAAACCCCCGAGTTGTGCACACATTCTACATAATTCAACTCTGTATTTCTAACAGCACAATCCACATTGGGTTCAAGCAAAGGCCTTGAATCACTCACACTTCCTGTTAGTCACCATCCAGCTACCACAAGTTATTTAGCTCAACAAAATCATGACAGGATAACAGTGTGTAATATATACAAGGGTGAGTCAAAAGTCAATCAGCTGGAAAATTGATGTTTACAGTTTTTTTGAGATTCGGAAGGGCCAATATTGGAACATTATAAGGAAAAAGATGCTTATTGAAGATCTGAAGCCTAAACTTTAAACAGATTAAGCGCAGAGGACTGCTATCCAATGCAGATCTTGTGATCTCGCATCACAATGAACGTCTGCACACATCTGCCCACTGTCGAGACTCTGCAAAAAATTCATTTTGAGCTGAAGAATCCTCCCTAGTCCTGAACTTGCTTCATCCGACTTTCATCTGTTTGGTCCCCTGAAAGCAGCTGATGAAGTGAAGACAGTGGTGTATTTGTGGCTCGTGGCTTAGCCTAAAACATTTTTAATGAGGGAATGCGTAAACCTGTTGACAGACGGACAAAGTATATTGAAAAGCATGCAGCCTATGTCGAAAAATTATGCACTTGTCTTTTCTAAAAGACAATTTATTTTCAAAAAGATAATTTGACTCACCCTTGTAATTCCCACACTTAAAAAAAAATTGGATGATTATCATGTGTAATTCAGGACCTAAAGAATTCATACTGTTAAGAATAATGTTGGACTCAATCTCTTTTTGACTTCTGTATATTGACACCATCACACAATCTCATCCTGACTGATTTTGTGTTAGGGTAACCTGACTCCTTCCTTCTGTGTTTAAAATCTGTTTATTTTGCTTCATCTAGGCAACCCAGACACAGTACTGTCACAGTCGAGAGTTGCTGTTCAAGTATTCTAATGGTAACTGAAAGCGACTCAGGGCCTTTTTTTTTTGTCCCTCGACTATGTAATAATGGATTTTCTTTCTCAGTTTTAAACCCAGGGCCCATGTCCTTTTGAAATGGTGGCTTCATACTTAAATTACTCAATGAAAGCTTACCATAACTCTCTGCTTTGACTTCAGTGCCACTCTCTCATGTTCTTTGAACTCCTCTTTCTGAATAACAGATAATATATAGTTAATGAGTATAATTTATAGGGAAGTTCTTTATACACAAAATCTCTTACCATGCCACAGAAAAGATTTGCATTGATCTGGAGGAGACTTATAGATGATTTGAGAAAACAAAATGAACCAAGTTTTATTTCTCTACCACTTTACTTTATTCAAAAACTAGGTAAAGAGTTAAAAAGATAGAACATTGCATGTTTACCCTGTTATATCCCTGTTTAAAATCAATAAAAATATTGTTGGAGAAAAAAAAAAAAAAAGAGTTAAAAAGATAGAGAAACACAAGTTGCTGGGGAGAAAAAGAAACAGACCAACATACTTTCTTTACCAGCGCTTCCAGCAGAGCCTCCAGTGTTTGCTTTTTTTTGACCAGTTTCTCCATCTGCTCCACCAGCTTCCCCATCAGCCCATTCACTTCTTGGACTTGCTCAAGATACGCTGCCTTCAAAGCCTTCCAGTTTGCCTCAGTTTCTGTGTACATAAGGAGTGTAATTAATTAGTATTTTTCCAAATCCACTTAGTCCACGTTCCATTATGGAGCTACTGATAGACGAAGGGAAACCATGCCTCATTCTAGTACATATTGTAAGTAAGAAGTGGAGGAAAAAAAAAATCTCAAACGGATATAGATTTTATAACCAATTTCAAAAAGCTTCACAAATATTCAATATGTGCACTGCCTATGACATGACACAAGTCAAGTAGGTAGTCCAGCTCCTGCCAAACATGCTGTACAACATTCTCCAGCGACTCAATGATTCTCTGCTTAAGTTCCTCTAGGCTTGTATGTAGAGAGAAGAGAAAGACCAGTTCTTTCACACAGCAACATATATATATGCCTAGAGGAACTCTAAGCTCTAAATCACCTTGTGATTTTATATATATATATATATATATATATATATATATATATATATATATACACACACACACACACACACACACACACACACACACACACACACACACACAAGGTGTCAAGAGTCAGGCGAACATGGTGGCCATTTCAACAGCACATTGTCATTCTCACTGGTTAGACTACGAAATGATGTCAAAACATTTTGGGACACCATGAAAAAATATATAAAGTAATAATGAAAACGCCCTCTCACTTGGTACAGATGGACAAGGTTCCCTCAGGAACTGTTCTGCTGACTCAAGACCTGCAAGAAACTTAATCATGTCATCCACTGCACCATACTGCTTGCACATGATCTTCTGTTTACGTCTGCAATCCTAGTCAAAAAGAAACAAGGGACATACATCATACAAATGATAAATGAATATTGCAAAGTGGGTGGGTGGGGTCACATGATTGCATTTCAAAATTAAACAAAGCAAACATATGATTCGGTTCGATCATGGCTCACTATATACACCTAAACCAGAAGATTCATGGAGTATCTACCAGTATTTTCTCTACTCAAACAAAACTGGTATAGCTAAACAGTTACTTAATATAGCCATCTCTGGTGTCAAAACAGGGTATATACTTCAGGATCAGGACTGGAAACCAGTGTTTACCATTAAATAAGCGGCCATAACTTTTGCTCCTCCAGCGTCCTGAGTCTCTGTGGAGTCGCATGGCTTCAGAAGAGAAGGGTCAGCTCTTTCTAGTAGCCTACATTCAGACATGACAGATATTAAGAAGACAAGTATAATTCCTCTAGTCCTATAACATAATTTCTACAACTCTACAATTATCTAAACGTATGACTGACATGACACTACCGAGGCGATTAGAGCCTAACGTTACTCACATACCAAATATAAAACCATTCAAGCTATTTACCCTACAATAATGTAAATACCTAGTGAACCGGCTATTATAATTATAATGCATATATTATGTTTGCACTGTATTTTTACAACAAAGTGCCTCCCCATTATATACGTACGCAAGTGCTCGTTCTGTCGCCATTTTTGTTTTTAAATCTTACCCGCGCGATTCGTATTGGCCACAATTCCGATCACTTCTTCGGCTTCCTTTTCTTCTTCACTTACACATTAAGGAATCCTTAACAAAACTAGCTACTCTGCTTACTATCGCCCCTCGTGGCGTGGAGCGCATTGCATTGTAAAGTTTTCAAACTCCAATCACTGTAGATTGTTGTGGAAGCATATGACCATCTTAATAATTTGAATGAAATCAACCTTTGAAAAACACATTTTGAAATTTTATCACTGCTGAATAGTTAGTTTACTACTGAATTTATTAAACTGAAATATTTGGCTTTGATAAGCAATACCTTTGATTTTTTTTTTATCACATGAATTTCTCAATAGCCCATAAATTCACTCACTCACTACCTATGTTGTTTCCCTGTATACAGGATGGTGGGGCTTCTGGAGCCTATTCCAGGAAACTTGAGGCACGAAGGGGGTACACCCTGGATGGGGTGCTAATTGATTCCCCAGCTCGCGTGCACACGCACACACTCACAAAAAAATAAAATAAAAAAATAGAAATTTGGGAACGCTGATTAGCCTACTCTGCAAGCTTATACTGTGGGAGGAAACCAGAGGACCCAGAGGAAGCATGGGGAGAATGCAAACTCCATCCGCAAAGGCACGAGGCGAGAGTCGAACTCAGGCAATAGTGCTGTCACCATGCTACCCCCCTAAAGTCAGTAGTATTTAAATTTCAAACTAACTATTCAGCAGCAATTAGATGTTTTTTTTTTTTTTACATAGGCTGATATAATTAAAATTATTTTCATGCCAATATGCTTCCATAGTAGATAGTTAATGAAACAACTAAAGTTTCTTAATTCTGTGTTAAATGATTTCATTATGATTTTAGGAGTGGGTATTTACAAAAAAAATGTTGATACAAAGAAGAAATTTGTCTTTTTTTTTATTTAAGTGTGTGTATACATAGCTGTGACAGAAAGCACTTTTTTTGCATATTTGTCACACTTACAGTGCCCTCCATAATTATTGGCACCCCTGGTTAAGATGTATTAAAAGCCTTAAAATAAATTCAGTTTTTATTGCAGAAACATATTGTTACACTGAAAATTGTAGAAAAATATAACATGAATATAAAGTGAATTTTAAGGGGAAATAAAAATCCCTGACTAACAAATAATTATTTTTCATAAAATAACCTGTTCCACAATTATTGGCACCCCTAGCAAATCCTAGAAAATAAATGTAATTGAAGTATTTCTGTCATTTCTTCAGTAGTTTACAAAGTTGATAAGTATCTAGGAACATTTAATTAGTAATTTACACACGTGGACAAAATTGTTGGTACCCTTCGGTCAATGTAAAAAAAACCTCACAATGGTCACATAAATAACTTTAATCTGACAAAAGTAATAATTAAAAAAAATTCTATGAATGTTAACCAATGAAAGTAAGACATTGCTTTTCAACGATGCTTCAACAGAATTATTAAAAAATAAATAAACTAATGGAACAGGCCTGGACAAAAATGATGGTACCCCTAGAAAATACTGAAAATAATGGGACCAAATGGACATTTAATTCAAGGTGTGTCCACTAATTAGCATCACAGGTGTCTACAATCTTGTAATCAGTCAGTGGGCCTATATATAGGGCTCCAGGTAGTCACTGTGTGGTTTGGTGACATGGTATGTACCACACTCAACATGGACCAGAGGAAGCGAAGGAAAGAGTTGTCTCAGGAGATTCGAAAGAAAATTATAGACAAGCATGTTAAAGGTAAAGGCTATAAGACCATTTCCAAGCAGCTAGATGTTCCTGTGACTACAGTTGCACATATTATTCAGAAATTTAAGATCCATGGGACTGTAGCCAACCTCCCTGGACGTGGCCGCAGGAGGAAAATTGATGACAAATCAAAGAGACGGATAATCCGAATGGTAACAAAAGAGCCCAGAAAGACTTCTAAAGAGATCCAAGGTGAACTTCATGCTCAAGGAACATCAGTGTCAGATCGCACCATCCGTCGTTGTTTGAGCCAAAGTGGACTACATGGGAGACGACCAAGGAGGACACCATTGTTGAAAACAAATCATAAAAAAGCCAGACTGGAATATGCCAAACTACATGTTGACAAGCCACAAAGCTTCTGGGAGAATGTCCTCTGGACAGATGAGACAAAAATGGAACTTTTTGCCAAGGCACATCAGCTCTATGTTCACAGACGGAAAAATGAAGCATATCAAGAAAAGAACACTGTCCCTACTGTGAAACATGGAGGAGGCTCTGTTATGTTCTGGGGCTGCTTTGCTGCATCTGGCACAGGGTGTCTTGAATCTGTGCAGGGTACAATGAAATCTCAAGACTATCAAGGGATTCTAGAGAGAAATGTGCTGGCCAGTGTCAGAAAGCTGGGTCTCAGTCGCAGGTCATGGGTCTTGCAACAGGACAATGACCCAAAACACACAGCTAAAAACACCCAAGAATGGCTAAGAGGAAAACATTGGACTATTCTAAAGTGGCCTTCTATGAGCCCTGACCTCAATCCTATTGAGCATCTTTGGAAGGAGCTGAAACATGCTGTCTGAAAAAGGCACCCTTCAAACCGGAAACAACTGGAGCAGCTTGCTCATGAGGAGTGGGCCAAAATACCTGCAGAGAGGTGCAGAAGTCTCATTGACAGTTACAGGAATCGTTTGATTGCAGTGATTGCCTCAAAAGGTTGTGCAACAAACTATTAAGTTAGGGGTACCATCATTTTTGTCCAGGCCTGTTCCATGAGTTCATTTTTTTATAATTCCATTGAAGCATGGTTGAAAAGCAATGTCTGACTTTCATTGGTTAACATTCATAGGATTCTTATTTATTATTACTTTTGTCAGATTAAAGTTATTTCTGTGACCATTGTGAGTTTTTCTTTCATTGACCGAAGGGTACCAACAATTTTGTCCACGTGTGTATCACTTCCTGCTTCCCTGGGGTATAAATATGACATGACACAGAGGCTATTTCTCTTATCCACTCTTCAACATAGGAAAGACAAAGGAACACACCATTCAAGTAAGGCAGATGTGTGTCAACCTTCACAAGTCAGGCAATGGGTACGAGAAAATAGCCACCTGCCTGCACCTGCCCATATCTACTGTGAGAGGAATCATTAAGAAGTTTTAAAAAACTGGAACAGTAAACCAAGCCTGGACGAGGACGCAAGTTTATTTTGCCTGAGGAGGATGGTAAGAGAAATGAACAATTCTCCAAAGCTCAAAACTGTTAAAGAACTGCAACAAATGATAGCATCTTGGGGTCACAAAATCTCCAAAACAACCATCATACGCTATCTACATGCCAACAAGCTCTTTGGGAGGCATGCAAGGAAAAAACCTTTTCTCAGTCACAATCATAAACGCAAACGTTTGGAGTTTGCTAAGCGATACTGGGGCTTCAACTGGGACCGTGTTCTTTGGTCAGATGAGACCAAGATAAAGCTTTTTGGCAACAAACACTCTAAGTGAATATGAAAAGATGAGTATGCAGAAAAGCACCTCATGCCCACTGTAAAGTACGGGGGAGGATCAGTGATGCTGTGGGGCTGTTTCTCTTCCAGAGGCCCTGGGAACCTTGTTAGGGTGCATGGCATCATGAATGTTTTGAAATACCAGGACATTTTAAAGCAAAATCTGGTGGCCTCTGCCCGAAAGCTGAAGATGGGTCGTCACTGGGTCTTTCAGCAAGATAATGACCCAAAACATGTGGCCAAATCTACACAGAAATGCTTCACCACACACAGAATCAAGCTCCTCCCATGGCCATCTCAATCCCCAGACCTCAACCCCATTGAAAACTGTGGAGTGAGCTGAAGAGGAAAGTGCAAAGGAGAGGAGTCTGGTCACTGGATGATTTACAGACATTGTGCAAAGAGGAATGGTTGAAGATCCCTCTTTCTGTGTTCTCTAATCTTGTGAAACATTATAGGAGAAGATTGGGTGCTGTTTTGTTGGCAAAAGGGGGGTGTGCAAAGTATTAAACATTAGGGGTGCTAATAATTGTGGCACCCATGATTTGATGTAAAATAATTATTTCTTAATGTGGGATTTTTTTCCCCCACTGAATAAATACACTTGAATTAAAGGTTGGAATTTCCTCTTTTTTCCATTGTGGTCCTATGTTATTTAGAACAAAACTGATTTTTTTTTTACAAGCTAAAGAACACATTTTAACCAGGGGTGCCAATAATTATGGAGGGCACTGTAAATTACTGAGATCATTAAACAAATTATGATGCAGTTTTTAAATGATGATTTGATTTATTAAGAAAAAAATGGTCCAAACCTACATGGCCCTGTGTGAAAAATGAATTGCCCCCTTGCAAAATCTTAAATGAATTGTATTTTTTATAAAGCAGAGTTACATTTCACATGCTACACCCAGACATGCTTACTGCCAGACCTGTTGAATCAAGAAGTGACTTAAATAGAACCCGTCTGACTAAATGGAGTATGCTAAAAGATCTTATGCTAAAAAAAAAAAGCAATACATAAAGCTGTGATCTCAAAAAACTGATGGTTGGAACTCCAACAAACCATGTTGAGAGACATTAACTCACAGTGATTTGTTGGAGTTCCAAAGGTAAGCCATTCCAGACTGATACATGTCAATTACTTTGTTTCTCTTGTTGTTCTTGCCTATCATGAGAAAGGATTCCCAGCCAATGCCCAAACCCAAGCCACTGGATGCAGTGCTGAACCCAAACCTGGATAAAACGGTAGAGTTGCGCCAGGAAGGGCATTTAAAATCTATTTTATGTATTTACTTTGGTTCTTTGTGTAATATTAGAATTTGTTTGATTATCTGAGTAATTTAAATGTGATAAATGTGCAAAAAAAAAAAAGGCAAAGAAAAGTGGTAAATACTTTTTCATTGGACTGCATATGAATGTATGTATAGTTATACATGGATATAACCCAACAAACAAAAACCAACAAACAAACAAGTAAATAAATATTTCTCATTTCTTGGTCCATTAAAGAGTTACAGAGACTTTAGCTTAGTTTTCATTATAAATAGGCAGAGTTTGAGTGATAGAAGGATAGACAGACAGACAGACAGAGAGAGAGAGACGGATTGATGCGTGTAATTTGAGCCATTAAAACGTTTTTTTTTTTTTTAAATCTTTTCACACACAAAACCACCCAAAACGTTGGACTGTATTAAAATGTCGATTTTTATTCCATTTTTACAAAAAAAAACACTAATCGTCACACATTTTAAGGTGTGCTTTAGACAAAAAAATGTGCATCCTATAAGAAACATTAATGACAGATTTTAAATCCATTAAATTATTAAGAGACCTGCAATGTAACAGCTTTAATTCGTTGATAGCGCGTCTTCCACGGACATTTTGGCTGCATCGCTAAAAATACATTACTTCCTCTTTCTGCAGCTCTGTGAAAAAACAGTGTTCGTTTCTCACAGATTGAAGATGAACAAAAATGACCTCTTACTTGCACATGCTGGAAAAAATATGAAGTGTTTCTACCGTTTGAAGTCGTCACAACATGTGACCCAACTTGTCCAGAAATTACATCGCATTCTATACTTGCACGAATCTTTATTTAGATCTCTATACTTATCTCTATCTTTATTCTATAGAAATATCTTATTTCACTTTTGTTTTCTAATTCCTTTGAGCTACAGAATAATTACACAAGAGAAGAATCCCAGTTAAACACACCATATGATATTGCCGCAGATCTGATCAGATTCAACGGAGAATGTGATAAAATTGCGCAAAAAGGGACAGAATTGTACAAACATGCTGTTTAGGGTTCTATATAAATATACATACTATATAGGGTTCTATTAAATATCGCAAATAGCTTACAATTATGCCACAACGTTGATGCCGACCCGTTGGTATAATTTAATTGAGACTAAGTTTTAATTTCTTCATTTCTACTGACCATAAATATAAACATAAATAAATAAATAAAAACAACGGAAAAAAATAGACTATTTATTAATTGGAATAACAACTATTGTAGCCAAATTTCTGTCTATGAGAGAATGACGCAATGTAAATGTTTAAATGTTACAAGGCTTCAATATTAATCAGTAAACATTAACATTTATTGAAAACATACGAATAGATTGAGCTTAATGAGTTTGAAACTGATAACCTATAAACAGGTCTCGGTTCCCGATTAAATCTCACATTTTAAACAAAACTATAACGAATGTAATGTTGCTGAAAGCCTTTGAACAATTTCGCAGTTTTATTTGATTGAAAAAAAGTAAACAGCTCAGATCAATAAACAGAACGTAGATTTTCACCGCTTTACAGAAAATACTGGACATTTTTAATCTGGATCAAATTTTAAATCTTCACTTAAGGCGATTTTTAACTGCTGTGTCTTCAATCTAACATTGTCATTTGTGTCATGCATCTTTTTTCCCATAAGAAAATTATCAAAACTTGAGACAATTTTGTTTTGATTCCAAAACAAGAAGAAAAAAAAGCTTATCGAAACCCAAAAATATAACCCCTAACTGTTCACAGGTAAATCAAGCACTTTGCACAGAAACTGATGTAAAAGTAGTTTTATTTGCACTACCATGCTATTAGTGTCAAGAACTCAAGTGAAAAACCTGTGAAAAAGTTGTGCTGTCCCACCTCGAAACCACCTGTAACCTCATCTCTAATATTAAATGTTTTTACAAAAACAGTTTAAAATTTCCAGTTTGTGCTCCTGCAGGTGTTGGAATGTTAGAGAATATGTATAACTTTTCTGTCTGCTCATCAGCCCAAGCGTTTCAAATCTGTAATCTTCAATTCATGATAATAATCTGCTAATAGATTAATACATTTATTAATAAACTTGTTAATAAATACACTTGGTCTGCTAAATCATCTTCAATATAAACAGATAAAAATAAAAAAGATTTAGGGCTTCTTCAGCTGTTCATCCGGAAGAAGCTTTAATATTTCGATGGCAGAAAGTGCACCAACCTGTTTAGGATTTTACAAATATAATAATAGGTTTGCATTTATTATTTAAAAGAAATCACCATGGCTCTTAAATCAACACTTTTGTAACATTTATATCTATTATTACTGAAACAAGGCTAAGAGATTTAACAAGCTTTTAATTTATCAACTTGGATGATTAAACCACAGTACCTTTCCGGTCATTATTTGAATGACCTCTCACACACAGAAAAAACAGCAAAAGACACACTTTTACCAGTTTTCTCATCTTTTAATAACACATTCATATCTATGCTCTGTATTGTTTACAAGAAGTTCAGAACAAATGTGGATGAGAAATGAAAGAAAATTGACAGGCAGAAAGGTGAAAATCCAGATAGTGTCCATGGCACCTGCTATAAGAGGGGGCTGTGGGTTGGGGCGAGATGTGATACTTCACTCTTCTTCCTCTCCTCCTCCTAAATTGTGCCCTAGTCAGCTAAATAGGCCCTTACTTGCCTGTTGCATCAATAAAGATTAAAAAAAGAAAGAAAGAAATGATTTCAGTATCATGCTGCTCTGCAATGTCTGAACGAGTACTATGTTGCAGTTCACAGAGAGAGCGAGAGAGAGAGAATTCTAATGCATCCAAAATGAGATACAATCCTATGTCATTCCAAAAGCAATCAGAAAAATTATTCAAATAAAGGATGAAGAATTGCAAACTTAAGAACGTAAGTCAATCTAATGAGGAATGAAAAAAAAAAGAAGAAATTGAATAATGAAATTGATATTATCCTTTTTACTTTCCCCTCCCCATTCTGTTTATTTCTATTTAACAATCAATCTTGAATAATGGTCTAAACAATGGTGAAAACAAAATCATCTTTGGAAGAAAAGGTATTCTTTTTTTTTTTAATACACTATCCACTACAGTATATGGAGATGCTTCTACCCAGTTGTTTACATAATTATTTTATTACTTATTTTTCCATTGAGACTTTAAAAAAAAGATTTTTTTTTTACTTTTTCTGTGTCCTTTTCCCCATTTTACATTTATCCTATTTATTATCATTTGTTCTCTAAGAGGTAGATCAACAAAAAAAAAGTTACTTGAATATAGGCATCATGCTCCTTGATTGAAAAGATAAAATAAAAAGGAAGAACTGTGGGGTGGAAAGCTGAGGATGAGAGGGACTCCAATTTCCCTTCATGCTGATCTGGGTCGCATCCATCATCAGTCATTACAAAAGTAACACCATTACAGCCATCCAGGTAACTTTAACAATGCAACGAAGTGAACTCTGTGACTGTTTGTATGGAGTACTAGCTTAATGGGAGTTTGAAACAAAGCAGAATCAGGAAGTAGAGTAATGTGTTTAAGGGTTAGTGAGTATTTACATGTCATTAGTGAAGGCAGCGCTTCACATTTTCACGTGCTCTCAAAAAATTGACCGAGTAGTGACACAATGGGAAGGTTAAACTAGAGGGTTCTCCATGTTCCTGATACTTCACTGCTTGTCTACAAACCAAGTCTTCCCAACATTTAACACCCAGATCATCTCTGCTCACCTAATCCTCACCTCCCTTCCCTCTTTCACGGCCTCAACTCTAAAATAAAGAGTGACTGAAAACAAAAAAAATATGAGAAGCAAAAGAAAGAAAAAAAAAAGAATAATAAATTAAAGAAATTAAAGTGAAAAAGTAACATGCACTTTCGCTCTTGTCAGGTTGATAAAACAATCTTATGGCTAAGTCTTGAGGTAGCGTTTCCTAGTTATGTGAGGTTTAATTCGTCATTAGCACCCAAATGGTTTCTTTGAGCGAAGGCCAGAAACTAGCAGGATGAAATTCCTGTGGTGTGCATCTATCAGTCTGCTACACCTGACTAGTATGAGGTTAGATCTGTTGCCTATGTGTATATCTGTGCACTGAAATGGATAGACTTTTTATCCTTTCATAATTCTATGATCTCCAGAGTGTTAACAGTCCTTGTAAAGGAATTGCATAAGAATCACAAAAACATGCAGTTGTTTTCCTGAAACTTGTAGTATACAGGTTGGGTGGCATTTCATATTTTTTTTTTTCTTTCTTAAACAGAGCGAGTGCTGAAGTGGAAGTTATTAGTCTTCACACTACACCTAAAACTGCTTGAACAACCTAGATCGGATCTTAACGGAGTAAATAAAAATCTGTTTGGCACAGGCATTAACTGCATTATGAGTAACTGGTTAGTATTTTAAATGCTCTAATAGCAGTATATCATATCTCTGTGCTTTTCTAAAAAAAAAATAAAAAATAAACCTGATCGAGAGAGAGAGAGAGAGAGAGAGAGAGAGAGAGAGAGAGTGAGAGAGAGAAAATAACTGATCCAATTGAAGTTGATACAAATTTTTCTTGGGGAGGGGGAAAAAACAAAAACTGAAAACAAGGGCCAAACGACTGAACAGAACTGAGAAAACAGACACAAACAAGGCCAGCGTGAGAGAGGGTGAAGGTCTATACCAAACCAAAGGAAAAAAAAAAAAGGCATTTATATGTAGCAAATAATGTGAATCAAAGAAAAATAAAATTACGAAATCGTGTACAGGGTTGAAGGGAGAAATAGATGGAGGACAAAACAAGTGAAAGGAGAGGAGGGAGATGAGTGTAGTATTCATCATACATTCGGCAACACTGCATGACTACTCATTTCAATGACCTAGAATTATTATCCAGTAAATCCGCGAGAACAAAAAGCCTAAACTCTGTTTTAAGTAAGCTTTCATAAATGTCTACCTTTATTAAAAAAAAAATATATATTCGGCCCATCTTCCTCTCAACTCTTTTACACCTTACATTCCAATGTAAAATTGAACAGCTTAACTCCATATTTCCCCAGTTTTTCAAGATCCTAGAGATTTTTCAGTTATGTTCCTTTTTTTTTTTTTTTTTAGTTTTGCCTAAAACTGATGAAACAGTACACAACCAGATGTCATGTCCAAATAAAGCTTGCTGTTAAACAAAAGGCTGCAGTCTGAACAAATCTAAAGTGGTGTGTGTGTATTAAGTTCTGACAGAAATCTACAGGCTAAGGAGACAAAGACTTCCTTCCCACCCGAGGAGGAGAATATTTTCCATATCGGTGCAACCTGAACACTGCTGTTTTTCTGAGAAAAAGGGAAGCGTAAAAAAAAAAGCGCAAAGATTTTAACCTGTGAGTGAAGACGAGCACACGCACAAAAAAAAGCGCCATCTAGCCAGGTGGAATGTGCACTCATCGGAAAGGATTCTGGCAGTATCTGTTAATCCTTCACATTTAAATCGCTACATATTGCCCAGCTTTGTCCACATGTCTTTTTTTATTCTAAAAATACAAAAGTTTTTTTTTTTTTTTTTAGCGATTTATATACAGGTTAAATCTGTTGCTCTTGTGAAGTGACTGCTTTCTTCATTTTTCGCTCCCATTTTCCAAAGTATTCTCAAGTCAGTTAAAAATGATTAACTGAGAGGACAGGATGTTTTTTTCTGTCTTTTTTAACACTCAAACCACTTTTCATCAACAAAAAAAACTATACACTTTTAACTGTTTTCCTTTTCTTTTTCATTCTTTTTTCTTAAAAAAAAAAAAAAAAAAGTCATGCATTCCATCACACGCACATAAAGGATGATGAGTAAGTATTATGCTGAACCTAAACTCAATATTGTACTACTGGGCTGCTTCTCAACATATAGTCATGGCACAAAACTGGCACCTGAGGCGGACTCCAGGCCTTCAGTGCATAACGTTCATGGCAACACTGCTGGAGAAACCAACATATAGATAGTCAGATAGATGTGTAATGCATCCTTCAGTCAGAGCCACTGTCAGTTATTAATAAAAGTAAGTTAGTATGTTAAATACTTCTAAGCCTTTCATGCTCATTTAAGTCAGGAGATAAACCACCATGACTGTCGCACCACTACACAGAACGCCCGAGACATCAAATTCAGTTGGTTATAGGTCCAAAGACAGCTGTGAAAACTTTTGCCAGCACAGATTCAGCAAAATAGCAAAACATTCATGCCTCTTGCTTATATGGATTCTTTTGAAATTAAAGGTGGAAAGGTGTGGGGGTGCCATTCATACAAACTCGCATACACGCGAAAATCAGGGGGAAAAAATATCCAACAATAACTAAAAATATTTTTCCTTAAAAAAATAAAATATTCAGGACTATCAGCTTTTATATAAAACACCAGCAAGCCAAAAAAGGAAAAAAAAAAAAAAAGCCGTTAGGAATACTGAGGTAACAATACCCTGAGGTAGGTTTCTATTTTTTTTCCTATCTAATCTGTTCGAAGAAGGTGAGTGAAGAAAGCCAGATTTCTGGCCTCCTCATCAGCATACTTCGAAAGGAGTGGGGGAGAGAGTGAGGGTGCAGAAGCCATTTTAACATCACCTGTTGACCTCTGACCTAAAGGCAGGGTGGAGTGCTGGACAATGGGAGGCTGCATCTTTCATTTTTCCATCTTAAATCAAAGGCCGAATTTATCAACGGATATCAAGTTCAATCGAATTTCTATTACTGGATTAATCCGTTTCATCTTTCCAATCTAAGGAAAACCTGTCCTTTTTTTTTCTCCCCCAATCAGAACCTAGCAGCACATTGCTCCCTCTCCCAGCGGCTTTCAGTTAAATCTTGGTTAGAAACATCCATCAGCAAAACCCAGATACTGAAAGCTAATTTTAAATATCTCAAAATATCTATGAAAGATGGTCTGATCCCAGTGCCGCATTCCCTTTCCACTGCCGTTTTCTCTGCTCTCTGAGGGGCCAGGTTAACTCACATATCATATATATATAATATATATAAAATATGCCATTTGGGCGTGGGCCACGCACCGGCAAGCATTGCGGGCGTAGTTCAGGGCTGGAGGTGAAGTTTACATTTCGGAGCTGAGCCTCTGCAATAGAACTGCAGGGTCAGCCTCGGCCCGCCCACTGACTGTACCCTCACTGTGCTTCAACAGTGCTTCAATACAAATTCATGAAGATTATATTTACAACCTCATTTTTCTTCTTCTTTATTTGTCCCTACCCCCAACAGTTTACTGCCAGGGACTTAAAGAGCAGTGTTAACAGCTATGGCCCCTCCCATAATTTCTTGTAGGCGAAGGATGAGCCACCTTGATGACTCGACGTGATGGGTTCTCCACTCCCCTCTCCCCGCCTCTGCCTCACTGCATTTCATTATAATACCTCTGAATAAACATTTCTATACATATAGCTCTTCTTAAAAAAACACCCTTAAAATACTTGAGTGACTGGTGATGGCAGGGGTGCCCTAAGCGTAATACAAGAGCTTCTCTCAGGACTCTCAAGACCACATAGCCATGATTATTTCATAAGCTGCCACAAGGAATCCCAGCCATCCCCAGTCAGTCGACCTGGCATCTGGTCTCTGTTTCCTAGTTCTCTCTCTCTTTTCTTTTTTTTTCTTCTTTTTTTCTTTTTTACCTATTTTTAAATCACTCAAAGTTCTAGTTCCTTTTCTCTAAACTTTTGTACTCTCTCAGGCATTTTTATTTCCTTTTTATTCCCCTCTTTGTTAAATGCTCATTTCTCCCTGTCTACCGCTGGGTCTATGTGTCGCTCTCTCTCAGTCAGTCCGCTGTTTCTCCTCCATCTGTCCATCCGTCTGTCCGTCCAGTTTAGGCCCGGAACCGGTTACTTCCTCCTAGGCTCTTGGGTCATTCCTTGGTGGGGCCCGAGCTCTGACTGGTTCTGTGGGTGAGATGCCGGAGGGCCTCCCATGCCACCTCCTTTCTGTTGCTGCTTCACTTGTGTCAAAATGTCTCTGATCTTCCTCTGGGCCAGCTAAAATGAGAAGACATTGTTAAATGGATAGTAAGTCCATTAATACATACACACATATATTATATTATATTATATTATATAAAATATAATTTAATATATATATATTTAATAAATTATGCTTAATTCTTAACTTATAATTCTTAATTCTAAACTCTGTATTGCTGTGTATGTGTGTGATAATGTATATATAATATATATATATATACACAATTTATTAAATACATCAGTCTATTCACAGCCTGTGAATTTATTAGCTAAACCTTCAAACCCTTTCTAGGCATTTAGTTATTTTTAATATACAATATCCTTCACAATTTTGCCATTTTGACCAAAATATGAACTGTGTTTTCTCCAGTTATCATTGAATAGAAATAAATTCTTCTACCAGCACAAACTGTTCAGTAGCAGCTAAGGGTGCAAAAATACATTGTGACAGGACACATCACAATGCAATCATGTGACAATGTGCATCATGCAAAAGCGCAATATTGCTCTATTAATAATGCATTTCAAACAATTTCTTTGTTTGAACACCAGCAGCCCTAATCTGTGCAACCCACAGAATTAAAATCTATAGCATATATAATCTACAACTGATAAAGTTGATTGATGACCCGACAACTTAGATTTGCAATGACGAACTCAAATCATATATATATAGTTTTACACACCTAAATCCATGTTCTTTTGCATTATTTATTAAACAGAAATAAAAAGGAGTCTTTTTCTTCATTCAAATATGAACACGTTTTCAGGTCAGTTCAATGAGTATCACGAATGGAATCATGATTGGAGCACATACAGTTGCCGTGTGCATACAGAATATGGAAATAGAGGGCTTTCAAGTGTTATGTTGAACTGTTGTTTTTTTGGGGCAGAATGATTGCACAACATATAGATTTTATAGGACAAAAACCCCAAGAATTTAGAACACAATTTATTTAGGGTTTTCTGAAATCAACATTACAGTATACATATAACACACCCACTTAGTTTAGCAGTTCAGTAGTTCTGAAAGTCCTAAAATGCCTTTTAATTCCAAGGATTCTCAACAATCTCATAGCGATCCTCTATGACGGACTACAGCTCACTACAGCTCGCAGCTTCTCTTCACCAACATAAAACGAGTTTGTTTGACGGCACTTATTGGACTGACCAACACGTAGTACAATGGTCTATACCCAAGGACTTTATTTTTGCTGCAGATCAAATAGACAACAAAAAAGCCTCCTGGAGGAAGGTTTTGACCATAGGTATGCTTGGAGTAAAGGTGAGGCATGGTAAACCACAAGATCACTCTATGGACTGTTAAACATGGTGGTGGTAGCATCATACTTTTGGGCCGTTTTGCTGCGAGTGGAACTGGTGCATTGCACAAAGTGGATGGAATAACGAAGGAGGTAAACTACATCAGCATAACACAGCTCATGTTATGCTGATGTAGTTTCCCTCCTTCATTATTCCGTGATTGAACCTTGCACAAAATTGAGTGTGGTAACAGAAAGAAAAGAAAAATTGTAGAACACGCTTAAAAAGGTGGTCACTACCAGGAAGCCAATTTACCGTAACACTACTAATTATCTGAAGAAAGAGTTCTAATATTCAACCAGTATTCTACCAGGAGCTTGTTTTTGACTTCCAAAAGTGTCTGATAAAAGGGAGCATTTGAAAAGGGACATTTAACAACTATGGGGTGTGCTGTATTTTTCCTGCATGGTGTATTGAATTTATTTATTTTTTTAATGTATACTATTGACCGTGTGTTGATGTCAGAGAACCCAAAATGAATTAATTCTTGGAGAAAAAAAAAAAATCCCAGTATGAGAATGATCCGACACCCAGGTTACTGGTGGTGCTGTGAATGAATACCTGTATACCTTAAAATTGCTCATATATTCTTAATAAACCTGACTGTGCAAAAGATGAACGTATATAATATGTATAGTAAGTACAGACCGGTGGCAAATTAAAGTAAAACATTTGGTGGCCCTGGGGTCATTTTGCTGAGGAATTAATCAATGCAAATGATTGACTGATCAGCTTCATCCCATCATGAAGCATTTCTAATCCGATGGGATTAGTGTCTTACATGGTGATCCAATCAAAATTGGATAGGTCAAATTGAAAATATGATGGGAACAATCTGATGAAAAATTGGATTTGGCCAGTAAATTGGACGTGGGCCAACTTTGCCCATGTGAATGTAGCCGTACATTAGATAAGATTCTTAGCCATAATAACTGAGAAAAGATCAAAAAGTGAAGAAAGAAAAAAAAGTGTTCCTGTGTGAAACGTACCTGACTTGCATAAAAGTGGCCGATGATTTTGACAATAACCTGGTCCTGCTCATCAGGAGTCTGCTCTCTAGGAACAACCACCTCAGCTGCAGTTAGGTTCTGAAGCTCGTTCACCTACAGAAGTAAGAGTTTAAAGGATCAGTATCTTGTAACCTCGACTAGATAATAGAACTAAGATTTACACTCATAGAATGAGACTGACACTTGTATGCTCCTTAAAAAAAAAAAAAAAAAAAAAAAAACTCTCACCGTCTTTCCACCCTTCCCAATAACTCTTCCAGCAGCCGCCGCTGCTACTTTGATGTGCGTTTCCAGCTTCACCTCTTCTTTCGGGCCAAAGAAGTTCTCCTCCTTCAGCTTGCCGTATATTCTTCCCTGAGCCTAGAGCACAACAGAAAGATGCTTTGAGGATTGAGAAATAGAACGCTAGATAAACTTGGGTGCATGCGCCTTACATTATACAAAAGGTACTCAAATAAAAGAAGGCAATATAAAGATCCTGCATCATTAGTTTGTTTACTTGTAAATCAAGACGATAATGATATCCAAGAAGGTGAAGGTTTTGGGGCAGTTATACATTTTCGTACCTTAAACTGGGCCTCAGGTGGACCGGTAACAATGACCATGCGCATTTTTGAATCAGGTGTCTCTGCTGGTGCAATCTGAAAAGAGAATTGAAAAAAAAAAAAGAAAAAAAATGACTGGCTAGCATCCGCAATTTATTTTCCTAATGGCTTTGCGTGCGTGTTGATGTGTTAGCAGCTCCTCACCTTAATGGAGGCTCCAGCAAAGCGGCTCAGTTGCTTAATGTGCTGGCCCTTCTTGCCGATGATGGCTCCCACGGCTTGGGCTGGGATGTATACATGCACCGTTTCCTGCTCAGGAGCCTATGGACATAAAGTGTATTATTAGGCAAGGCAATAAGTATGTCATAAAACACAATGGAATGTGCTGTTACAGGAAGGGAGGTCATTTCCATAAAATGTTAAACATCTTCCCAAAGAATGCATCACCATATCAAAAATCATACATGTTCATTTGTTAAATAGCCACATGCTTCAGTTTCTTTTAATATTAGGCTTAGGTTATCTGGAGCACCCTCATATAAGAATTGCTTTAGTGCATTGGTGGCCCAGTGGTAGGTTTCTCGCCTACCATGCGGAAGACCCGGGTTTGATTCCCAACCAATGCCCAAACCCCAGCTACTGGATGCAGTGCCGCTCCCAAGCCCGGATAAAATGGGAGGGTTGCGTCAGGAAGGGCATCCGGCGTAAAACCTGTACCAAGTTGTTGTGCGGAACAGTTGGTCCGCTGTGGCAACCCCTCAGTGGGAACAGCCGAAAGACTAACAACAACAACCTCATATAAGAATTGCTTTGCAGACAGAGCTAATAAAAATCAAATCAAAGCATTTTGACCGATCAGAAGCAAATTCATCAATTTGTATGAATGAAGTTCCATAAACCAGGAAAGCACAACCAATGCAAAAACATTTCTTTTCCTTCTACATGTTCCCTGAATATGGTTTCACCTGTACATTTATACTTATGCAAGCTATAACGTACCCCGAAGGATCCATATGGGGGACAAACCCCAGGGTTTCCAGGGGGAGGAGGAGGCATGGAGGAGGATGGAGGGAAAAGCCCAAGTGCTCCAAGGTTCAGTCCGGGGATGAGGTGTGTCTGTTGCTGGACGTGAACAGATACCAGACATGAGCAGAGAGTCAAGGCATTTTAGATGTAAATCTGTCAAGTGTCGCACATCACACACTTACATTCATGGCAGCGATGTCGTTATCATAGGCCTCTCTCACTTTCTTCATGATTTCCTGCTCAGCCAGGCAGCAGGCCTCGATGGCACCTTTCACCGTGATGGTTCTCTCAGGGTTATACAGGGTCAGATCCTGCAGCCTGCATAGAAAGAACACCACTTAAACCCTGTGAAACATTTGAAGCCGGTTACAGGATCGGCCGATAAGAGGATGCATGTTTGTTGGTTGACTTACGGCGAAATGGTGATCTTGGTGTCAGTGTCTTGTTCTACTTTCTTCAAATTGCGCCCCTCTTTGCCGATCAGACGACCTACAAAGTTGTTGTGGGCAAGGATCTTCAGGGGCACCTCATCAGCACTGGCAAAAGAGGGGAAATATTTCAACACCAGTGCCAAGTTTCACTAAGCTTTCATTATTACGGCAGATAAGATCGCTCCAATCACCATCACCTACCTTAAACTCTAGAAGTTAGAAAAGAAAACTAGAAAATTAGATTTTTTCCCTGGATGTGTTCATAATCTAAAAAGGTTTAAAAGAAGAACATCCCTGTTCAGATGTAATAAATATTGAGATATTTGAAGATGGCTTACGTTTTGGTGTCTTTGGCTTCCTGGTGCATGATATCGAGGATCATACGACAGGCCGCTGAGCAGCCCTCGGGAGTCGAGTGGATGCTGATGGGCTTTTCGGCAGCGCCAGCGTTCTCTTTACGATGGACATCAATCCTGAAAAGAGTTTAAAATATACATGCATCTCTTTAGTGTTTTATTTTTTTTTTTTTTTTTACTGTGGTTCTCAGAGTGTATGGATGAACAAACAAGATCGTGACGATCATCACAGGCACTCACTTGCTCTGAGTCTGCTTGGTGATGTTGCGGATGGTGGCGCCTTCTTTGCCGATGATGGCGCCCACATACTGGGTCGGCACGAGCAGACGGAGAGGTATATCGGTGTGCTGGTGCTTGGAAGGCACCCCTGTGCCGGGGGGGCCTTGCCTGGAGTTGACGCGGGCACCATATCCAGAGCGGCGACCGTTGTCAGGGCTACGTTGGGAGTCAGCATCCAAGCTTTCATCGGGTATGTAGGACACACGCAAAGTGTTGTTCTCGAACTGGTAGCCATTCAGCTTCTGGATAGCTCTGAAATAAGAGGATATTAGATTGACAGGCGGAAAAAAAAAAATCCCACTGCAGACCAAACATGATCTTTGATTTGAAGTTGTCGACTCAGAGGTGGTCCTGTAGCATGGCGAATGCACCACTAGGTGTCACAGCAGTGCTGTGTGACAGAAACCTGCGCTCGAGTGTAAAGCGCAGCCAAGCAAGCTTCGTTTCGAACACAAAATCCAGCACAGGTGCAATACATGGGTCATTCCTTCCTTCAGCCGCCTTACATTTCACATAGATATAAACTTGCAAAAACATGCAGTCGTGAAATGCCAACTTGTTCAAGTTCATCACAAGCACACTGACATGCAATGCAGAATTCTCATTATCCTAAAGATATGATTACTTTACGAAAATGTACGAATCGCTGCGCCAACACGAGGTCAAAAAGATAACGTCGTAAGGCAAAGTAAATAAGACACAAAGACACAAAATAAAAAATGGCCACTCACTGTCTGGCCTGCTCCCGAGTCCCGTAAGTGACATTCACCACAGCTGTCTCGCTTTCGGTGTTAACTACAGCCAAAAAAAGGGAAGAAATTCATGAGGAATCAAAAGTAGATTCGGTGCATTTGTACAGTATATTGAAAGGCAAAATTGTTTGTTCACCTTGTTCACAGTTCTCAACGGTTCCATACTGTGCAAGCAGACCATCAAGCACCTGAGAAAGAAAAAGAACCAGAAATCAGACATGTAAAGTCACCAAGAATAAGACAGCAGCGCACTTCAGGCCAACCACAATCACTTCTACTCTGCTACGCTAATCTGGGACACCTGGACGCATTTGACAACAGGATATCGGCAGGTTTTGAACAAATCTCTGGTGTCTCATTTAGCTTCAATAGAGCGGTCCCGGATCTTTTCAGATCTATGGTGCATAATGATGTCCCTGATGTGTACGGGTTCCTAAACAAAATACGGATCAGTAATCGGACCCGTCGCCCCCGTGTGGTTGATGGAGTAATCGGAGACAGCGGACCACGTGGGCCGATGGGGCCGGCCAAGTGAAGAAAGACCCGGCCCACCTGGTGCTGCAGCGTGCACCATGCCACGCCTCATAAGTTACAGTTCACATACACAGGTGGCACAACAAGACATGACAGCAGCACACAAAGAGACATATCGAGGGCTTTTTAATCCTCTGAACAAAATACAGCTTAAACGATTATTAGGATTTTTACACCCTTCTTACACGCACATATCTATATATAATTTTACACAAATAAATACACAACAATTAGCCATAACATTATGACCACTAACACAGGTGAGGTGAATAACATCGTCTCATTACCGTGGCACTTGCAAGTGTGTGATATATACAGTATGTATATTAAAAAAGGCAGCAGATTAACATTTCGTCACAGAAGTTGATGTGTTGGAAACAGAAAAAAAATGTGCACGCATAAGGATTTGAGCCAAATAGTGACTGGGTCAGAGCAACTGTAGCTATTCCTGGTCTGCAGTGCTTAGAACCTATCCAAAAGTGGTCCAAGGAAGGAAATCTAGTGAACTGGTGACAAGGTAATGGGTGGCTTGTTCAAAGGCTCACATGGGAAAAATCTAAACGCTCTTTCCAGTAGAAAGGTGCCAGAAAACGCTGTGCATCACAGGTTGTTGTGTATGGGGCCGTCTAGCCGCAGACCAGTCAGGGTCCACTGCCAAAAGTGCCTATAATGAACACGTGAGCATCAGACCAGCAACTGGACCACAGAGCAATGGAAGAAATGTGGCCTGGTCTGATGAATCACTTTTTCTTTTACTTAACGTTGATGGCTGAGTGTGTGTGTGTGTCACTTCCGAGGGCGCACTATGAGAAGAATGCAAGCCGGTAATGCTTTGGGCATGTTTAGCTGGGAAAACCTGGGTGCTGTCAATCATGTGGCTGTTACTATGGTATGTACCACCTACTTAAACATTGTTGCTGATCAAGTAAATGCCTGCATGAAAACGGTATTTCCTGATGGCAGTGGGCTCATTCAGAACGGTAATGCACCCTGCCACAGTGCAAAAAAAAATGGTTCAAGGCACACGACAACAACAAGGTTCAAGGCACAACAACAATAACAACAAGATGCAAACAACAAGTTTGAGGTGTTTACTTGTATGCTGGGTGTGCCGGAAAAACAAGTCCGTTCCACGCTGGCAACACCTTGAAACTTATCAAGCCTCTTAACTTTAAGGATTTGCTACTATGCCAGATACCACGTATAATTCTGGTCTAGTGGAGTCCATGCATTGATGGTTCAGGGCTGCTTTGGCAACACAAGGGGAACCTTCTCTGTGTTAGGTGGCTGGTCATAATGCTATGGCTGATGTACATGCTGATTCAAGTTCTTATATTAGCGTACCCACTCAAACCTTCATTAACTCGTTCATCATGCCATGAGAGATTTCAGGTTTTGACAACGCACAATCATTTGTGCCTCAAGAGGAATCTCCTTCTTGTCTTTGTATTTACCAATCTATAAAATCCCGTTTTTTCCTTTTTTGTGCTCCGGGAACGTCTGGAGTTGTAGCATCTCAGTATCTACAGTTCCATTTCCACAAGGCAAAAGCAGTCCACGTCTAGTCTATCAATACAGCGCAGGACAGATTAATTTACTAGATACAGAGAGCGCCACTCACCTCCCATTGTAAATGCGGTGGAATGTTTCTAATCTGGAGTTTCCTGGTCCTGTAAGAGGAGAGAAAGAGACCAACGGTGAGACAATTAGCTCTGCCACTTTAAAGAAAAACAGATTTTCACGATCAGGATTGCACACGAAAAATATTACATCTGACAAATGCAATTGGATTTCAATCAATTTTTACAGTCTGATCACTGTGCGCTAAATTGTGGAATCCCTGTTCAATGGCAATGTTTAAGCAAAGATTTAATGCATGATAAAATGACTAACTCACCATAAATTCACTATTTACCTATAAAATGACTAGCATGATGTCCCAAACATTTTAATTATGCAAAAGCATTAAGATTTAGCATAACTGTTATTATTTCTCCCCTGTATCGCATTCCAGTTAGCGTGCTCATTCGAACTAAATCCTATTAATTCATTTTATGACTGGAGATTGGATTTGATGTGACGCACTGCATGCACCGCTACTACCCCCAATAAACACTACTTAAAGAACTCCCAAGTTCCACCTCATCGTGCTTTCTGCTTAGTGCTTACTAAATCCACGTTTTCCTTTTCAAATGCCACAACTGGTGCAAAAAGCCACAACAACATGTTTCCTTCAAAAAGCTCCCAACATTTTTTCAAGGAAAAATAAGCCCTTAGGACAAGATGCTCAATCAGCAGTGGGGTGAAAAAAAAAAAAAAAAGGAACAGGAATGACTAATGTCATTGACGTAACACCAAAAATAGCTTATAATGGCGCATAAGTAAGGAGAAATTTATTTCTTTTGGCTTTTTTGTCTGTGTGCGAAACTGAACGGAGTGGAGCTAATGTTGAACAAATAATAATAAAAAAACAAAGCATATGAAAATGAATGCGGGATAAAAGGTAAGAGACGTATAATCACGTACTGAGCGGTCAGCAAAGTGAAACGTGGTGAAGAAAGAGAGAAGCAGCAGTAGGGTGAGGGACAGGGTGCCAGCATGAGCAGGGTGAGAGAAAACGGCAAGTGGAGATTGAATGGGGATATTGAAACCGGACACTGACGACTGTAGTACGCTGCCAGCTGTCCTGGAACCATCCCAGCGCACGGGCAAGAGGACGGCCGGAGAATGGACAGAATCAGAGGACAGAGTAAGAGTGAAAGCAATAAAAGAGCACCAGAACACCCACGAGACACTAGCATGATAGAAAAGCAAACAAAAGATGATGGAATGATGGAAAATTAATCAGAAGGGGACATAGGCTGAGGAGTGTAAAAACAACAGCATCTATTGTACCGACATTGCAACCCAACGCTTGTGAGATGCAGCAGGACACTGGAACAGTAACCCCGCCATGCTACAAATGCTACTTAGGTTGTAATGTCATGCGGCTTTAACCTTGCACTGAAAGTCAAAAGCCTCCTAATCATTGCTGTTGTACACTAGAGCCTCTAGATGGAGATGGAGTGCAGAGGAATAAGGAAGGAAAAAGTTCCCACCAGGGGTCAAAAAGGGAGGAGCCCACCTCTGCGCTCTGCTTAAGTCCTCTCTGGAGTTGGGGAAAGGGTTAAAATCAGATTCCCTGGTGACCTCTGAACCCTGGTGTTCATACCCACCCACTGGTTGGAGAACAGAGTGATTTACTCTACCCACCCTTCATCGCTCTTTCAAGCTCGTTGAGAATGGCGAATAAAAGCCTATCAGGTCACAAAAGCTACAGACAACCTAATTTTAAATCCCAGCAGCTTAAAGTGCATCTTAGTTATAGTTTTTTCTTCTTCTCTCTTTTAGGCGGGGGGGGGGGGGGGGGTCGTCCTGCTCTGATCGTAGACCCATCCTTACAGAGCAGGCTCAGACAACATGTCGGAATCCACAATGGTAGCCATTTTGCTGGCTTCCTATTTCTAAGCCATAATTTGTTCCAAATCCCAACTAATAAACTTCTCCCCCCCATTTACATGGTGTTTTAGAATACTGATTGTATGAGAAACGCAAAAAATTAGCGTGTAGCTGGACAATTTAGGACTCCGATTTAGATCTGCCCAAAATCACCAGTCGGCTCTGGTCCTGATCAATGGCTCTCGCCTATCTGCACACATCCCCCACCCTGACGCGTGAACAATCCACAGGCGCACGTATACACCTCCACCCCCCTCTTGGCCACACACGATCTCTAGTGAACCTTTGCATCACTGGCTGTTAGACCTAAAACATCTCTGTTGCTTTATACCAACAAGATGGATGGAAGTTGAGGGGTGGAGAAGGACATTCTTTTTGTGCATTTCTCTATTGTTTGGGGAATGGGGGTGGAAGCGAGATTCGTAATTAAAATTTCAAAGCTGAAATTTGCATATTGCTTCCGCCGATGAAACGAGCATGACCCTACCAACTTCCAGCCATTACACCAATCACAAATGCTGGCATGAGACAAATGACTGAATGCCGGAATAAGAAAATAAATAAATTTCATTGAAAATCGGATTTATATGCCCTGAATAGGCTAGAATAATTTTTCAGTTATACATGCAGTTTCCATTTTTGTCGTCAATGTAGAGGCAAAAGCACATCCGTGAGGAACAATAAAATCCTACAGTTAAAAAGGTTGAGGGAGCCCAGATCATTTAATAACCAAATTTAGAGAAAGGCCTTGAGGTTATAGTAAACAAGGACAACAGAAGACCGAAGGAAGAAGAGAATGCACCTCTTGAAAAGGGCAAAGGTGAAGGCTTTTTAGAACACCCAGAAGTAAGAGAAGGGGCTTGTTCACTTTGCTATGGAGGAGTCATTCTGTGCTATTGTCCTATAGGTGGGGGCAGGGTCAAGCAGCGCATTTCAAAAGATCAGGGCTTTGGTCAATAGACTCGTCAATCAAATATTTTAAGCACAAACCCGAAAGCTGACATGCACAATGGTATAAAATAAACCCATGGAGAAGCTCAAGTTGGAAGATACACTTGCTCGTGCAGTGCTTTCCTCTCACGTCCATCTCCATTCACGATTCGAAAAACCCTCTCTCCTGAGCTCAAAGCCATCACGCGCCTCTCCTCATTCCTCGCACAGGCATGCAGGCGCGCACGCTCACACGCGGTGCAGGCACACAGACTACGCCCTTTCACGTCATAAGGACATCCCATTTCCCATATGTACATGTACGCTTCTGCTCAAAACGCACACCATGCGGCTCCCATATATACTTTCGTCAACATACACAATGACCCCGTGAATGAATGCACATAAGCAGGTGCATCGTCAAGCAGCCGTTACACATTCTCGCTGCCTGGAGGCCCCTTCGGTCATGAACATGCAAGGGAGCCCATGTGCATGCAGGTTGGTGCACAGTGCATGATGGGCCAGCCTCAGCTGTTCTGAAGGAATCAGCAGGTCCCACTGTCCATCAGCGGCATACACACAAAGAGACAACATTCCATCGCTCCAATTTATTAACACGCTTTCAGACGTGGCAACCGCATGAAGAGAAAACATACGTCTTTCTGTACATGCCCTCTGAGCCAACCTTTTCGCTTTGAACACATTAACATTTAGACACAAATGATAATATATACATGCAGCATATTATGATATCAGACACAGTCAGCACACCAACCTTGGCATACATAAACTATGCAGATTTAACAATACACACCCATCGCACACTACACACTACACTACACTACTAGTAAGTGCTGTTTGGATTTGGTCTGTTTTATGAGGAAAAAGACCGGAAAGCAAAGCGAGGATTCCTAAACTCAATGCCAAAAATGAAACTGCACAGCTGGTGGAGATCCGAGGCGAGTGTAACATGGGAATATGCACTACCAATTTAAGGTGCGCAACCGTACAGGAAAAAGCAGACTTGTTTTACTATGAAAGGTTTTTTTGACGAGCTTTTTCACGTGCATGTGAAACACGAGGATGCTGCTTGCGAGTTTTCATTTTCACACCACACTCATTCAACTTCACAACTTCACACATCTCTCAGATTTTTTTTTAAGACTGTTTTTTCCCCTTAAAAATACAAAAATGATAAATCCACACTTGAATCTTTTGTGCCAGGGACACCTCAATTCACATGAGATGGTGGCACATATATACACATACCATTAGATCATACACTGAGTGCCACTGGAGTTCAGCTGGCTACTCGAGGGAGCTAGCTAAGTGTTTACTATGAAGCTCAGGTGCGGACTCTTCCCACAACATCATATCCTCCATATTGTGGAGGAAAAAAAAGAAAAGAAAAAAAGATGGTGATGGCACAGAACTGTTCAAGGATCAGGCTCAACTTTCTTTCTTTCTTAAATATCAAAGCAAAATATTTTACCCTCATAATTCTCAAAAATGTATAGGATGTTAAATACTAATATTCTTTACTGCTAATAATTTTATTTAATTGAATAGAATATGGACAACTGGCTATATAGACTAACAGTAACATGCACACATACACACACACAATTACACACACACTAATATATATATATATATATATATATATATATATATATATATATATATATATATATATATATATATATATATATATATATATGAGGGGTATGCAATGTAGGAACCAATTACCTATATTAGCAGAACAGGAAGGTGAAAGGTTAGACAGGAAACTAAGCACACAGGAAGTATCCTAGTCAAAAAGCGCTTTTAGCATAAATCACCGTTTGCCTCGCCACTTCCTGTGAGCCGTTTCTTATTCAGCCAATCAGCAGCAGAATTCAAAAGAGTGAAAGGAGGTAGTGGCAAAAAAGGCGGGAAGAAAAAAAAGGAGGGAGCGAGAAACAATAGACTTCCAAGGCAGAAATAAGCATTCCTACCCATTCCCAGTCACCCAACATACAAATACTCTAAGCGGTACTTCATCCTGGAATATTTTGTAAAGAAAAGAACCCATCAGATTCCAGTGCGCAACAATCCATTGTAATTACTATAGCTTAGTAAGCTGGACCTGGTCGTCCTACAAAATAACTGCAGTAATGAAGCACGAGATTCCTCACTCAATATGGCAGCAAGCTCTCGGTACTCCTGACAGACCTTCAAACCGCTTTTCTCCTCCCTATAATGTTCCATTCTAAATATCATGACAAAAGTGATGACTTCCAAGCTCATCTCTGGTCAGTTAAAATGACTATGAACTACAAAAATACTTAATAGTGCGTATACAGAAATTTGATGAACTCTCTGGCTGTAGTATTGATTGTGCGACTGATAACTCTGACAAAAATGTGATTAACATTTGTAGAACAATTAGGTAATTGGGTTTACATGCAACCATATGAATTTCTGAAAGATTTGTAAAAATATTTTTAAAATCACTACTGTCTGATACCAGCTTTTCATTAGATAAAAGTCTCACTTAGCTTCATAGCTTATTTTAATTGGAAAAATGCTCATTTTTAATTAAGCGCATAAAATCTAAAAGTTGATGCAGTCGAGATAACTAGCCTGGTGTTGATCCTTGGATTAAATAAATAATTATACTTCCACTACACAATTTCATATCTGAAATGAAGAGGCAATACCAAAATGTTTGTTACAAATTAAAATATTCTACTGACTGAAAATTGGCTTTCAAAACGCTGTCCAACTTTCTAATTAATTCATATATCCAACGATTAGTTTAGATAAAAAAAATAAAATAAAAAAATAATAATAATGTTTATTATAATAATATTAATAATAATAAGTGTACTTTTTAATAAAAGGTGTTTCTAAAATTTACATCCACTACAGGCTGCAGTTAGTTAAATGTCATTTCAGATGCAACACAAAAATCAGCTGGGACTGAAATAAATACAGCTTTTAAGATATTGAGTAAATATGTAGTTGAGGGGACAAGGCCAGCAAGTTTCCCCAGTCCATGCTGGAAAATTGTGTGTGTGGCAGAGGTGGGGGAGGAGATGATCTTCATAGCCTTATACCCGCCCTTTTCCTCGAGCTTCCTAACAGGAGTCCATGGAAGAAAACGCTAAGCTGATTATGGTTTAGGTGGAGAAGCCCAGCTTAAACCAGAGGTTCCTTGAATCAATGAAAATGCTCCCCTGAAGCCTAGTTAGGCAATTGGATCATAGGCCATTACAGTGGTAGGACAGATGGGCCACACATACACTGATGGTTGTCAGAACTTCAGTCAGAAAGGTGACCCAAAATCTGTGAAAGCTTTTTATGCCTTAGTGAAGAAAGAAACATGGCAACTGATTGGCTTTACATCATCTTCTCTTTCCAATGGAGAACCATGTGAAATGGCGAAAAAGAATGAACTTCGCTAGGCCTCAGCAGCATCCCCTCCCCCTTCTCCATATTTTTCCTCTTTGCGTTCGTTGTACCTGATAGAGCCACCATCCCCCACTCAGCTCTGCTTTCTTTTTTTTCTTTCACTCCACCCCACTAAGAGGTCAAAGGTTATTACACAAGCTTGGCAACCAGTGCATGCTGATGCAGCATTAACCCTTTAGAAGCTTAGAACATGGAGCCTAACCATGATGGCCTGTTTTCTACAAGACAGTAAAACTTAAGGAAGTCTGTCCAATTGTGCATATGAAAGCCACTAAATGGGAAAATTTATCACGGGAGATGAAAATTGGAGTTCGTCTTTCATCCGGTAGTGTTTTACGGCTCAGGACTTAAAAAGGAAAACTTAATGGCTGTTCTATGAATTGTACAAGCAAGAAAAATTTTGTGGACTCTAAGCTGTTTATGTTTACACTTTAACAACAGCAATAATAATAATAATAATAATAATAATAATAATAATAATGTTTCACCTCAGGGTACATGATGATAACCTGGAAAGACAAAAGCAATTTGTGTCTCCAAACTACAAAGCTTTGGGGAAATCAGAGCTTGCTCCAAAATCATAACTGCAGCCAAAGCTAATTAAAAAGTATGAAGTTAAATCTGAGAAGCTAGCTACAACAGTTCTGCAGATACAAGTGTAAACATGCAAAAAGGGAAAGGAGGGAAAGCTAATTATTTTTAGTATTTATTTGGTGAAGAGTGGCCAAGAAATTCTACACTGTCCAAAGAAGTTAGTCCAACCGGTCCAACCGAGGTGATTATTGTACATCTATCTATCCATCTAGCTATCAATCTGTGTGTGTGTGTATATATATATATATATGAGAATAATGCCATCTGTCCCACACAAACTGGAAGGTTACCTTGTGCCACGTCAGACAGGAGATGGACACAAGCAGCGCTTAATTTCAATACAGGTATCTGAGAAAGCCTATGCAGATTCAGATGCTGTACTCAAGAGCTGTAACCTCTTAACCTCTTATTATATTATATATCTTACCTCACACATTTATTGCCTTGTCTTTTAAACCACCTTTAAAATTACTACACTATACCTTCCACCATGGCAGGTAAAGATAAAAAAAAAAAAAAAACTTTTAAATTAACATAAAACATGACTCATATTTCCATACATAAAGTCAGATTTTTTTTTTTTTTTTTTTTTACAGACAGTGTATTTTAGATCACATGTGCTTTGTAATGCCCCAAACCACTGGAAACCAATAAACAATATAGTTCAAGTGAAATGTGAAAGGTGGGCTTAAATTTTATGTTAATAGTTCATTTTAAAATAAATAAATAAATATATATAAATTTTTTTGTGCATATACATCTGTATGGCTATGTGCTAGTATACCCATAAGATACCCAGTGATTTTAGATAAATGGAGTGTAGGCACCTGCAATATTATTAAAATGTATTTCTGTTTGTGTTTAAAAATCTTTCGTTTTGGGGCCTTTTTAAGAAAATAAACAAAGCCCTATTGATTATATGGCATTTTAGAAAACTTGCACCTTTTATACTTCCCGTTAACGCAGGTTGCGATGTGACACAATAAAACGTCCAGAAGGCAATCATTTTTAAAAGGACCTACTAGCATACACAATTCTGTGGTAAAATCATATGGTATAAGGTATCTTCTAATACCTTACCTACAGCAGTGTGTAACTTCAGTATACTATTTGGTGATGATGGTGAACACTATATGAAGAGAAGCCCCAAGTATAATTTTCATACTTGGGCTAACATGATTTTATGAAACTGAGATCCATCACAAATTTGCAGTTTGTTATGAGCACCCCGAACAAGCACAACATGTCTGCACCTATGGTCACAAATGCTTCTAACGACCATCACGTTACAAAGAACATGGTGCAACATGCTCAACTGTGGAATGCCACTGCATTGGTAACCAGTGGGGGTGGAAAGGGAGACTAAGGCCCTTCTGCTGCATTATCATGTGGAAAAACTCCTCCTTCTCCCCCTCTTTCCCTTTTGTCTTGGGAACTGTGGAATTTGGCATGGTATGGAAAGGAGGGGGGTTTCCCCCAATTCGTTTACTTATAGCATTGCATCTCGACCTTTGAACCCAGATGGGGGGGTGCTCTGCAGAGGTTGAAAAAGCTATAGGCCAGGCCAGGAGGTTGGGGGTTGAGGGTAAAAGCAAAAAGTTTTCATGCTTTATAGGAAGGCGAAAAGGGTCATAAAATTTTATTAAATTATGTTGCCCAAACAGGTGAGCCTGTTACAGTACAACAATAAATGTTACAACAAAATGTTATAACATAGTATAACACGACACTAAATATTACCACATACGACGTCTGACCAAAATCGCTACGTTTTATGATTAATACACACAAAGCGATTGTTAAAGTGGGCGTTTAGTGTAACTACAGGTTTGGAAGAATGGGATTTTTGTTCACCAAAATTTATGTAAGGTAAATGGGATGATATCTGTTTAGGTGTCCGCTCTTTGTCGCAGGGAATGAACAGATCAATGTACTAAAAGTGTATAGGCCCGTGTGTGTACGTGTGTGCGTGAGTGGACGCGCGCGCGTCCGGTTTGGGGGGGGGGGGTAGAGCCGCTCTTGCGCATGCGCTTGGCTCCCCTCGGTTTTCCGTTTGCTTAGGCGGTGGGTTGGTTGTGGTGGGTGCTGGGTAAAGTACGGGCCGTTAGAAAATAACTCTGGAATTCCTTTCTTGATGTAAACGGGGATGTGCCCTTGCTTCAGGTCAAAGTTCATGTTCTGCTGCGCACATTGCGCGCGGCTCTGTATGAGGAGACTGTGTGATAGCATGTTTTCTAAGGCGAGCTCCAGAAACTCAGACAGACTCCGACAAGCCCATGCACAAGCAATGCAATCATTAATGGGCATATAGAGGCTACATTTTAACAAGAAACACCAGAGCAGGATCTGCACAGCCATAATAGGCACAAAATGCACGAATCTCTAGAATATGCCGAGATACTTGCAGCATTAATCAAGCATGTAGTTACGCTTAAGCCAACAACAATTTAAATTCGTATTAAAACAATATACACCATTCTCTCGAACCTGCCGTCTCGCGTGCGCCATTTCGTGAGTGTGGCGCGAGAACTAAAATGGCACCACTCGCTTTATTTAACAAGATCTGTATTCTTTCGGACAAAAATTATGCAAATCTCTATAAAATCCAAAAAGGCAATACAAACAAACACCGTTTGCCTATGGCACGGATTTGCAAAGTGAAACTACTCATTTCTTTTTACAAATAATTAATTTTATACGTCATAACGTAGATCAAAATAACAAAAACCAAATTAGTTGCTGTACGACTGATTTTCAGTACCATAGTTGTATATGATTAAGTTATCCTATGCTACAGAAAACCAAAACTGGTTCTCAAAACTCCTACTCTTGTTAGTCTTCCTGAGCATAGGGAAAAGCGCGCGCACACCCACACCCACCCACCAACCCACACACAGAAATCGGTAGGTTTTCATACAAAATATACGCTAAACCTCTGGTTTAGTGTAATCTATGTCGATGCAAACAAACTAAATGCAAGTCACCACATATGCTTCTTTAACCGAACTTTGGGGTGAGTCAATGCGGTAAATGACAACGAATTATTATTAAACGTAAGACAATGAGAAGCGTGCGCCATTTACACCAAACGTGTGTTATACAAGGGGCAATGTGTCACTGCCTTAGCTCGATATTATCTATTATTGCTATATCTGATAGCTGTTTTTTCTGCATTAACGGTAAAAAAAAAAGTTCAAGTGTAGTCTACATTTTGCTCAGATCACGCTGCAGAAGCGCGCAGTCGAACGCATTACAGGAACTTGTGCAGTCTGCATTGTACATTTAGACTCCACGATCTCGACAAATGTCTGAAAAAAACCCACTGGATGTCCTAGTTCAGTTGAACTGTAATTTGTAAAGTGTAAGTCAGAAACAGGTCAGGTGAACACTACAGTCACAAGAATTAATGTTAATTGTCGGTAATTGTTCTTTCATGCGTGTGTTGTTCCATCAGAAATGCACACGAGTCTGTCTATCCAAATCACACCCTAATCACTATACAGTATAATGCAGAATATCCAGCACCCTAATGAAATTACACAATAGGTATGCAATAGGTTAGTGGTGTCCAAACTAGTCCACAGGCACCCACAATGCACTATGCAGGTTCATAGCTTAGGCAAATTCTCAACAAGTCCTTTTCCCCACCCCTAGTCCTCTTTACAAGAGCAGTAATTCAGGTGCACCCAGGTGGAGATGAATAAAGCTTGAACCACATATCGTTTTTCTATTAAATACATTTTAAAGATTTTAAAGCAATACTACAAAAACATCACATCATTGCGGTGTGTGTAAACTTTATGCTACCGGTACATCGCATCTACCAGTATTAACGGATATGCAACTTTCAAAAGGTAGGGGGGACCTGGCCTGAATCTTTTTTTTTTTTTTTCTTGTACAAACAAACGAGGCCAATCAGCCAGAGCAGGTTGTCGTTCTGCCCCGAGCACCAAGCTAACGAGCAATGCCGCAATTCAAAAGGGAAAAGTCGCCGTCAATTAACATTTTATCTGCCATATAGCTAAACAGGAGTCACTGACGTAATAGGTTACCAAAGATAATACCGCAAACAAAATAAATTATGTATTGTCATTCTCTTGAAAAGCAGAAGGACAAAGAAAATAACTAAATATAAAAACTAACGTTTTCTGATAATCTTTACCATAATCAAAGCTATGTATTGTAATGAGGACTTTGTTTTAGCAACCATGTCAGCCCTGCTGTAATTGTATTTCACGTACGAATGTGTGCATGTAACCATTTATTTTTTTTTTCAGTGGAATATAACTGCTACATCACTGCTTTATAATTGAATGTAGGTATTGGTAACGAATCAATAGTTATAGTATAGCATAGTATTTTTTTTAAATAAAAATTAAATAGGTGACTTAATACGTTGCCACTCGTGTGTTTATATAGAAAAAACGGCATGTATGTCGCATTTTATGCTGAATACACTGACCCAATAGAAAACATACATATTCGGGATACATGGCTTTATAGGATTGCGGGAAACGTGGGCGGGGCTTATGCCTTTTATCCATTATAAAAGCCTTTAACCAAGTTATGTATGAGATTTCGTCTAATGAAATTGTTACATGTAGAATAAATAAATAAACAATTCTAGTCTCCAGCTGATGTTTGAATCCAAACATTTATTTCACTGTGAAGACACCCTCAATGCTTTCGAATGTACAGAAAAGACATTTAGGCCTACAGGAAAGTTTATTGGAATACAAGTTTTCTGTCGAAAACACCACGTGCTGTTATAAAATGTTTTCTGCCATTGTGAGTAAAAAAAAAACTAAACATTTTGAAAAAAATTCCTCTGCATTAGCCTTTTGATTGGAGCTGTACACGAACAAATAATTTCTTCACTGCAAGTCGTACAGAACAGATTTTATGGAAATAAAGCATTTTAAAATAAGAATGAAAATGTGTCTTTTTACCTTGCCATTCGTGTGTGTTTATATGGGAAAAAAACGACATGTATGTCGCGTGTTAACCTAAATACACTGACCGAACAGAAAACATCTGTGATACACAGTCTTGTATGATTGCGGGGAAAGTGGGCGGGGCTTACGCCTTCTTTAACGTTCAAGATGGTATAGTGGTCTCGAGTGGAAAACAGTGAAGGATAAAAGGCTTTTTGATATTTCTAATTACTACAATAAGAGAATATATTATTTAGAGTCCTTTAAACAAATTAAAATAAATGACGTGACCTGTATTGTTTTTTTTTTTACCTATGGTGTCTTGCCTTAAGACGTTTTCTCGAAAACCGCATATTAAACGTATTTATATTTAGACTTATCCTCCTTGTAGAGCACGAATATCCGACGTTTTAGTCAGCAGGCCTACCATACGGCAACATGGCAAAACTAGTACAAATTAAAACGAACCCATCATTCCAGTAAACACAACAGTTTTTGGCGTTAAATGGTTAACCCATCTCACTCAAGTTAATCCATTATCTGCCTTGTGCATGCTGTGTGGTTGACAGCAAGTGAATTTCCACTCAGCCATTTTAGACTGTAAGCAGCCATATTCTCCTGACAACGCCCAATTACCCACAATGAAGCGCGCTCACATGCGTGTGCGCGCACAGACTACTATTCCAGGCACATACACGCATGAGGACTTTGTTTAGCAACCATGTCAGCTCTGCTGTAATTTTATTCCACGTAGGAATGTGTGCATGTGATCATTTTTAATTATTTGTAAGTGTTGGTAACGAATCAAAAGTTAAGCGTGGTAATCATGCATAATGATAAGATTATTATAATGTGCTAGGTAATTTATTTTTTTATTATTATTGTAGATTGGTCGTCCAATCATTCAACATCACATCTCATTAGACATTACTGCTCGGTTTATACATAATCATGTATATATTATATATAAAATCATGATGAAGTTAAAATGCAACAAGACATCATTGAGTGCTAGGACATAAAGGGTAGGAAGGAACTGTGCTGTTTAAGCCCGTGTCTCTGCAATGCTCCACTGTTTATGCAGCGCTGTGCAGGCGCAGAGGAGAAGGGGAGACCTGCCTTCATTCATAAAGTCACAGAGCTACTCGAGAATACTACAGCAGCGTGAAAGAGGCGGCGCGCGCGCAATCACGGACCCGCCCACTCCCGACACAGGAGAGGAGGGAGTGTTAAAGTAGAGCGCTATAGAAACGTGTGCATCCATGCTCCATATACTGCTGCGTAAAATACCTCGCCATTACTCCAGTCTCGTGTATTGCTTCTACAAGAAGGCCTAGAGTAGGCCCATACAGATGCTGCCCTATGGGTAGTTAGATCAAAGTGATTCCTTACAAACATCGAACGTACAGCGTAAACAGACGCACGTTTTGGAAAACAAGCAGTCAAGGGTTCAGCGAAATGTTTGCAATGTTATTTAAGCAAATCGGTAATGATGGCTCGCTTGGTTTCAGGAGGGAAAAAAAAAACACTCGTCTGCTCTTTATTAAATGGTCTGACCGCCAATACACATATGAAAAGGTTCTCTCAGCAAACATGACAAACCCGTGTTACAGCCTCACAGTGAGAAGAGGAAAAAAAAGCAGAACAATGTAACACAACTTAAATATTTAAATACTGTGTTAGATCGGAGATTCTGCAATCTGATACATTTCCTTCAAAGTACAGAGTTTATATATAGACTTCAAATCTAAATCTTTCTCCATCTTCCTTCCAGAGAGCACAGAGTGATTATCACAAGACCAAAAAACTTTGTTAAAATGTTATTTACACTGTGAAAATATTCTCTAAACTCATTTACTAAAAGCAAATGCCCTTAATAAAGCCCAAAAGAAAAAAAAAAGAAAAAATATGCCAAATGTAACAACAAAAAAGTTCTCATGCTAAGTGATTAAATCACATGAAGCCAACAAAGATTCTTAGAATGTGTGGCTTTATTTAGTCTAAAATTAACCTTAAAAAAAGACGTTTTCCCTCTTCTAAATAAAGTTACTACATAAAAAGCTAACTGCAGGAGCAATCATGTATTTATAAACTAGAATGGATATTCTCAAGCTACACAACTTGCCTTTAAAACAAAAACAATACACACAACAATGTAAATAATTACTACCACTTGAGATTCTAAAATATAACCATACATGTTTTAAGACATGGATTTTGAAAAAGAAGACTTTACATAGTATATTTTGCCTTGGCAGATCCTAATAATTCCTGCCAAACACAAACGCTAAAGCTTTACTTGTCTTTTTGAGCACAAGTAACTTCTAGAGGTTTAACAAGGACTAATCAGGGTGTATTTTGTTGCATCTATTAAGATATACCGTATATGTAGTTCTGCTGTTCAATAAAAGAATAAGTAAAAAAAAAAAAAACACAGAACAAAAGCTTTACCATACATTTGTAAGTTTAAGAAATATATAGAACATAAAGATTTCAGAAAATGTTATGTATTATGTCTACTCTTCTTCTGAAAGTGTATTTCAGTATTCAGTTTAGACAGTGTGAAGTTAACCCCCCCCATTCTGTTCCATCAGTAAATGCAGAGAACATGGAATTCTTCAAATGTTACACGTAGCTGACTGCTGGGGTACACCCAGTCTTCCTCTACAGCAATCTAACAACTATCTTTTTTTTTTTTTTTTAATGCTCATATTACTGTTCATTCCCCCATGTTAATACTCATTGTCTAGTGCTGTCTGGCAATATGTCTACTTAAAATACATTGGTTAAACCCGGTCTGGCAACAGGGTTGTGATGTGTGTATTAATTATTAAGATATAAATGTTGGTAAAATAAAATAAATTAACAAACAAGTAAATAAAACCAGGGGCATGGAGATCACAGGGTGACAATAACCTATTATATTACATAAATCATCCTTTGCTTAACTTGAAAATCTGAGAATATATAAAACAGATGACTAATTTTATATATAAACACACACACATACACACACACAACCACCTCCTATGCATTATCTCATGTGCACATGCAAATTTGTTCTACTGCTTAGCAGACACCATGTTTTCAGCTTATGGCGCGATCACGTGAGGGTAACTCATGATTTCATATAGGTTCGGGTAAGGAGGAGGGAGAGTTGCAGCATGGGTGGAGGTTTGCTGGCCCTTCCCCCTCTCTCTGTGGCTTTAGCATGATCGAGTGTGTGTGCAGAAGGAGGACATAGCATGATCAGACCAGCACATGCCTGTTTGGAAACCATGTGACACAAGGCCTCCATTTTAACTGATTGAGGCTGAGTGGGAGGGTGCTGCAAAGATGTAAGGGGAAAAGAAGACTGTAGGAAGAAAAATACCCGCTTTCCGTTGGTGTTATATGGTCCTATGGTGTTCTATGAAAGTACTACTTTTTAAGTAACATTTTAAAATGTAAGAGAAGACAAATAATATGCCTAAACTAAAACACAATTTTTAAAACACCACGCATATTTGAAGAAAAAAAAAAATCTAATAAATCACTGAAACATGAGATTACAGCTTTTACAGCTTTCAAAGCTACAGTAGGGTTTGAAGTACGTTATATAAGTACTCAGGTTTTGCTTTAGAACACTGTAAAAGCAACAATGATTATTGAACATAACTTTAGAGCTTTAATTCATAGTCAGTTTTAAGAGCCATAAATTCAAACAAGACAAAAAAAAATTACAATTTATAGTTTAACAGTAAGCCATTGATTGAAGTTAACTTTTCCTTGGCACAATAAAAGCAGATCATACATGTTTGACTGATCTTTTTACAGTAATCCTTAACCCATTAACACCAATTCACATACCACTAGCTAATGTAGTCTCACCTCCAAAATTATCCTTTAAACAGACCTTATAGCACAGAATTATATATAAAAAATAAATTATGGATAATATAGCAAAGGCCTATTTATATACATTCCTTGTCCTTTCTTTGGCACAATAAAATATAAAAAAGTTAATTAAAACACTTCTCAAGATAATTATATACTGTGCTTTCACAAATAAATAAATTATAAAACACTCATCACAAAACAGACTTCACAGAACTAAAATTATAGGGAAAAGAACCAACACCAGATCAACTTAAATAAAAAGAAAAGAAAATGCTTTATTTTTACTTAAGAAAAATGTAAAATAAGAAAGAAAAAAAATTAGAACAACTCTGGGCATCTACTTGTCTCCCCCACCCCCCATCTCAAAAACATTTTGTATGAAAAAAGTCAGTCCTATGTAAATGTACAAGGTTTACACTTAAAGCCACCCTATACATTAAATAAAACAAATGAATCAGCCTTGCTTTACAATAACAATTGTTATAAATCTTGCCATCTATTTTTCTATCCACCTGTATGACAGGATAGAATTAACAGTTAATAGACAAAAGTTTGAAATGATGTCTTCCATCTATACCGGTTCTGTTGTCCTGTCTATTTAGCCTACACTCTCTCCTGTTTATATCTTGTATTTGCTTTAAACTGTCATGTATATGCTATGTAGTCCAGAGTAATGAGCAAGTGTATTGCCATGTGTTGCAACATCGTCCTGAACAAATAATGGGTCGTTCAAATACATTTACATGCACACGAGTTAAGTACAGGAATGACAAAAATCCACTTGAGTTGAAAAATATTACATTTCACACAATTAATAAAAATTCTCTCTACACACTTATAACAAAAAGGGTTGTATAGGTACATGTTTTGTTCAAAATATAAACAAAAGTACATAAAGGTGTCCAACCTAAATAATCTCCTCCTCATAAGGTCCAATAATGTAGCTTAAGTGGATTTTAAAGGTGCATCATGTTTAAAAGGATCTAACGAAAAGGATCTAACAGGGTATAAAACAAATAGCTTTGAGGGTACCTGAACTAAAATATTAACTTTTTTCTGAAAGTGTAATCAAAATCAAAGTAAGAAAAAAAGTCTTGGACAAGATTAAATAATTAACTAGACCTTATATCACATTTATTTTTGTTAAGTTTGTTTTTTTCAGATTGAATTATATTTTTAGTTTTTAGTGTGAATGGGTACACACATTGCACTAGCATGCATACTGTACATCTGTAATGCAGTTTATATGATGTGACAGTTTGACCTATATCCAAGCAATTCTATACACAATGGATCTATTTTGCAGTTGCACATACATTTTAATCACAGAAGATGAAAAAAGGAATTAAATAAAAAGGGGAGAATAGATCTATTTTAATAAGAAGTGCAGAAGATGTAAAATTATTAGTTTTTAAAAAGAGTGTACACTCCACACTTAACTGCTCACGTAACCTTCATCTGAAGTTACAAGTGTAAGTTATAGGGAATGTAAACTATATGTATGCAAATTGAATTGTTGATGAAATTATACATGCGTAGCATGAGAATGAAATTATACTTCCATTTGTTGCAATCAAGGGATAACAAAACATATAGCAATTCACCACTTACAGTACAGGTCTTAGACTGTGACAATATATTTGTAAAGCTACACGGCTGACTTTGGATGTTCATGCCATACACAAGAATATCACTTTTACTGGTCACAGTGCCTAACAAATATCTGCTTGCATTGACCTGAAAGCCATTGTTGTATCCAAATGCAGCTTGATTTATGTACTCATGCTCAACACACCACACTGTATTTATTACAAATGTATCAAGTATGTTATGAGTTTTTGTGGCATAGTACAAAGGTATATAACTGTAACTGTAATATGACATCACACTGCCTCAAATTAAACTCAATGCGGGGGAAAAAGGAAGTAAGTGAAGCAGAGATTTAGAAACATGACAAAAAAGTGAGTGTTCGGGGGAACAACAAAAAAAAAAAGCATCATCAAAATGACATTTGAACTCTAGTCCCGGTATCAGCCAACATGTACCACAAAGACACCTGAAGCGTGTTTAAACCAGACTGTTTGCAAACTTTTCTCTTGAATGTCTGTCTATGAACAAAAGCTCCAGTTCCAGTTCGAGAATGCAGTCTGCATCATTAATTTCACGTCAGCATCGAATACAGCATTTTAAGTATTTAAGGTTTGCTATTAAAAAAAACTGGAGAACAAACTTTAGCAAGGGTACTATAACTGGTCCAAGTAACTATCTTAAAGATTACAAAAACATGACATCTTAACACATCAGCAATTTCCACCCAAGTGAAGATCACAAAATTGTCATTTACAGAACAAACAGTATCCAGCAAAACTCTGTCTGATTAATACAATCACACAAGGTTACAAGCATTTGAAATAATAGAGGTTATATTTAATTCTATTGGATTAATCAGATAAATGCACTGGATTGAGGACAAATTTCTAAAGTGGCACAAATAAAACCATAGAAGCAGGCAGCACATGTTATGATATCTACATTACCAATCTAATTACATGTTCACTCCCAGCTAACCAAATTAACCAAGAAATCATGTTAGGATTATATTTCATATCATTTAAAATCATAACCTCCTGTAAAGGCTACCAAGATTCTATAGTAACCTTTACTTGTGCTCTGCATTAAGCATTAAGAGGTCATCCTTTTAGTTTCACTATCTGCACAGTCAACCCATTCTTTGTTTTGGGATGGTAGAAGCTTCAACTTGAGATCCAGATCGCCAAGTTTGCATTTTTAGATGTGAAGAGGGCCCATGTTAATTAATTTATTAATAAATTAATAAATTTGAATAGTAGACCATGCTATGACATGAAATTTGAATGCTTGAATAGGTAGAACATTTCAAATCAGCGTTGTCTGGTAAGAATAAAAAGAAGTGATGCTTCTATCCTGTTGCTGTACCCTTCAGAGACTTCCTGCCACTAGCATCTCTTCTCTCGACTATAGATACAAGGTAAAACTGTCAACCTCTCAGTTTGAGAGATCCAAGTTAAATAATTTTAAGTTCATGATGTTTCCTCCCCCGCCCCTTGTCAAGTATTTATGCTTTCAGAGCACACAGTTCAACAACTAGACAAAGGGAGCTGGGGGGGGGGGGGGGGGGGGGGGGGTGCATGATGATGAGGTCTTTACGTCAGAAGGGGGGTAAAAATCCACAGGATTTTTCAGATCTTTTAAGGAATCATCAACTCTGACCATGTTTTTACCATGTGCAAAATTACACCTAATAAAGATCAATTACCTACTTTAAAGAGCTACAGAAATCTCATTAGCAGCAATTTTCCTAATTTATCTTATGTTATTCATATTTTAAATTTGAGTGTTTTGAGCTTAAAAATATTTTTCACTAATTTCCTACCTGCAGCAAAATAATATAGCAAATACAATTTAAAATGCAACAATTCACTCATACAGTTTATCATACAGCTTACAGTAAAACGTATTTTGAAATGTTTTTTTTACGATCAATTTACGTATTAAACAATATCACCCGTTATAATTTTCAACAAGCCTCCTTTAAAACTTTTTGTACCCCGTTTCTTTTGCAATGCTTTTCCAAAATGCTTGCCCACTGTTTGCAAATACTGAAAGAGATTTGGGGCAGCAAACCTCACAAAGGAAGAGAAACTGGTGAAATGTTTTTATGAATAGTTTACAAATAGTCAATTATGACTACATGAGGCAATCTACACACAAGTGATGAACATGTTTTGATATTTGTTCATTCCCAATTTATATACAAGATCACCTGTAGTATGTGGTCTACATTCCTTACCAGCCTGAAATTACTTTTAATAGACGGAAAAAAAATAAGCTCACAATTTTTATTTCACAACAGCAGCTTTGACCTAATTATATACCACCTCTAGTGTTCTAGTTTACATGACTTGAAGCTTTAGTTAAGGCTTAAAGATAAAATACAGGTTTTCAACTATTTGTGTGCGCATATGTGCAATGCATGTTAATGTAGGCACTTGCGTACAATCCAAAGATTTGGGGAAGTGAAACCTTGCATTTTCATTACTGCTTTCTTTACGTATGGACACACCAAATGCCTACAATGCAACCAATACACTATTTATCATTTTACCATCATTTTTCGAAATACTTTTCTCTACATATTATTTCACTTCATATTTACCTTGTTTCACTTTTTTTTTCTTGAAAGGCCTATTTATTTATAGACTACACGCTGGTGCTATGTCGAAGACGCTAAAACACCAACATCATATAGTAAATAAAACAGGACAGATAGTTAAAAATAATGGGGAAACAGATTAACAGGGAGGAACATTCTTAAACAGGCAGGAGCACAGAGTTCACCCCTACGCCATCACCAGCATCAACACACAAGCATACAACAGACATGTCGTTCTTGCTTCTAATCTTTAATTGCTTTTCTTCTTCACACCCAAAGCTCCAGTCCTCATTTTGAGACAATCCACAATGGCGGAGAAGGGAAGCCCTGGAGGAAGTGTCATTGTACAACGCCCCTACAATCCCTATCCCCCTCCCCCTCCCCTCTCTTCTTCCCTTGTTCTCGCAGTTCTTCTCCTCTCCAGAACAAGCAAGCCCACTGAGAGTCATGCTGGTCAAATGACCCAGCTAAAAGCACGCCTACATTTACATTGTACTAGCCTGGTAGCATATAACTTAGCATATGGAGCCAAATAAAATGCTAGAAATGCAGTTCTTTTGTATGTGGGTGTGTGCCCAGCATTCTAGCTTGATTGTGTGAGGGCAAGAGAACCAGGGGAAGAAAGAAAGAGTGCACGTGTGTGTGTGTGTGTGTGTGTGTGTAAGAGAGGTGGCCTCTCATGCAACACAGTCAACTGCTTCTCAGAATGTGCACACAGGTGTTCATGGTTCCTGATTGGTCGCTCCCCCTCTTGCTTTAGCTCCTCCCCCTGCCTTCTGTAGTACTATGATCACAAATGGGGATGGAGAGGAAGGAGGGTGATCGAGTAGAAGGAAAGAGAGAAAAGGAGGGAGGGGGACTAAGCAAGCAACTGCTGTGGCTCAAGACTACCATTACAAATGTTCACTGCACATTTTTTAGCTCAAACATAATGTGAAATATTATGCAGTATATAGGAAAATATTATATGGTTGCAGTAGGCAATTTGTTTACATGCGTCCTGTTACAAAGTCACACCAGTCATTACTTCTTTTCATGCAGAATCTTTGTAATGGAATGACTTGCAATGTCAAGAACAACAATAGTTACTCCTACTATGTGAGCCTTCTTCATATTCTTTAACCAAACTGTTACTTCAACATTGAAATGCACTCTAAGGACAACAGACCAATCATAGACCTAAATATACATTCTGATTTAAAAACAACACCTTTACAGCTACACTCCATCATAAAAGGAAGTCTAGTACTTCTACAAATGCTAGGTATTCTACTAATAAAGACCTAGAAATTAAATGGTCACAAGAACAATATATTTGTTTACAAAACAAACTAGCACAGTATAAATAATGTGATCACTGGAAAATTAACGACCTTATTATAAACAGCAACAGCTGAAATTAAATAAATAAAATGAAAATCGACATTCCTGCACCAACTTATTTTTAAAGTGTCATTTAATTATTACTTTTTCTCCTGTAGGTATCTGATAACTAACTTTCCAAGCATAGAGTCATGCACTCAGATGCCATATTTCCCTTTCTATTTATTTATTTTATTTAAAGCAGCACATCCTTTTTTTTAACCTGTCAGCTGTAATCAAGGTGTTATAAAAATTCATTTTAACTGTCAGCATTAAGAATTTAAGGGGGAAACACACACACACACACACACACAATTAACTAATAATGTTTTAATTAACAAAAAAGGGGAACTAATGAACAAACAGATCCTACAAGTCTGCAACATGTAAATATAAACATTTACTAATGTTTCAGTTACTAACCCAAAGTAAACATATTCCTAGAATACTTTTTATAAGCTAATTAATTTGTCATGAACAGAGTGTATGCATTAATAAAGCTGACAGAGACGATTACTGTCTAATAGAGATATGGTGTTTACATATGGGCTAGATCTCAATACACTTCTGAACAACTGTCTCTCAACAGGTGATGTGTGACATCTCCTTATCTTCCAAATCTTTTAGAAGCCTTCAGATGTTCATACCAGCTTATGCAAAATCAACATTAAGCATGAAGTATTGGAATGCACCACAGGCCTGCCATACACTCCTGCATGCAACTTACATGTCTACATAATTTCCTCAATATCTAATTTTTTTCTTAATATATTTTAGGCTATACAATAATGATCATTAGGGTCAGCTTCTTGTTTCACATTTCGCATGTATTTGTGCTGTCATTTGCATGTTAAGGCTTCTTGACCCACTGCCATGGTGAAAAATGAGCTATTTCTTGTTTCACTTCTGAATACAAGACGGTAAGGAAGAGACACATTCCATAGGCAACTCTACTGCTTCTATGGCCTGCCTATTGCAAGAACTTGGTCCTTGTTGTTTTATTGTTTTAGCACTGACCAAGCTGGGTATAGGTTTTCCCCCCTCTGGTTCATACTGTATTTTAAACCACACACACCTAAGTTACACACTGGGTTATATTGACAAGCATTCAGGAGCAGACCTTGGTGTTAATTTTGATATTAAAATTTCCTGTCGTGCGAATTACAGGCGAAGACCTAAGAGAGTCAAAATGGCGGCGAAGGAGCTACGATACCTTTGACCCAATTAGCGTTCCTCGTCTTTCACATGAGTTTATTGTGTCTTTTAATTTAAACATTATACGCCGATTTCAAATATTAGGGACGAAATGTCGTTCATCTGAATATGCACATCAAGTGTATGTAGGAAGAGTCTAGGACACGCAGAGAATTATTTTAGGTATAAACAGTCAACGTTACGTGCAGGATTTATCTGATAGCGAGCACACAATAATGTCTCTACTACTACTAGTAGTAATACATTCATATAATTTTGTATTATTAACAACATCATTCATTTGGTCTGCTCAGCGTACGTGCATCAATAAATCCAAGTTTCTAAACATTTCCACGTACTCCTCTGCAGCCAGGAGCAGGAGCCTTCATATGGGTTTCAGCAGACATTGGGCGCCATTTTATTTGCTGACGTTGAATTGCTTTTCGCAATGATGGCAACCACGTGTCATTTCAACCTGGCTTTTAATTCAATTTCAGATTTGTTTTTTTTTGTGCGCGTTTGGATTTTAGACAGGATAGTGACGACCGAAAAAAAGCACATAAAGCAATATATGAAGCACCACATTTTAAGTGTCCCTATAAGTGACTATTAGATGGCGAAGAAACGGAGCATTACACACGAAGTCTAAATTTAGGCACAAATTCATTAAACTTGCGAGTGCGAGCTCATATTTGACCTTTCACGGTACAGAAATAAATATATATTTCAATGTCCACTATTAAATCAAGCAAGCAACATCATTTAAGGTATTGGTCTACCTGTTCAGTGGCACCCACTTGACATGAACGAATAATAACGGATATCACAAAATGTAGGATAGCAAGGTACGCAGTAAAAAAAATTAATATATATATACGTGCTGATTTGTTTTCACGCCAACTTCACATATTTGATGCATACATGCGGTACTGCATGACGGTCGTTTCATTTGGTTCGTGTTTTTTTTTTTTTTTTGGTGAATGGCTATGCTAATTTTTAACGGGTTGAGAGTGGGGTGAGGAAAAGTGGGCAGGATGGAGTTTTTTTTTTTTTTTAATAAACACAGTCCGCTAGGCCATTGGAGCGCCCTGTCGCTGCCCACTAAACCCAAGGTAGACACAATTTTAGCTTATGAGGGATCTTAACCAAACACCTTCACGAACCTCACATTAACCTTATTCTATGAGCACTGAACACAACATACGCCTGCATTAAAACAGTTACCCTTTTATTTCACGCAAATGCAGATTCTTCTAACTACAAATCGTATGCGGAGTAACGTCAACATTATTAACACTATACGTTCAGTGCGGGTGAAAAGCATAGAAACTTAATGACTGCTTTTTAAAAACAAAACGTTAAGACTATTAGTCTATCGATCCTTCGTGAACAACAGCATAGAGTTTATGACTCAACAAAAGATCCTTCGAGGCCTAGGCCTTAATTTAGACCAAAGCCTTTCTTCATGTATGAAACGGAGTAATGAAAAACACTGCAGTAAACGACAGTAACAACGTCGAGGTTATTTTCTTTTCTATAAAATAAAAGCATAGCCTAAAAATAGCATTCAAATTAAAAGAGAAATATTCCTGTAAAAGCACGTGATGCACCATTCACAGCCTACTGTCTTTTGTGCTAGTGAACTAGGCCTATCAAATGCTTCAATGTCACAATTAAGAAAAAAAATATTTGAGACGATGTGCAAAAAAAGGTGTTTTGAAACATAGTTAAAGACACTGAGCTACATTGTATATTTAAAATCCGATATAGCCTCAAATTTGACATTCAAGAAGACTAAAGCAAAAGGGCGAGACGTACTCGTATGTGCACCTCCCTCGTATGTAACCCATATAGTACAATGCACACAGTCATGTTTGCAGCAACATAGCAAGGATTTAACGTAAAACCAAATACCTTTGTTTCTTAGGGACAGAATGCTCTACTTCAATTCGTTTGCCGTGAAGTTCCACTTTACCTATAAAAAAAATCAAAAACAAAATAAGGCCACCGAATCCATTCATTGGTCCTTACTGCATAACACATGTTGGGTATATTAAATATTTTAAATGCTAATTACTGGACGCATTACAAGCAAGCTTTGTTTCAGTGTCAATAAATTATTTAAAGGAAAAAAAAAAGAAGCAGAAAAAGTAGTACGCTACATAACCATTGAAGGGCTTATATGCACATATAGGACTCTTCTGTGAACTAGGGGGAAAAAAAAGTTAGTTCTAAACTCTTTTCGGCAGAGTTGTTCTGGTAAAGTACAGTCACCCCTGCAACATTTTCTTACATTTTAAAATTTTACTGTACACAGGCTCCATAGGATATTATATATATAATCTGGGCTATAGAAGTCAGTTCTAGGCTTTATTTGCTGATTTACGTACACGTCTACAGAAACTTTACAATCAGGCATTGGAGAATATAATTAGGCAAAATGGGCTTTCTTAATCTGCGAATTCTAACAGTGCAAAAGCATGGCGACCTACGTGCTATATAGCGCCACACATCACATGCAACATATGTGGACAAGCAAGGAGATATTTTATATGTAGTACACATGTCTAAAACAATGTTGCATTTAGCTTTGGTATCTTCGGGGACTCCACGACCATTTCTTTAACACGTTCCTACAATAGGCCTATAGGCTACATGAAACGTGGTTTATCTTACTATAGCTGCCTATTAGCCAAAAAGGGGAGGGGTGAGATTTCACTCTGTAACTGGACTTGGTGAATTCTACTGAATATAGACAGGTTTCTGAGCTTCTTGGAAGTCCCACTAAATTTATTTCACTGTTTGTATTATCGTAAGGCTCTTGATCTAACCACTCAACACTAAAAGGGTAGAGCAACCCAATAGTTGTAAAAACACAAAGAAAATTTTGATGTAGCTTATATTGAACAGTCCTGGCTAAAGTTATTTTACACTCATTGACTCAAATAAATGCACACTTCATTCCTTTACACTAGAAATAGCAGAAACGTATAGGTTAACAAGCCACAGCCAACATCTTCAAAATATTTTCGATTTCTGTGTTTAGCACTTAAGAAGTTGTAGAAGTAGTTTGTTAAGCATGAAGCAATACGAATGGAGTGAAACTGTGACAATGAATCTAGCTGGTACAGTGAATTACTTACCAGAAAATGTTTCAATTGCTTTCATAGCCCATTGGTCGTCCGGGCAATCAACAAACGCGTATCCCGTTTTTACTAGAAACTGCCCAGAGTAAGGAATCTTGTAGTCTTCAAAGGTTTTAATCAAGTCCTCTGCGGTCACATTTTCATTCAAATTTCCAATATATAGCTTGTTCATTGTGAAAAAAAATAAATGATTCCCCCTGTAAAAAAAAAAAAAAAAATCAGAACTAAAAAAAAAAAAACTTTTTACAAACGCCGGACTATTTGTCCAAAATCTATATTGAGACTGTTAAAATGAAAAGCACGTGTAAATTTCACCGAGTTGCAACTGAAAACGAAAGAATTTCGAAGAAGATTCTTAAAATAATACGGGGAAAGTTCGCCTAACAGTAACGTTGCAGCCCGATGAAGTCCGGTGGCGAGAGGAGAATCCTTGATCGTAGCAATCCCGGCGAATTCCCTGCGCCGTGTAGCAAACGGTATTGCTCGGTACTAATGTGATGGTGGTTATGGTGGAATAGTGGTAGAGAAGTATGGCGGGATCGCGAGAATTTCTTTTCTCTCTATCTGCCCCTCAGCGTAGAGCTGTACCCTTGCACTGTCATACAGATCCTACTGCCTGGCGACGGCACCGCCTCTAAAGCGACTCGAATTTACTAATTTTTTGTTTGCAAAGAGGAAACCACGTGGTCTGTCGGAGTAGCTGGAGAAGGGGCTGGACCTCGTCGACGTGTGTGTGTATGTATGTGTGTATAGAGCACAGCAGCAGATGGGCGTGTGTTGGGCCAGCTAGTCCTTCTGTGCAATGGGCTTTCTTTACTAGTGTGCAGTAGTAAGCTTGTGCCCTATCACGGAACCAACATATCTGCATGTCAGGTCGTGGGTGAAATCTAAATAGCTTGTGCTTAGCCCAAGCCCCGTTTGTGTTTATTCGGATTCCAACTAAACGCATACTGATGTGGTAAATTACTACAAGTGACTACCAATGACATCTGCTTCTAGATATTTCTCCCCCATTCATGTGTTAAAAAGCCTATACATATGTACGTCTGAAGATTCGGTCGTGGCCGCACTGGACGAGCGGCCTATGTTGTCTTCTGTAAAATATACACTGTTTAATGAATTAGATACTTAACTATTGGTTTTTCACATGTATATAGTTTACTGAGGTCGTAAAAGTTTCTGTGGCGCGGGAAAAATCTTGTAACATTTTCTGAACTTCCACTGACACACTATAAATCGAAATAGTGTTCCTCGCGCTTTTGGTAAATCTGATACATAAGTAACATTCAGCTGTTATGTCAGTACCGCAAAATTCAATGTGCTTCTGCATTTACATGAGAGTTCAGGCGTCTCTGCTGGAGATTTATGGCACCATAGCATTGCACATAGGCTTTGACAATCGAGTCAAAATGGAGGGCTGTGAAAGTGCACGGCCTGCTGCTGCTGCATCCCGCCTACCTTCAGGAAGTGAGCGAATCAACTGTTGCACAAGAGCCACATACGAACTGTGTTCGGTAGCTTTTCCATGCTATTTTCTGTGATATGACCCAAAAAGTGATCATTCACTCACGTGGCAAAGCTATGAGTCAATAAACAACACTGGGAAGGTTTAGTATGTTTCTTGGAGGACTTGTACACGTGGCGGCAGAACCCCAGCCTCGTTTGGAAGAAAATGGCCTCTCACGGGCTCCACAAAGCGCGCTGGCTTCACCGCTTGTAGGCACCAGGAAAACATGAGCTTCTCATATTTTCATAATCAGCTGTAGCTTTATTTCCCCCCGCTTTGTGCTGTGATGCACCCAATGTGTCTTATTTACTGAAGGCTAAATACTTGCTTATTTGGTGTTAAATTGACAAAGCTAACGAGGTGATTTTCTTTTGCAATAGCGAGTATTTTTCTTCAGTCGTGACTGGCGTACCTACCGTAAGGTGTTGTTAAAAATGAATAGCATTGTAATGATCTGTACATTTATGCAAAATAGGAAAAGTACAAATAAATGCGGTGTTTAAACTTCTTTTTTTAAATGATGATTTAAGTACTAACCGCACACACACACAAACATATACAGTACACATACGTAAATATATACTGTACGTATATATAGGGTACACAGTACAATGATCACAATGCAGTGATCATTAAATATGGATTAATATGCACTTAAGAAACACCCAGGTGCCTTATTCACCTGTCTGTCCCACCCTTTTCGAACATAATAATCTGATTAACTAGTATGTTCATTTATATTAACAGCATTTCCAGACACCCTTATCCAGAGTGACCCACAGAAGTGTTTTTAAGTTTCCATCAATAAATATATCCTTACAATGGCTCACTAATTTACTGACTAAAAAAAACATCAGTCCAACATCTGTCCTAAACACAGTCAGGAATGTTTTTTTTCTATGTATTAGCAACTAGTATGTATTGGATAAACTTACCACAGTGATATACTTCCTAAAAGACAAGTAAAGTCAAAGCTATGTATCAAATCACATAAAGTGCACTCAGCTGCATGGATTTTATAGTGATGTCACATCACACACACTGGCTGGTTGCACTAGACACAAATGGCTGTCATATGTCAATAGGAAAGCCTAAACCAGGAAACACATCCTTAACCTTTTTTTTGTGCTACCAATTGTATTCACAGTACATCAGTAATACTTAAGTTGGCTTGGTGTGATGTAGAAAAGTTAGCACCAGAGTGCCATTTGATGCTTCTGTCCCTTCCACTACAAGGCACGATTGCTGGAATATCTCAAATGTTTCAGTTTATTTGTAATGGTTTTAAGATAAAATGTGCAATAGTACATTTCATGATGTCAAGCGTTTGTTGTGCTTGCAGTAACAGTGTGATGTGATGTAATATTACTTGCTAAAATCTACTAATACAGTGATAACTAGCCCTGTTCCTGAATACATCTTCTTCCACCTTTCCTTTCCAAACTAATATAGTTCTGCTCCAGAAGATCAGTCTACTTCATTCGTTTGATCAGCTCTGTTCAATAAGGGGTGGAAGTGACTCCTGTAACAAAGAAGATTTAGTTATTTACTGTAAGTATTTTCATACTGAGCAAATTATGACACTGAATTGAATTGGGGGTATTTAACGAGATAGAATACAAAACTTTTTTAACAAAATGTTACAGTGCTTTCAGTAATGGCATCTGACACACAGATTCAGTGTACAGTGAACAGTGGTTGACGATTAAATGTTAAAAAAAAAAAAGCAGTGAAGGAACACTCCACTTGAAAATATGTCTTGAGTTTCTGAACTCAGGTACTTCTGTGAGTATTCTGCTATGAAAAAAATGTTCAAAGTAAGGAAAAGGTTAAAGAATTAAAAGCATAATCTTTGTCCTTTAGGTTGAAACGCTTTTAAGAAGCTGCTCATATAGGGATGTCTTTGGACTTTTATTTTGGGTTTCCTACTCGATTTCTCTCTGAAACAGAAGACTCTTTGCTGTAATGTTAAATACTGAAAACTTTTATGGGTTTCTCTGACAAACTTAAGAATCCTAATATGGTGCAAGATGGAACCTTTCTCTTAAACTGTAAAACTGTAGTCTAGTATATTGTTTAGGTAGGAGACCAATTGACCAGTAGTACAACTGTTGTTTTTCTTTGGCTATTGCATGGTGAAAACTTGTATTATGTGTATTTTAAATAGACCTTCTTCTAGATACTAGTGGTGTTTGGTTTCTTATGCTCAGTGCATGCACTGGTGGACTTGGACCATTGGGCAGAAGGTCAAATCTTAATCTGCACACAAGTGATAAAGTTGTGACAAGAATATATAGGAACAAATACAAAACAATCTGAAAGTGTTGGGTTTTATACCAGAATAACAGCACCCGATTGATATGAAGACTTGGGAAAGGACACTATAAAAACAACACTAAACTATGTATACCATGGTGTTTGGTGACATTAAGTCACTTTATTTTAATGTGTTTGTTTTTAAAGAATAACACACCATAATGTAAATAACCTATTAAATTATAAATAAAATGTAGTGAAGAAATCACTATGTCAGTACAGCCCCCAGAGACATAAACAGCTCTAGTTAGCTTTATGGGTGTGACCCGACTACATACTGGGAGAGGAAGTATGCAGATCTTACAGGTACCTAATATTAACTAATAAGTTTTTTGTTTAATGATTATTTTCCACATTTGAGTAAGCACCAATGCAGCAAAACTAAGGGGAAATATTCACAGGATGAATTTTAGTATTTTATCTCAAAATTATATAAACACAAAACACAACTTTGCTGTTAAAAAAATCTAAAAGCTTTTCACTTAAACTTGTTTTAAGGAGGTTTTAAGACAAAAATCCATATGTATAGTTGGTTAAAGGTTACTAGCATATGCTGCAAATGAACTCAACACACAACACCACAAAACTCTCTAAGTAATAAATGGGTTAGCTGAAGATTAAGACATTTTCTTTTAAACAACCTTTAGCATGACATTCAGTATGTACATTAAAGTAAAAAAAAAATACTGATAAAAGAAATAAATATATTTATTGAACTTACTCATATTTTGTGTGTGTGGTGACTTGCCAATGTGTGGGGTGACTTCTGATTCAATTGCTAAACCAAATCTATGTATTTCTGTTCACAGCACATTATACTGACTACACATAGAAAATACTGAAGTGTTTGCTTAAACAGCTCCATTACTTCAAGTAGGCTGCCTATATTAAAGGAGTCATGCTAACATTTTAGTATCAGTGACATTAGAGGACTAACAGCAGCTGGAACAAACACAGTGTATTGCAGTAGTATAGTAATCAAATGAATAAGAAATTAGGGGGAAAAACAAGTTAATATTTCCACATTTTACTTTTTTAAATAAAAAAATAATTATTGTAAACTGTGCCTCTGTTGTGAGGCACTGGAAAGAAATTTTTTGATTCATATACCAATTTGATTCACATTATTTTACTACAAAGAATGGTGTAAAACAAACTTAATGTTAACCCTCTTACATAAACACAATTATGTTTGCATTGATATGATATAGAAATAAGAATACAGGAAACATAATCTTCATTTTAGATAAATAAAAATTGAATTTTTTTTACGCCACTCCCTGATGAACATCTTTGAAACCTATAAGGATGAACAATAAGCTTAAACAGAAGAGCACTTGTAAAATAAAACTATGTTAATAAATCACAAACTGTTGATCTACACTTCACAGTGTCTTTCAAGTATGAAGCTTATTTGAAGAGGAGATTGTTACAAATTTAAATACAGTATGTAAAATATTTATAGCTTAGTATTAAAGAAACAATCAGGAAAGAAAACATGCATATGATCCATATATATAATAAAACACTTTGAAGTGTAAATTACATTTGCTATGATAATGTATTAAATTATTAAAATAATGTAGAAACAAAGGAATTAAGATGGAAAGATGTAGACGAAATTATACAGGTAATGTTGTACACACGGTAATTCTGCACTACCTGACTAGTCCAGATCAACTCCTCTGGTCCAGTGTTGCACCAAATTAATTAGTTTGCAATAATAAACAAGGCAGTTTTCCGACGTTCAACTGCAAAACTGTTTTATTTCCCATTTACTGATACCAAAATGGAGAGGGGTTGGGGCGGGGGCGGGGTGTTTAGGAGCCAATCAGAAACGCTCGCTCCTTTAAAATCTGGTGACGTAATAAACACACCCCCGCGTTCACGGCTCGCCTCCCGTTTAAAAGTCTCTTTCCCCCATTTTGAATTGAAGAGGCATAATTGTTCATCTGTAACTATTTTCATCAACATTTTTATAGCATCTTAGTTATTATGAACCCGTAAACAAAACTGCTTACGTAGATATATGCGAGCTCATACCGGGTAGCACATTTTTTGATAAAGAAAACATTTTGTGATTAAATTTACCCATGTCAAGTCACGTAGGCTTTATTGTTGTTCTCAACACACAGATGGAATGTTAGGAACGAAATGCAGTTCCCCAGGAATCACAGTGCTACTATTACAACGAAACATTGTCAGACACGTAGCATAGTGACATACCCATGCGAAATCAATTAAATTCAGAGAATAGATTAACAATAAAACATACTATAAACAACATACACTAATCACAACAGCCTTTGCTGCATAGGTGCCCTCTAGTAAAAAAAAAAAGTGTTTTGTTCTGCATTTTAAAGCCTACTTACTAAACATTCAAATGCAAATGTTTTCTTTACAAAAAGGAAATTTTTGAAGGAAAAGCAGTTTTCAGATATGCTAAACATGTAGACGAATTCTTGTGCAACAAGGCAAAAAAAAAGTGTTTTGAAATTGGGTGTATTTAAAGAAGCCATTGTATGACATCTGGCAACAGTTAAAAAAGAAATGTCAGAAGTAGTGGGGTAAGTGCAAGTATGTTATGGACTAATAAGGGAATGAATATTGCCCCAAGTGATAAAGTATAAAGCCAGACATAGAAGTTATTAATGCACAAGCAAATAATAACTTTGCTATAATAATCCTTTGTTCATCTGAAATGTTAGTATCCTAATACATAGTTCTTTCCCCTTCTCTTTTTAGAACAATTTCCTTTATCTACATCTTACCTCATCTTACCTCCCACTGCATTTTGTTACCTACTATAATGAGGAAATATCTATGAATCTTAACACACCACATGCTTTTGAAAATGCCTTAGCTTTGCTGTAACATAACTGACTAATTGATACATCTAAGACATGTCTATGGACTTTAAACTGCTTAGTTAATATATTTATACATTGATCAATTCAGGTTATAAAGAGAGTTTATTCTTTTAAGACTGCAAAGTGTTGTATTGTCATATTTTTGTAGAGCTTTAATAATATTTGTTACAGAATTTATTTATAGTATTATTTGATAGTCATAAATATTAGTTAATTATTAGTGATAGTATGGGAAAATGTCAAACCCAAATCTGTTTATTGTTTGAATGACTTATATATCATTTAAGTGTAAAATTATCAATGCCCATATACCACCACAGATTACTTTACATTAACAACAAATGTAGAAATTGTTAAAGTGTATTTTAACATAGGTGGTACATTTAATAGTCTCCAGTGTTCTACACTGTTGGTCAAGTTTTGCTCAAAAAATATTATGGAAAACATTTACAATATTGTTCATATCATTTATTTACAACATTAATATCTTACAACATAATGGTATTGGACCATTTTGTTACATGTGATAATAATAATAGACATCTGTAAAACCTAACCTTGTTAGGTAAATCAAGTATCTATACTTAATAAATGTTGCACCCAAGCAGACAAATTACCATAGATTATAAGCAGATTAATAAATAAATAAATTATGTAAAATTTAAATGTTGGTGCATTTTAAATCTGTTCAAACTGTCCAGTGTTATATATGTGTTTTTTAGTGTTGACAGTTTGTGTGTGTGTGTGTGTACTGCTAACCCATCTAACTTGGACAGTATTTGTTATATTATGTATTAGTGGAATTAAAAATCTTGACATACAATTTCTGAAAGTTATTGTTTTACAAGATGACAAGAGAAACCTATGGGAAATGTAAAACATGAAATAACTTGAGGGATTAATGTGTGCTTATCTGAAGACAGAATTTCAATGTAGAATTGTTGACACCCTGCAATTACAAACTGCTATTTTACCACATATTATAAACAGATTTTTATAAAGATCCAGTCAGTGTTAAAGGAGTTGTTGTGCTTTTCTACTTAAAGCTATTTAATCTGGCACGTGTTCTGGAATATTGTTGTATTGTATCCTACTGAAAGTCTGTTATAAAGAATCTTCAGATTACCCATTTACTACTTACAGAGGTTTTGTGGTATTCTGTATAGTATGCATTTGCAGCACGTGCTGGTAACCTGGAGGAGCTGCTCCCACCAAGCGGGCGTGCTGAGATAATGCAGCTTCAGCAACTCAATCCAGAGCAGAAAGAACTTCATACAAAAGCCTCCAAACATGAACACACGTGAAGTTGCTGCTAATCGGGTTCTTCCCAATCGCATGTCATGTTAGCCCACAAGGCTAGTATGTTCGAAAGTAAAACACACATCGCAGCTACATTGCTTTAGGAGAAGGCTTGGTTTATGCTTCAAAACATGCTTTTCACTCGTAATTCTGTTAAAGGTTAATCTGTTTAAACCACACATCTCTCCATGCTTTGGTTTTGGATTTCGTTTGAGCTAGTTAAACCCTTTTCAATGGACATTGCATATAGCCAAACAACACTGGCTGCAACCGAGTTAATTTTTATTTCGTATGAAAATAGATACGCTTCTAATATATATAAAAATATCACTTCATCTTTTACTAATGCCATTTAAATGTATGACGCGTTTTACAGCGTCGTTTGGAAATCACATAAAACATGGGTATGAATCATAAAAGGTGTCGTTTCAAGATTTCTTTCCGAAATGCGGATAACTAACAGATGAAACACGAAGACATCAATCATACAATCACAAATGCACAATTATCGCAATCAAACGATGCGATTAATTCAATTAAGATGAACATTAGGACAAGTAGGCTAATTAATCTACGAATCAATGTAATTAAATCGCGATAATTCAAGGTGCAGGTGAAATGCTTTATATGTTCGATTAGAAAACAAAGAAAGTGTCTGAACAGATAAAGGGGAATAATTCCGATGAGATTACAATAACTAGCTAGAGACATGTAAATAGAAATCGTAAAATGATAATAATAATAACAGTACAAGTAAAAATAATGTTTTGAATAGAAACATTGGGGCGTACTCTAATTTAACCATTTAAATAAATTGTTTAATTGCATTGTTTATCACCTTATTCAGCGTTAGGTTTAGTTGTAAAAGTTTTGTCTTACGTATTGAAATCGAACTTCTGTTTTTTTTTTGCTTGAACAATTGCAATTGTGTGTCTGTAACGTTGTTTTATTCGCAGTCGTTTCTAATTCTTTGCATTGAGTTACACTAGAGTGAGGTTGCAAAAAAAACAAAGCAAAAAAAAAAAAAAAAACCGCAGGTTCAGTTTCACTGTTCAGATGGTCTAACAGGAAGCTCCGCCTCCGCACAAGTTTGTAATCACACATCCAAGGGAAGGTCCTTAGGCTATGGGTGCTTTAAATGTGATGCCTCATGATTCTTAACACACGTTGTGTTGTTTTCTATTATGTGATTGTCGACCAGAGCCTCGAAGAAACAAAAGTAAATAATTAGTTAGACCAGATCCTGTTTACATAGACCTCTCATACAAAATGATTTAGAGAAGTACGTCATCATTTTTATAGATTAAAAAGTCATAATTTGAATACAAATAAGATAAAGAATACAGTCGATCTAAAACAATCTGTCCTGACGCATTATGATAGCATGATACATTCACTTCCTCTCACTCCCAGTGATTTAAACACAAATTTAATTTGAAGCACTGACATTAAACCGAACCGTTGATTATGCTGTTAGATAAAAGTTACACCGTTTAATTTAACTGCTTAATGTGCATGTAAATCCTTTTGGATGTTGGTGCAGCAATGAAGCTCCTGTAAAAGTGACGTCATAACAGTAGAGTACACATTCAGCCTTCAAAGAGAACAGATTTAAGTCTGTAGCTAATATCTTGTACTAGATGATGTATAATCATTTAATGATATCTGCTAGTTTTCCCTTAAACAAACTTCTGTAAATCTTATTTAATTATGTCAAGTTAGTCGTGCTTGAAGTTGTATAGTACCAAATATATTTTAAAGATCCTTAAAAACCTATTCCAATACCAGCAAGGAAAGCATAGATTCATAATGTTTATTTAACTACATGCTTATCATACCTAACACGTTCTTTACAAATCCCTGTTTGTGTTTTCTCTAATCTTTGTCTGATGAGTACTTTAAACCTGAACCTTGCACTAAACAGAACTGTGCTCACCACTCTGCTTTAGAGAGCAGTTTCTGTTAGAAGGGGTTTGTTTAAGGTTAATTATTTTGTCCTTAATATATTAACAGATGGAAAGATTTTTAACAGCAGATATTTTGGTACTATACTTACATGTAATTTCTTTTTTTCTGGACACATTATTCTGTTTTTTGGAACCAAAAGGTATAGAAAAAGAATATTAGGATTGATGTTTGAACTGAGTATGCATTCATTTATCCATTCAACCTTCCATCTGATTCTTTAGACTGTTAAATAATGAGAAATTATTTAAATAATTGTGTGTGCGCTAGTATTCTATCTTACAAATACACAATACAAATATGATTAAAACACAAGAGAACAACTTGATTAAGAAAAAAGTATAATATAGGATTGTGGTAAGTCTGTTAATGTTATGTTTAATTTATATAACCTTTATAACTATGCAATGTTATCAGTTGTAACACTATATTTAGAGCAAGTAAATGACTAGACATTTGCATGTTTTAATAAAGAGTTAATCTGTGACTAACATAAAACATCAGTGAACAACATTCACTCTTCCTGGCATTTGCTTGTCTTCTACCTACTGTACATAACAGTTAATTGATTTATTTTATGTAAACAAATAAGGTCTAATGTCTCTCAAAATATGAATATATTTATCAGAACATGATTGTTTCTATTGTTTATTTTATCTCATATGTACTATAATATTCAAATAACTAATCATTAGTATGCATTTAATGAAACTGGTCATGTTTTAGAACTTTTTTTTATTTAAAGAATCTCCATTACACCTAATGTACCTATACATGCATTGTTTTTTTTTACTGATCATGAATAATAATAAAAAAAGAAAGTCAGTAGAAGCCCCCCCTAAAAGCAGTTTTATAGTTATATATGTAATATATGGATACAATAAACTATTGATTAATTTCTTCTTATTTAGAAACAATGAAAACACATTAATACTTACAATTAGACTACAAACTCCTGTTTAAAGCTAATTTAATGTTTGCTTTTATTGAAGTTAAGATAAGAGCAGACATCCATTTGGAAAATCATATCTTCTGAGATATCTGGATTCCATTTTTTCTTGTCAACAACAAACTGTATTACAACCCTAAGAATGCAAAACTATAGGTTGTTCATTACTGACATTCAGCCCAAAATCCACTGAAATGTTAATCTTTACCATTAATTTCCCTTTCTAGGTTTGTGACCAAACCCCATAGGTAAAAAGTTGACTACCTTAAAAAGAAAATCTGTATACACTTTATTCATTCAATTAATCAGCCAGAAGCAGTACAATGGTTTCAAAAACATCCAAATCGGGAAAAATGTGTTGTCATTGACGTTTATTGTAACATGTTTGCTGGTGCCAGATGGGCTCTTTTGATCGTCATAAATTGGCATTCTCCTGGGATTTTCGTTTACAATAGACTCTATAGTTTACCTAAAATGGTGCATAAACCAAAAAACGCATCCGGTGACTGGCAGGTCTACAGACTTGATTTGATCATCATGCCGAGGAAAATGGGCAGATTGCTTCAGGCTGACAATAAGGTTTCGGCAACCACACTTTACAATCACAATAAGTAAATAAATACAAAATGTCAAAATTTGAGGTGCATATGCAAAAAGACCATATTGGGGTCCACTCATGTCAGCCAAAAACAAGCATTCCAGGGCTACAGTGGACAGCTCTTCGAAACTGGATAGTTGAAGATTGGAAAACCAACTCTTGATCTGTTCTGCTGCAACATCAGAATATAGCATAACTCCAATACATAGCAATATTGCCTTGTGTTAAGATTCAGGACTGTGGTAGTGTAATGGGAATGGGAAGATTTATTTGGTACACACAGGGCCACTTATTATTAAATCAAGGACATGGACTTTAACTCAAATGAACAATCCAAAATTATGTGGACTCCATGGCACAAATAACTGATAGGACTTCTACAGGATTAGTGGGGTGTTCTTAATAAAGTTAGTAGGTATAGATTCCAGAATTTTTGTTCAGTGTTATTGAACAGTTGTTCAGTAGCACCATCTATTGGACAAATTTTATATTCAACATTTAAGTATGCGTGGCTGCGTCACACTTCTTTAAAACTGTTAATTTCTAAATATTATATTTTTATATCCACTTTTAAAAAGAAAAGGCTTTAAATGTCTCAGATTTGGTCAGCTTACAGCAAGAATCATAATCTCAATACAAAAATTCTGAAAATCCCAAATATCTTCATATTAGAAGGCGAAGGTAAAGAGAATCAAATAAACCATTAAAAGTAAATTCTCTACTTTAGAGATGTGTAGTACATATTATTGTACAGTGCAAAACAAAAGACGATACAATTTTAACAAAAACAATGTTAGAGTTTACCAGTAATTATAAGTGTTAGGTTACTGATGACTGAAAATGGATTAGATGTTTGAAAAGCACGAGTTCAAACATTTTGTACAAAGAACGGAGAGCCCTTATGTTATTATTCAACCAACATATTTAATTAGGCTAAACAACAGGAATAAGGTCCTTTGACTGTACAAACAAAATACAAATAGAACAACTCGCCCCATCTGCAACATACAACCCAAATCATTAGCCAATCAGTTTACTGACCAAAATATATCAACATACCAAGTTTCTCCAATAGCATTTGATGCACAATTAAAAGTAAAATAAAGATTTTCTATGCACAATATTTAAGTATTTACATTTGTTTTATAGTTGCATCAGCTTTTTTCTTCTTAGATCAGGTAATTCATTATGAATTCATGTCAAAATTATGACTCCATTCATAATTTTCAAAATATGTTTAATGATTCAATGAATAAATGCTGAGGTTACTGTGAAGACATTAAGTGAACAGAAATAAGACCAGGAAACTGATTGCTGTAGTGGTACCAGGGCACTAAAATGAAAGCTGGGCTACTCGAATTGAGGTGCAGGTAGCTCCTTTTTTTTTATTTATTTATTTTTTTACCTGCAGTGAGTGCATGACCATCATGTGGAGTGAATTTTTAAGAGGGTTGAGAGAAACACATATGTGCTCCAATAAGCAGTGTGCGTGCTGAACCACCGACATTTATAGCATCACACACTTGCATCTTCTAGTCCCATTCCCACAACTCACTTGACATCTCTCCCTCAGCGAAGAAAAGAGGCAACCACTGGCTTGCAGAGAATGAGAGGAAAAAACAGACCAACCAAAAGAAACAGGAACTAGACTAATCCTGTGCTAATCAGCAGACTCCAACACCTCTCTCGGGGCTCTACGTTTTACTTGTTAAAAAGCGTCCACAGGAGCTGGAAAACACAATGGCTTCCTCATACTTTCGCTGTGCCCATAGGGGGCACACTATGGCTGGGAGCTGCCCTGGCTGTCTGGGTCTGTTCCAGATGAGCTGGTGTCAAAATCTGAGTCTCCATCATTGTCCTCAGGAGGGCATTTTTCCCGCAATCGCCTTTGTGTGGCACCAAGTCGTGCCAACAGACCCTGGTAGTCAAAACGGCCTCTCTTCTCTCCAAAAGGATCCTGGAAAGTGCAAAAGCAGGAAATGTTATAAGCAAATATTTGCCTATATTTAAGACAAAAATGAAGATGTTCATACCAAACAAAAGACTCAGTTTTAGTTTTGCACACATTGCCTGTCACAGATAAGATAAAAAAAAAAAAAAGATAAAAATTTATAACGTTAATTCTTTTTTTTTTAAATGTCAGGTCACATCTGCTCTTTTAATTGCCTTTATACATGCAACCTTGTATTGTTCTCCCAGTTGTAATGTTGACATTCAATATTCTTCCTGAAATATCTGTTTAAACTCTCAAAAAAGTCAAACACTACCATCTCCAAAGTAATTTTCAACAATTTTTTAAAATCGTTTTTTATTTATTAATTTCCTGATAAAGGACGTTCATTTATTAAGTCATTTTTGTAAATATTCAAACATAAGACAAAAAAAATAATAAAATAAAATAAAAAAATACGTTCAGGTTTTTAAGATTTTTAAATTTAATCAGTAAATTAATGTAACCCAACAACTTTCAGTGTTACTTGCATGGTCAATGTTCCACATAAATAGCATGAAAAGTTTTTAATTATTTATATAGTGAGTTGTTCTGAAAGGAGATGCATATTTAGCATCATAAGATTTATATCAGACCAAGGGATTTGATATTTCCCTGTAACATAAGTTGTGTGTACAGGTAATAACTATACTATTAATCAAATACAAAAAATGTACATTTAAAAAATGAAAGCTTTTATTTAAGCTTTTATTAGTCACACATACATTACTGCACAGTAAAATTCTTTCTTCACATATCGCAGCTTGGGTGTCAGACATGATACGGTGCCCCTGGAATAGACAGGGTTAAGAGCCTTACTAAAGGGTCCACAATAGCAATTTGGTGGAGGTAGTAGCCTTGAACTGCCAACCTTCTGAACAGTAACCCAGTGCATTTAACCTGACAGGCTACTACTGCCCCTGGTAGCTGTGAAAAATTTAAATTGCTGACAAATGTGTGTAGAATAGGAGGGACAAAATTGGTGGACATGCTGTTGGTGAGATGGGGTTTACTTTTTATTTACGACTTATACAAGATATGAATTATGCAAGATTTGATAAAGCTAAGCTCTTTATTTAATTTTTTTTTTTACATTTCTTTATTTTTGCACGATTCACATAAATACCTATACACAATACCTGCATGTTTTGCCCTTGTAGGTGAAGACGTTCTTTGCAAACACCTTCATAGAAGTCATAGTACTCCAAGAAAGACTTTTCCATTACACTCCTGAAAAACAGAATAAGGAATTAGTATCTATTTATTTCTTTACTTGTGTAAATAAAAAGCCATTTCTCTAACCACGGAAACAAGACATATATTCATAATCTCTCTTACTTAAGTTTTGTTCAGCAAATAGAGAGGCACTGGACATTTACCTAGTATGGTACTCAAAAAAAAAATTTTTTTTTTAATGCATTACTACAGTTCCTCTGAGTATGCTTATGACAGCACTATAAACCTGTGGCAATATATGTGTAGCTTCAATTTAGTCCAGTCTAATGTCTTGATATCCGTTTCACCTAACATTTAAAGATTTACAAAGTAATATAATATTAATAATAATTATAATATTCTGGGATGGCTTTACTGCACCATTTGCCCATTCAACCCCAACTGTATGAATGTGTATTTATTTAGGAGTTATTTTACCGATCAGCCATAACATTACAACACAACAAGTTATTGCAAGAGAAAAGAGTATTGTGTAGGTTCCCTTTGTGCAATTGTGGAGCCACTTGGGATGTGTGGTCACGTACCAGGACATTGAACAGTGGATCCTTTGGGTGCTGTGGGTTGCAAAGTAACCCACTGTGGATTCGACGTTTTTGAGGTCTGCATCTTACAATTATAAAATGGCAGGTTGTGCGGGCTGTTCCCAGTATGCTGCGGTTAGTACCTACCAAAAGTGGTTAAAGGAACCAGTGATCGGGTCATGTGCAACTAAGGCTCACTGATGCAATTAGGAGCACAGGCAAGCTTGTCTGGTCTACAGTAGATGAGCTACTAAGTTAAGGGTACGACAGAAAGTTGTGAGAACATAGTTCATCACAGCTTGCTGTGTATGAGTCTGTGTAGCTTCGGACCACTACATACTGACCCCCGTGCTGAAATAACCTACAAAGGGCATGAGATCATCAAAGCTGGACCATAGAGCACTAGAGAAGATTGCCTGGTCTGTTCAATCACGTTTTTCTTTTACATTATTTGGATAGCCAGATACCAGAATGCACTATAAGAAGAAGACAAGCTGGCAGAGGCAGTGCGATGCTCTGGGCAATGTTCTGAGAAACCTTGGCACAGGTCCTGGCATTCATGTGGATGTTGGTTTCACACATACCACCTGCCTAAACACTTCATGTACGCTGCCACACTGCAAAAAATCAGGTGTGGGTTCAGGAAGATGACAAGGAGCTCAAAGTGTTAACTTGACTTGAATTCCATGAATGAGCCATTAAAGGACCACCTCACATCTAACAGGATTTAAAAACCACACTTTTAACTTTCAGTGTTGTTGTGGAGTCTTGGCTGCGACCTCGTCAGAAAAGAGCAGTTTTTGGGGCACAAGGGAACATACACTGCATTAAGCAGGTGGTTATGACTGATCTGTGTGCTATCTTTGTTTGCATCTTTATATAATAGATGTTCATTTTCTTTATAAAACAGGTCAATGACTGACCTGTTTTATAGAATGGGGGTAAATGTGATCAGTGTTTTTGACAATGGTATACTGTATGTGCTGAGGATAGATGGGCTCATTTTAAGTATTTCTAGAACTGCTAATCACTTGAAATGTTCACGCATAACAGTCTAGAGTTAACACAGGATGACGCACTAAAGAAAAAAAATCTAAGAAAAAAAAAATTCTGTGGATGGAGATCCTTAGCAGTCAATAACCTTAACTTAGGAACCCACTGACTTCATCATATGCAGAGTTTCCTCCCTTAATGTTCTTTGCCAGGCCTTTACTGCAGTCTTTTTAATTGCTGCTTGTTTATTGGTCTTTTTGCCTTCAATTGTCTCTTTAGGAAGTAAAACCATGCTCAGCTGGGTTTGAAGTCCATTTCTTTGCCTTGGGTTGCTTTCATGGAATGCTTCATGCCATTAACCATCTATACTGTGAAGTGCTAGCCTACCAGTTGACTGAATCTGAGCAGAAAATAAATCTCTATACATTTCAGAAGTCAACCTGTTACTCTGTCAGCAGTTATGTCATCAATAAGCATCCAGTCCACTCACTTAATAATCACAAACATCTACCAAATTCAAATACATCACTTGGTATAAACTCCAGACCCAGTTAAGGCAATATTTCTGTACACCCCTTGAATTAAAGCTGAAAGACTCCAATCCAAATACTTATAAACGATGGTGTGCGTGTGTGTGTGTATTGTTACTAACCACAAGGCCTCAGGACATGGCACTTTCCCTTCCAACATATCACAGACAGCCACACGCATTGTCTCATGTCGGATGCACTCGTTGTAGTTCTTGCTATCTCCTGGATGCCTCTCCTAACAAATACAGAAAGCGTCAGACCATGATGCACGTGTGTTTATGCATGTTTTGTGTGCGAGTCTGTGTGTTAACATTTGTGATATGTGTGATCTCTGAGTGTGTTTGTGTGTGAGTGTTAATGTTTGTGATGTGTACGTGTGTAGAATAGGCTGCTGATGGTTGGAAAAAAAAAAAAAAAAAAAAAGCATCACACTATGTCTCTGAATGTGATGTCACTCAATATGATGTCCCACAGAAAGTAATTAACCACATTTCGGCATAAGTTTGAGGCTGACCTGTGTGAGATATCAAAAATCCCTCAACAAATTTGCATCCTCAATGACTATGGCGAGCATATAAATTCCCTAGAAGCAGAATGTGTGTACAAGTGTGTGTGCGCGAGAGAGATGTGTGTGTGTTAACATTTGTGATTGGTTCGTGTGTAGAAAAGGCCGCAAATGCTAAAAAAAAAAAAATTTATCACACTATGAGGTCACTTGACGTGATGTCACTCAGTATAATGCCACACAAAGTTATTAACCATTTTTCAGCGCAAATTTAATGCATCGTCACGGCTGACCCGTTTGAGATATCAAAAATCTCTCTACATCCCTTTGCATCCTCAGTGTCTTTAGATCACATAGGCTTGGGTTGGTGGCAATCATATAAATTCCCTAGGAGCAGTACATCAAAATCCATGGGGTGCGTTTTGGCAAACGACCCAAAATAACTGACTTTCTGTTGAGTTGAGCCCATGACATGCAGTGCGAAAGTTGTCTGGCTCAATGAGCTCTAACTGTGTACCGAGTTTTATGTGCATATGTGCAAGCGTGTATGAGCAATGCAGCAAAACCTCGTGTGAGGGGCCCCTGAGGGCCAAGTGCCATGCGACTCTCAGGCATCCTAATGGCACCAGATTCCAACCTATCTGCCAATTTTCATGCGTTTTTTGAGCATGTTAAGACCCTAAAAAGCCCAAAATGGTGGAAAAAAAAAATCCTTGGGAAAACAAGAGGGTCCTGGGCACCCTATAGTGCATGGACCCTAATTAGTCTGATAAACAAGCTACAAAATATTATGCATATACCCCACTGTTGGTAAGCCATAAGTACCTGCTCAAAGCCTGGCTCATTGTGGTATGGGTTCTCCGTCATCAGGGACTGGATAGAGATGAGGACTGAGGAGATACTCTGAGCAGGGCTCCATGCTGGCCCAGTCCATGTGCTGAATATCAAACATATGACACAAAGACATATTAAAATAGTAGACAGTCAGATTAAGTTCCAAAACAGGCCTGTTTTAACTGGATACTAGTTTATCACCTAAAGAATAAACAGCGGTTTGTTGCCTTACAGGTGTAAGCCAGTCATTAAGACAGCTTGTGAAGTTTCTGGACCAAGATTTTCAGCATTATTAAAAAACATACTCCGACCCACCAGGAATAGTTGCAAAATATCCTTAAATCTATCCTGTATATGCTGTTGCTTTAAATCAAAGGTTTTTTGCCTAAAAAAACAAACAAAAAAAAACAATACAAAATCTAAACTTACTAGACTGTTATGATATGATGGTGAAGTGTAAACACTTACCCAAGAATGCTAAGGCAAACTTTTCCATTGCGGTAAAAGTTGGGATTGAAACGCACTGTGTTGTGCCCAGTGGTGATAAGTTTGACACGAGGGGGATGGATTGGGTAGTCAGGGGGGCAACGGAATAGGAAGAGAAAGAAGCCACCTTCATATGGTGTGTCAAAGGGACCTGTGATTAGTGCATGGATCTGCAGAAAATAATAATGTCCGTTACTGATGGTACTCATGATTCCAACCAACTTCTCAACTTCCATGAATGTACTCATGGAATGTACTTTCCACATACGTATGGGTGGTTGTAAACAAAAACATCAAAGAATGCACAATTTTGATAGATGTGAATATTAAAACATACTGTATGTTATATGTTACATATATAATGGGAACTTGTGGTTAAATATTTATTTCAAAGCTTGAAACAGTCAAAACCATTATTGTCTTGCAACACAAATGTTTGCTGTTGATTTGCATTAAAAATTCAAGATCTAACAATCATTTTGAATCTGTATCTTGTGTCACCCTGTCAATTACATTCCAAGACATTACTATAATATCAGTTTGCTTCATAATTATTACTCAAAGCTCACCTTGGTCATATCATGAGGATCAGGAACCACAAACATGCCAGGAGGTGGTTCCTTATAGATGGACATAATGTCTCTGTATGGGGATAAAAACAAAGAACATAAAGTCATTATGAAAATAACCACCCTCTCGGGGACAAAAGGTCCATAGTTCCTTTCTTTTTCCTGTTGTAGAAGTCCCTAACAGACAGGCATCTCCTTGGTGACATGGTAGTGTTGAACAATGCAATAGCATTCATTCTTCAGTAACTGTCTTATCCAATTCAGAGTCACAATGGATCCAGAGCCTATCATGGGAACAGTGGACACTTGGTGCTCACCTAAGGAAATTTATCGAAGTCAATTTACCTAACCGCTATGTGTTTGCAAGATGGGTGGTAACCCACATGCACACAGAGACATAAATTCGATCAAGAACCTGAGCTCAGGGTCAAACTGAAGATCTATGAAGTGGCCACAACAGCAACAAAAAATCTAACAAATAAGTTTGAAATGAACACATGTGAGTGTTCCTCACATAGCAAACAGATAGTAGTTCACACATTATTTTCATTTGGAATCATAGCAGTCTTTAAAATTTACATTAATTGACAATGGGCAAATCTGTATATCAACTTGCACACACTACTATAATTTCAAGGGATCTTGCCAGGCCTGCTGAAAGAATCATTTGCTGCAGCCTCACAGTTACTGTACCTGTGCCTGAATTCAGCATCAAGATGATTTCTCTCTGGGGTCCTGGTTGCTTCCTTAGAAAAGCTTATATCTGGTTAAGATTGAAATCATTCTACTCTACTTTCACCAAGTCTACAAATAAGGAACAAAAACTCCAACAAGGTTCTTGCACAATCATTTTGTACTTACGTTTATTAGGGATGTAATCATGACACAGTGAATCATCATGCAAAATGCACGAGACAAATGCGCGATTAAAATTGTCGACATGATCATTTTATGATTGTTATATATCAGTTATGCATGTAATACAATTGCACTTCAACTCATAGAATTAAAATATACAGAGTGCATAATGAGTGCGAGGCGTATACTTTGTAAAGGCCACCGGAGAGAGAGAGAGAGAGAGAGAGAGATAGAAAGAGAGAGAGAAAAAGAAAAATCATTAGCTCCTCAGTGGACACCACCACCTCTGTGCCCAAAAAAGAAGATATGGAGGTCAGAGAAATGTCATTATGTATTTATAATATTAAACAACTGTTTGTAGCATGCTTTTTGTTTAATTCAATACAGACAAAAATTGCACACTTTTTTTTCACTATTTTGCATTGTTTAAAATTTCGACTTAAAAGGACTTAAGAGTTAAAACATATTGTGAATCAAGTATCATAAACTGAATCAAAATGTGATTGGAGCTCATCATTACATCTCTAACATTTATTAAGTAGATGGATGTGTAAATTGCTGGGATTTAAACTTCAACTAAACTAGGCTCATCAATGTTATGAGGGCAATAAATTTAAGTCGAAGAAGACCAAGAAGTTATTGGGTCGGGATGGATCTTCGAGCAGGACATCAATAACACACATTATCTTTGTTCATGGAAAGATTGTTCAGGGAGAACAGAATCAAACTTTTGACATAATCATCACAGAACCTTGACCTAAACCCCATTGTAAAATACTCAGATGAGCTAATTAAAACGGTCCAAACACAGAGTATTCATAAGGCCAGAAAAATTTCAGGACTGAACAGGAGTGTTGTATTAAAACATGCAAGTGTGTGATGGAGAACTGTTAAATGATAGGAGAGTAAAGTTCCTTCTGAAGCAGCCCACTCAACCGTTTAGGCTAATGAGGTTTAAAAGTAAAGCCTGACATTATCAGGTAGATTGTTTACAAATGTTACGAGATAGTGTACTTTAATTCAATCACCAATCTTAAGCACACGTCTAAATAATGAGCATTAAAACTGGGTTAGTTAGCCTAAAAATGCACATAACTATTCACAATTACAATAAAATGAAAAGATTCTAACCCAAGGACTATTAACAAACTCATCTAGGGCAGGGGTAGCTCAGTGGTTAAGGTGCTGAACTACTGACTGGAAGGTCCCAGTGGTTCAAACCCCACCACCGCCACACTGTTCGCCCCCTGAGCAGGGGCCTTAACCCTCAACTGCTTAGTCTTTTGGCTGTTCCTGTTGATGGGTCGGCACAGTGGACCATCTGATCCATGCAACCTTTTAGGCTGGATGCCCTTCCTGAGGAATATATGATCTCATATATGATGAGATAAAAATGTAGGTCATTCTGGATAAGGGTTACTGTCAAATGGCGTAAATCTAGAAAAAATGATTTTAGTTTCTAGGATTCCACTCAATGAGAACTTATGTAAACAGATGGAACTCTACCAAAAATATTTCCATAACTCAAATTGGCTAAAAGGAAACAGCAGGAAACAATTTTGGAAATCTCAGAGAGCGAGAGAGAGAGCGAGAGAGCAACAATTATTTGAGAGGAAAAAAAAATAGAAACATTATCCTCTGGAAATGAAGCTGTGAACAATACCAGCAGCACCATAAATTTATTGAGGATTACAAAATCTGGCCATAACTTATACCTCATAGTAGTTACAGTCAAGTGAGCCATGTTCTCGGTTTTAGGTATAGAGACCAAAAATATGACACGACGATACGACCTTAACAGTACATAACACACATTTGTGGTCGCAAGTATGAATGACAAAACCTTTACTCATATGAGGTGGAAATATAAAGAGAATGCTTTTTCTTTATTTACTTCTGATTTTCAACGTAAAAAAGCGCCCAGCTTGCTGAATCAACTCTTTTTATTTGAATCGACTCCAAGTCTCACTGAATGACTCAAACAGTTAACTATGACGACAGCAGCGTGATCATTTAAACTGCGTGCTAATGTGCTCTAGGCTAGTTAGATAAAAGACGGCTTGAACGTGCTTATCCGAGTTGAAACCAATACAATTTGACCGGAGTATACCGTATCTAGAGGTTATGTGGGAAGATCATCCATAACAATACATATTTGATTAAAATATAATATACTAGCTAGCGAGCTAAGTGGCTAAACGGTCAGCCATGAAGGGTTCAGCTTGTTTAGAAAACACGACACTACACTTGTATTCTGTCCTGCTGTATTTGACTCAAACTTTTACTTTCTTTCTTTGATACTGAACGTTACAATGAAGCAACCTTTCAGTCACACTTAGAACTCGTTTTCAAATCGTGTTAATAGAACAAGGAATGTCTTGTAGTGAATAGTGTTTGTAAAATTTACCCTAAATGGTGATTTCAACTCGCGCCTGGCATCAGTAGTACATGATAACATAAACGAGTCTCTTATTTATTTATATAAACGTATTGATTGCCAAGTTGATTATTATGACAAAGTTTAGATATGCAAGCCAGTTTGAAAGAAACTGTATTTGGACGCTAAAACAAATAAGGAAATGGGAAATATATTACTATTTAACGTTACTGGGCGGAACGTAAGGTTAACTAGGAGTATCCCAGGTCGACTAGCTGGGCTAGCATGCTAACATTACGCCAGCGTTACCTCTTTATCCGCAGGATGCACTGCTGCGACGCTTTCTCGTTGTCCCAATCGGTGCTCAGGGTAGGGTCCCAGGACGTGGCGTGAATCTGAGACAGAAGACCCGCTCCAGCCAGATTCGCCGGAGCTCCGGTTAGCCCCAGGCCGATGCTCGGCGGCACGGCTGGTGGTAGCACCGAGCCGGTGGTGTTCACGACGCCGCTCTCCTGGTTGTCCATGTCTGAGGTGATGTGGTGCGCTACGCCCGGGGACGCTGCAGCCAGGCCGATCTCTGCAGCCACCGCGGGAGGAGGCGAGGACGGTAAAAAGTGACCTAAACTCGGCAACATCTGAGCTCCGTTGCCGTGACTGGACGTCACAGCTTCATTTGTAACGTCATCCGCCATCGTATCTCAGTTTTGCTGTGGGATTTTGAGCTGTCAGTTCAACCTGATTTCCTTCGATAGTTTTCAATTTCTCTTCCCTCAGGCAGCTGGCGTTACTGTATCGTCACAATGACACGAAGATAAACCATTTCTACGGCATCCCTGCTAGTTTCGTTGTTTGCCTGAAGCATTTCGTTTCCGTGATGACGTTGTTAGATAAACTCACTCTGTCCTGACAAGCAATTAATTTAAATCATACGTATTACACATATAAGGGGGAAGCCACACCTTTTTAACTAAGCACTCCAGCGTCGGTCTGTGTTCACCTCCGGTTAGTCTTCTCATGGCTATTGTCGTTTACTTCTCTAGTAAGGAGAAAAACTAATCACAATACCGCCACCTTCTGACACACACTTACAAGTGCGCTCAAAATCCTGTTTCACGTTATTAATTCGCATCGTATGCAGTGCCCTCACATGAAGTGCACTGCAACGTTAGGGATGGAGCCATTGACAAAATGGGCAATTTTTTAAATTTGAAAACGTACAATAATGTCATAGCAATTCAAGATAAGATATACTTCAACAGTTGTGTTCAAATATAAATGTCTTGCCAAATAAATACAAAAAAGAAAGCAAAATTAATCGAACAGACAGAGAACATCCGGGTTTCAAATACAAAGCTTAAATTTCCAGTTTTGTTGAAAGAGTAAATTTGCTAATGTAGATTCATAATTACACATATCAGTAAATACGAATGGAATATATATATAACGGCATCTTTCTGAATAAAAAATATATATAATCTTCTGTAAGATTTAGCTACGGCAGCTGTAAATCTTGGGGTAAAGCTGTCAACCACGCCGCCATCTTGGCGAGGGCAGAGAGCCAACCTGAGATGCGTCGTCTTCTTCTTGTCAGGTTTATGTCGGTTGGCAAGCCAACTGGAAAGCGCAATACCACCACCTACTAGGTTGGAGTGTGGCACGGTCGACAAATTATCTTCTCTATCGCTATGCTCGCTTTGACCCTAATAATTCTTTTAATGGGTAGTTAAGCTTTATTTTAACATTTACTGACTAGTCTTCTTCATTAATCAGCATTCTTCCTTATTAATTATCACAATTGCATAAGTATACAATGTGGGATTGTCTTCTTGTACACAGCTCTCACAGCTCCCTGTTGAGTTTTTTCCTATTTTGCAGATTTGTAAAGTGATTTTCAGCATTATGTATATATATATATATATATATATATATATATATATATATATATATATATTCCTTAAGAAGCCAAACCAAGCTTCAACTGCTTAGACATTTTGTTTGTTGGCTAATGAACTAAAGTGATCTACCACCTCCGAGTGAACCAGAGGCTGGAGTCAAATTTTAAAATCACAATGCTAATATAGAATATAAATACTAGGAATATTTACATATACATACATTTTACACACATCTGGTAGTTTTCCCATGCTGATTGCTGCTTTCAAAGTCTAACCACTATTTCCACCAGGAGCGTTTCAGCTCTAATACAGTCTTTGGAGTTGATCGCTTATGCTGTAATAATTGCCTGTGTTTCCACCAGGTGTTCCTCTAAGCATCCCAGAAGTATAAAGATATGCTCCAAATCGATTTTGGATCCGCTCTCAAATCCCATTAAGCACCTGTGTGATGTGCTGAGGACCCACCTTGCACTTTACAGAGGTCTTGTAGTGTATATGCCTCCATGGATCAGAGCGGTTTTGGAAGCACAGTGCATGAGGCTAAAGAATATTAGGCAGGTGGTTTTAATGTTATGATGAATAAGTCTATATCCAGTTGATTTCACCATGGCTATTAAAGGTTACACTGTTATCTTTATAATGTAATAGTATAGGTTATTGATTGCTTACAGTATTGCTGAATCATGTTTTTTTGGTGTAGTCCAAGTTGAGCTTATTGACTCAAAGGGCCAATACAGTCAATGAAATGTCCCAAGTGGGATTGTTCAAACTCAGCTCATAGCCAACTCATCTGTTTAATGAATATTTACTCCATCTTTTAACAAGAATAATGTAACATTGCATGATTTTTTTTAAAAAGGGAAATGAACCCTAACCCAATATGCCATATCCCGAGTGAATAATACCAAGTCCTGTTTTCAACTTTTCCTCATGCACTCCATTGTAACCACTGCCATGAACATGACAAACCTGGAGAAGGAAGAATGGTTTATGGAAACATCTGGAAAGAGGGAGACCCGGTGAATATTGACATCTACATGGGTTTGTTGATTTTGTGTGGTGTCTACAGATACCGCAACAAATCTGCACCCAGCTTATGGGATGGGGACATTGATGAGGCAATTTTTCAGGCTATAATGTATTTGCAGACCATCCCTATCCTGACATGTGTGATTCTCTTTGATGACCAAAACACAAGAGCAGCCCAAAGTCAACGCGACAAGCTGGGAAGTTTGGCAGAAGTGGCAAACATTTTTCAAAATTTTAACTTAAAAAAAAAAAAAAAAAAACTTTGGTAAACATTTCAGTGAAGTACTCTGTGATAAATAGTAACATATGTTTCATCTTGTATTTGGTAGAGTCAAAATAGATATTTTTTTCCCCCCTTAAAAAACAACGAGTGGTATGAAATAAGGCCTGCGGGACATATAAATAAAAGTTTGTAGTGTTCACTAGAGCCAAAAATAAGCATTCCCGCTGTTTTGACTTCAGTGTCTATGCTTCTTACTCCAAGCTAGGGGGATCGCTCGACACCCAGTTTCGAGTTTTTCTCACGCTAGTGCTTCGAAATGATGCTTCGTTACCTCACTGACACGTCACGCAGGGCGTCTATTGCGCTGTCCCATACCCCCTGTCCATTTATTCCAATGTTAATTATATCCATAATTGTCATGACTATATGTATGCTTGTGTTTTTGACGTGTACTGTTAATTATAAAATAAAAACACTGACGTTTGAATGTAGCTGTTCCCAAAAAGAATAAAAGTCCTTTCTCAACTACAAACTTGTCTGCAGCTTGTAAACGCCGTCCTTGTGAGCGTCATGTTATTAAATACACAAAACAAAACCTTACAATGAAAAAACATGTGAACGGCACAAGTGGTGTAGGGATTTTTTAAAACCACCAGATGGCGAAGTAGAGCACTGTGCCAAAAAGCTTCGAAGCATCAACGCAGTTTGTTGTAAAAGCTTCACTGCTTCGGAGGCTTCGTTCGGCACATCCCTACTTCAAGCAAATTAACTTGTATTTATCCTGATAAACAAGCAGCAGTGCAATGAATCCTTCAAGGCACAGGCAATTATATTTACAGTTTAAATAATGTTATTGTTTACATCACATAATAGAATGATGAGACTTATTTGTGCATGGCTGTTGGTACCAGAAGGGCTAGTTTCTACATTTCAGAAATTGCTGATAATCTGCAAATTCCATATACAATCTTTAGAGTTTACACAGGATCATGCAAAAACAGCGAGTGGAGGGTTTGCAAGCTGAAATTGCAGATCAGAAATTTGACAACTTAAATACACATATTACAGCTGTGATGAGCAGAAAATCATAATTGTATGACTTTGCACATGTAGAGTTTTTTCTAATAAATGGAAACAGTGAGGATATTTTTAATCAAATAAGCTTTTCAATGAACTTATTGTTGCTGACGATTTTTAGCCATCCATTTAGTTATTAGTGGACCAGTGACCACATGCCGTAAAACATGGTTGACTGCTGTACCATCTTTGATTTCAGTTTCAACTCGCATACATGAAACTGTATACATTCCCCCCCCCCCCCCCCCCCCCTAACGTAGTATGATAAAAAGGAGTCAAAGGCAGATAGTCATCTCACCAATTTATTCACTGTCCCAAACTGGAGTGAGAAATTATATAAAAACCTCATAGAGGAAAGGAAGGGGAGAAACAAAATATTTCTAGTAGTTTGATGGAATGAAATAGCCACAGCCCTGTGAGCTCTGCTTCAGACTCTGATCCCTGGATGGATGGTCATGGCAAAGTACAGATGTCTTAATTACATGGCAAACAGGATAAGGAATGCCACCATCAAACAGAAAAGCCCCATTGCTTCAGACAGGGCAAAACCCAAGATGGCATAAGAGAAAAGCTGTTGTTTCAGGGATGGATTCCTGTCAAGAAAATTGCAAAAAAAAAAAAAAAAGTTAACAGAATGGTCATGAGGAACCCTACACAATTCGTCACAAGCAGAAGAAAGCCAAACCACTTTGTATTACCATCATGAGACTTTAACCTGGCTCAACTGAAGCCAGGTTAGAAGAAGAACAGAAAAAAGAAGAAGATCAGAAAAGAAAAAAGGCACCATTTACAGGTTCTATTGAGAACTAGCAAAAATCCTTATTTTTGGATTCTTCTTAAAGTTTTATTTATTTTCCTTCAAAGGAACATGCATTAAATATCTTTCATGCCATAAATGTAAACATACCTGGCATAGCCAATGATTAGACTACCAAACACCGTCCCGATCCCTGCTCCGGATCCAGCAACTCCCACTGTAGCAGCACCAGCACCAATAAACTTCGCTGCAGTGTCAATGTCTCTGGAAACAGCGCTGGTCTGAAAGCTCCGGCTCACGTTCAGAAAAGATGGCTCATTCACAGGCAAGAGCGCTGCCTAAAAAATAAGTGCCCTTAGTAACTCATTAACCATGTTGGAACCACCCTCTAAGTGCATACCATCCAGCATCAGGTACCTTACCTGCTCAATTCTGGCTTCAGGTCTGTTCAAGATAGACACAGAGACAGGCCGAGCCAGTATTCTGGAGCTTCCACGAAGCTGAAATAATAAATAAGGGTAAAGGTGAATAAGGCTATAGTAAATTTCATCCAAACAGTAAAAATTTATTTGCATTTATTTTAAATGTTTTTTGGATACATCCATTTTGCCATACATGTATAATGCAAATTACTTGCTTGTTTTCTTGTGGCGAGGACCAAACATATTGAACACAGATTGCATTCTCCAGATCAGTCTCAAAGGCACAAATTGTAAATTATGAAGTGGTTACTAGAAACATTACACCGGATACATACCACAGAAGGGACAGTGACAAACTTGGCACAGGCATACATGTCTGAAGCCTGAAAAGATTAAAGAATAATAATAATAATAAAAAAAAAAAGTCATATATTCTGTCAAATATTCAAGGCAATATGGTTAAACAAAAGTAAACAGAAGATGATAAAATGTGTATGGGCAAAAGCATTTAAAGATCATGTCAGTTCTGAAAATTAAAATGTGTGGAGAGGATGTTCCATGGTTACATTACACTGAAATTATGAATTCATGGTCGTTACTAAATGCCCTTGATACAAGTGTAAAACGTAGAGCTACTAGTAATTTGCTTTCTCTGTGGCACAGTACAATTATTGGCACATTAATATTGACAGACTACTTGGGTATTTTTCTTCATTAGATTCTTCAAGCCTGGGTGTCATGGATGCATCAGGACCCATTACAAGTGACTGACTCACAATGATTGTCTAAGACACTTTTGACCCTGTTCAGACCCGTGCTTAGTGTAGTGCTGTCCACTTGTGATAGAATCACCCAAGATAAATGAGGGTCTGGATGGACAAATAATAGCAGCATCCAGAAATTGCTTAACTGCCACAGTTAAGTTTCAAACATTAAGCAAATGTCAAAGAGCTGACAAATTAAGTCACATGGGCCAATACTTCAACATTATTCAATCGCTCAGATCAATATGATACAATTAGTCACTGCAACGATTAAAACCTCTGCTTCTAAAGAAGAGATAAAAGGATTATTAAATGATTAAATGTTAGACATGTTCAGAGTTATTTACAACGTTTATAGAGGTGATCTGAGCACATGATCTGATTCACGCTGAGCTTTAAAATCAGTTGTAACTACTACAGAATGGAAGGATTATTAAAAAAAAAAAGAAGATCTTCAGTGCTTAAAAAAACATTTAAACTACAGTCAATCTATAAACAAGAATAATTTCATGTGATGCAACAATATTTGGGGCATTTATTGGAGCATATAGAGTTCCTGAATTTTCATCTCTCTTACTCATACTCAACATCTATACTGTTTTATTCTGCATACAGGGTCGCAGGGGGCCTGGAGCCCATCTCAGGGGACTTGGGGCACAGGGCAGGGAATACTATCGCAGGGCACATACACCCAATTACTCTACGGGCAATTTTGGGAATACCAATTAGCCCAATCTGCATATCTGAACTGTGGGAGGAAACCAGAGGAAATCCATTAAGCACGGGAAGAACTCCATGCAGACAAACCCGAGGCAGGAATCAAACCCTGGAGATGCACGGCAACCAACCACATCATCACCATGCAGCCTTCTGGACATTTAACTGAATAGTGTTCATGTGAACAGTCGATATTCATAGGCATAATTACTTTTAATTTAATAGCGAGTTGTGTCTATTTAGTATGCAGTCTTATTTATTTACATCTAGACCCATCTGTTATCAAAGATGGATCTGGTGACCCTCAAGCGTCTCTGAAGAATAGCCAATGGTATCGAACACAAACACAAATAGAGGGAAAGAAAATGTTAGTGTTTTAGAGGCCCCTCTGATGACAACTTGGTCAAGAGAACAAAAATATACTAAAATCACAGTAACCCTGCAGATTATACAGCCACCACAACCACAAGGCCAATCCTTACACACTATATGCAGGGTAGATTATTTAGTGTTATTGCACCAAAACCTTGGAATTCTCTACCACACTCTCTCCATTCTGTCAACAATATCTCAGTATTTAAATTTTTACTCAAAACTAACGTGTTTTCTGAATGTTATACGTCTGATTCGTTGATAGGAACTCCTCAGGATCAATACACCTGTCCTCTGCACGTCTGTCTTTTAGTATTTCCGCCCCCCGTCTGTACTTTAATGTCTGTTTTGTACTATGTTTACATTCATTGTAAAGTGTCCTTGAGCTCTGGAAAGGCGCTATATAAATAAAAAATATTATTATTATTATTATTATTATTATTATAAAACCTATATTTTAAAATGCTACCTAAAATCTACTGCTAATTTTAGACATTTTTCTTCTTATATTACCTTATCAGAAAGAAAGAGCACTAGAGCACTGCCTTTCCTGTTCAGGAATGCCCTCAAGGAAGCATATTATGTAGACATCTTCAGTGTGTATATTTTCCTTTCAAAGCTGTATGAATGATACCAATATGTTAATATTATAATGTTAAGTGGTCCTTAAGGTGCAGTGATGTACCTTAAATATCACTAAAATTTATAAGTCAACTCTTAAAAATTATAAAAAGAGAGCCTAAATGTACAAATATTTTGATGGTTAACAGTACTGTTTTATAATATACACAATTACCGTATAATTGAATGCAATTTCGAATATTCTATGCTTTTCTAATCAAAGTATCACTGTTGTCAATTTTGTAATGGGCAAGAAACATTATTACATAGGACAGCTCTAAATAATCAGTTACTCGGGTGCTTAAAGTCGTCGATAGGAACGAGTTACGGTCGTCACCATCATAAACATTTAGATTTCCACTGAGATCATCAAATAATTAAAAGTGCTTAAAGAAATCACAGACGAGGACGTTTTGTCCTTGACCATCCTTAAGCTGAATGCCCATTATTCACTGCTTTCAAAGCGGCAGGGCTCGACAATGGGCCGGAGCGCAGATGATTTAACTTGGACTTCGAGTGTAGCTTTTGGATACGGATAAACTCCTTTACAAACTATCTGCGAACACATTTGACATGAGAGCTTTAAACCCATTTAACGGTCAACGACATTCACAGCTAGCCGATTAGCCCCCTCTAAAGGGTCGTAGTAGATCTTACACGTTCATGCTAGGTACAGAATTTATACATTCCGGCTGATAAAAACAAAACACAAAAGCAAAGTCAATATTTAATAGTTTGCCTTTGGTCGCGCGTCTAGCTAGTATCCACAACATTTGACTCACCTATTTAATACACAAACACCAGGAGACAAACTTGAAGCTAGAGTCAATGAGCACCCTGTAAAACTGTCACCTTGTCATTTATAAGCTTATGCACCACGTCCTCAGCAACCATTGGGCAAATGGACACAGTCTCCATCTAAGATTGGCTGTAGGTCATGTCAACTTTCTATAACATAAGCAATAAAACCTCGAAAAGGCAGATAAGCGTTGGGCGGTTGGTTAAAATCATTATATGAGGCGGGGTTGTTCACAACGCTCATTTTAATTGGGCGATATTGCAGGAAATTAGGTAAGACGCACACTTTCTCATCGAATACGCTGCCGGAAGTACCGCCCCTGGCAACAACAAAAAAAAAGAAAAAAGAATCCATGTAGCACACACCGTAGGGCTGCAGGGGGCGACATATCCATAAGCTAGTCTATTGTGACACGTAAATTACAATAGGACCTTCCAACGGTATGTATGTATGTATGTGTAAAAAAAAGATGAAAGCAAAGATTTTATGGCTATAAATAATGTTAACTGACCACAAGACACACTCACACACACGCGAATGCGCAATAAAAACTGATAGAATCCCAATACCTTTCTATGTGTTATTTATTTATTTATTTATTTAAAAAAAAATTGGAACTCAATCCCTTAATGTGACTATATATTCTCACTATGTATTGAACTGTACTTTTCCACTTTCAAGTGTCCATGAATACCCCTAGCAAGCGGGAATAAAAATGAATATTAAACCTCATACTAAACGCTCTGCTCATATAACCCCAATCTTGTATAATCTCCATTGGCTGCCAGTTGCCTACCGTATTAAATTAAAAATTCTTCTTGTTCTTAAATCTTTAAATGACTTTGGCCCTCTCTTATCTTTTCAACTTGCTTGTCCCCTACATCCCGACTCGCTCACTTCGTTCTTCTGATTCTGGCTTTTTTTTTTTGCTGTCCCTGTACCGCCTCCCTTCAATGCGGGGTAGATTATTTAGTGTTATTGCACCAAAACCTTGGAATTCTCTACCACACTCTCTCCGTTCTGTCAACAATATCTCAGTATTTAAATCTTGACTCAAAACTAACGTGTTTTCTGAATGTTATACGTCTGATTCGTTGATAGGAACTCCTTTGGGTCAATACACCTGTCCTCTGCATGTCTGTCTTTGAGTATTTCCGGTCCCTCCCCTCGTCTGTACTTTAATGTCTGTTTTGTACTATGTTTACATTCATTGTAAAGTGTCCTTGAGCTCTGGAAAGGCGCTATATAAATTAAAAATATATTATTATTATTATTATTATTATAAAACCTATATTTTAAAATGCTACCTAAAATCTATTGCTAATTTTAGACCTTTTTCTCCTTATATTACCTTATCAGAAAGAAAGAGCACTAGAGCACTGCCTTTCCTGTTCAGGAATGCCCTCAAGGATGCATATTATCTAGACATCTTCAGTGTGTATATTTTCCTTTCAAAGCTGTATGAATTATACCAATATGTTAACATTACTGTATAATGTTATAAATGTATTAAAGCTACATAAGTGGTCCTTAAGGTGCAGTGATGTACCTTAAATATCACTAAAATTTAGAAGATTCATCAACTCTTAAAAATTATAAAAAGAGCCTAAATGTACAAATATTTTGATGGTTAACAGTACTGTTTTATAATATACTGTACTTTATAATTGAATGCAATTTTGAATATTCTATGCTTTTCTAATCAAAGTATCACTGTTGTCAATGTCCCATTATCGCCTAAGGAAAATAAATCTAAAAAATTAGCCAACAAATTCCCTGCATATGTGCGTTCCTTACATAATTCGGTTGTGATGTTTATGGTCACTGGTTGTAATGGACAATAATTTACATACAAAAATGCCCATCAAGGACAAAGTTATATGACCAGTTCTTAACTACCTGCAAAATATATAGTTTATAGCATCCAAGCTCCCTTTTCAGGTAGAACTCATAGTGACCAGTTCATGCCAAGCTGCACAGAACACTAAATGAACAGAAGAACAATCAATTTAAGATAGCTCACTGTGAACCAATTTAAGATAGCTCACTGTGAACCCTGTTCAATACCTATAGCTCACTTTGAACAGGGTTCACAGTGAGCCCTGTTCACTGTGAACCCTGTTCAATACCTATAGAATCTTTGCAGACCGAGTTTGGCCAAGTTATTTGCATCCTTAGAAAGTCTTTTACAAATTACAATAGTACAACATTCCAATTTAAAAAACACACATCATGTGTTCCATCTCCTTAATTAAATTGCCACTATAATTGCTCGTATGCTAAGTATTATGACATTATTTTGTCAATGTACACCCAAGATTTTTCAATACTTGTTCTTCATCCTCCTAATTCTGAATAGTTCAGGACATTACATTATTTAATGGTTGGAGCCAGAGGTGGGTAGAGTAGACAAAAAACGTACTTAAATAAGAGTAGCTATACTTCAAAATAATATTACTCAAGTAAGTAAAAAGTAGTCATCCAAAATATTACTCAAGTAAAATTAAAAGAAGTATTCGGTGAAAAGACTACTCAAGTACTGAGTAACTGTTTCATCATAATGTAAATTTTTTTATTTAATTTTTAAAAAAGAAATTATGAAAGCAGTTAGACAAAATGATAAAATGTACAAATTGCGACATTTCCGAATAATAAAATAAATGAATAAAACTAAATATATTTACAAAATAGCAAATTAAGGAATAAGAAACACAAATTTTCTAATCTCTCAATATAAAGCTTTTGAAATAAATACCTACTGTAGGTAACATATGTATGTTTGAACAGTGTAGACTATTTCCACTGTAAGATATGCTGTATATTCAGTTGCCCTGAAAATGGCTCATCAGATAGAAAATTACATTACACGTGTACAAGAGGTCTCACTTAACCATAAACTGTGTCCAGCAGAACAAATGTAAGAAAATTATATATTTTTTAGCCTCTAGTTCATTTGCTAACAACTTTATATATGTTTAGATTGCAACATTAAATAAAACAGCTAAACTAGTCGCGAAAAGTTTGCTTCACTGTCTACCACTGCTGAAGACAACCCTCCTCTTCTGTTTGGTGGGGACTCCATTTGACTCCATGCAGTTATTATAAATGCTATTATAAATACTGATTGGTCAAACGGAGTCATGTGATTATTGTTGCTACATCTGATTGGTGAAACACAGTCACATGGTAGAACCATCGGCTGCATTTCTCTGGCAAACACAAAGAATATCTAAAGTGTCGAATAAATGGTTAGAAAAGTACAGAGTCGAGTGTAGCCAAATGTAGCGGAGTAAGAGTAGCGTTTCTTCTTCACAAATCTATTCAAGTAAAAGGAGAAAGTATGGTGCAGTAAAACTACTCATAGAACTGCACTCTCAGCAGGAGGTACATTTGATAAGTTTTACAGATGACAGGGGCAATAAATTATAATGCTTTAAAGACCTGGAACAAGCAAGATTCTTTCTCTGTTTGAATAATGGCCAGCCTGTTGGCACCAAATGCACCAAATTTGACATCTTAACAAAAATCACTGAAATCGCAGTACCCACAAATATGCAAATCTTTGATCAATTCTATAAATAGATGAAAAAAAAATTGTTAGAAGCTTCATATTAGAGAATGGGATTTAACTATTGTACATATAAAAAAACTTTATAAACTTTATAAACACAATATGGATATTGCAATTTTATCTTATACTGTAAATTAATAATTAGTTTAGTAAGAGGCTAAAGCTAAATGAAATAATTCAACCCTCCAGATGCTCCTCAACATTAGCTCTTGTTGGTCTTTATAATACTTTTTGTAGCATTAATGTGTCCCACAACTTTCAGCAATTAGTGAAACAAATTATTTTTTTCACAGAAGACTTTATCTAGTTATAGCTTGTATAGACTATTTGAATACAGACTTTAAATTATATGTGATAGTTCATAACTTTAAGAGCTAGCTTACATAATACTGTGGTTAAATTAATCACAGCCATGGAGGACCAGTGAGAAATCTGACACCTTTAAATGATTTTCGGTTATGTCTTAGTTTATCGGAAATGGAGATCTACAGTCTGTACAGTAGTTGGTAGTCTTTGTACCAATTCACCCCCTTCAATCATTCATACACCATTAACCTGGACATCTTTATAGCTGTGGTATATAATGTATACAGTATACTAGATTTCATGTTTGCTTGTTTATACATTTATCAATTTACACATTAAATGATAATATTTCCTTTAAAAATGAAAAAAAAAATGTATATAGATGATGTGAACTAGAATCACAAACAAACAAAAAAAAATATATGCATTGCTTCAGCTCAACTAAATAGAGAAATTTTATGCGAGATTTATACATATATACTACATGTATTATATATTTATAATTCATATATCATTATGGCAAGATGAAGTTGGGTTTTTAATTGAGCTGGGTTTTTAAAAGTTGAATGTTAATATATAAAAATTTATTTGATATACACAAACATTTCAGTAACACATTTTATATTACATTTTCTATTGCAATGAAGAACACCAAACTATTGTTGTGTTTACTTTGTCTTACAATTCATTGAAAAGTTCCAGTGGCAGAAAGAAAACCAGACTGGACATTGTAAACTGCCTTCAGTTGCCCCTTTGCAAGTGAAATGTACCACCAATAAATGTTAAATGAGCACCCAAAAAACAGAGAGGTTGGTGGGGTTGGGTGTGTGTGTTTGTGTGTGTGTGTGCGTGTGTATATGGGTGGGTGGGTGGGTGGGTTTATGTGTATGTGTGTCTGGATTTGTATGTGTGGGTGGGGGGTTATTGAGGGGAGCAGAGAGCAGGTGTTAGTTACAGAGACTCATCCTTTCCTACTGACTACTGACGACAGTTCCTCATATAAGTACCTTCATTGCTGTTCTTGGCCCAGGTCTTTAACCGAATTGTGTCTGTAGTTTATAAATATCTTAATCATTGGTAAAAATGTCTTTTGGGTTACTTGGATGTGTGGGCTACAGTACTATCTTTAATTGAGGAGCTTAGAGGCAGGATTTGCTTTCTCAGACCCATTAATTTTTTTATGTTATTAAATGGTATTAATAATGTTAATCAATTATTAATTATTAATATACAATTATTTGTGTTTTATGTTAGAATATAAAGCAATTGTATTCAGTGTATTCAGTCTAACTGCAGTCTCATTGTGTGTGCCTTAGTTCCTAGAAAATAAGTACACATGGAGAGATAATTTCTTGCTTTTAAATGAGAGAGATGAGGTGTAGTCATAGTCAGTTGTAAGCTCAAAAATAAACATTAAATAAACATTAGACTCCGTTAATAATAATAAATCAATGATTTTTTAGAACTGTGGTGTCAAAAGTAATCATGTTTTTAAATTACTGTAACTAATTGTATGTGGACCATTAGTTATTATACCAGTATGAGTTCTCTGAAAGACTTCAGCATTCAACAGACTTTCAGCTGCTTGAAGAGTCAGCAGTGAATGGATACAACAGTACCAGCCCCCATTCAGACACAGTGTCAGCTCTGTGAAGCTTGAGAAGCTGCTGCTTTTTAATAGGCTGGAAAGGACATAAGGATTGTGAGCAGACATTCACGGTGTTATTACACTCCTGGGTTACACAGAACCTGGTGCTGAGGCTGGCAGAGATGAATGGCATGGTAGAGCAGCAATTAATAATGTTTTTACAAGAGCAATGGAGGCACACAGAAGCTGTGGACAGATCAGGCATTGTATTGAAATGTGCAGGTGAATTGATTTGGCCATTGGCTTTTCTGTAGAAATCATTCAGATTAATTGAAAGTACTAGGAGGAGAAAGCAGGGAGGTGGGAAATTGGGAGACCCATGATTTATAGGCCCTGCTCCAAGAGGAAGACAAAATGGCGACCTTACAGCTGGAGACATGAGGGGGCGGGTCTCACCCTGAATGTCATTCAACCATACTTATTGCCCCTACAGTTAGTATTGACAGGCAGACAATTTCGTGGCCTTAGAACAAAAAAGAGACTCAAGGAATAATAAATCACATAATGATGGTCATTACAAAATACACAATAAATAATGTATGTAATAGGATTATAATTTTTATAATTGTTTAAGCAACACAGTTAACTAAAGTGTGAACCAGAAAATGATACCATGATTGATAATATTGCTTAAGATTGATCTGTTGTGTGTATTACATGAGACAAATATAAATGTGGCTAACAACGTTTTGTCACACAAGCCCAATTAAAAAAAATGTTGTTAAGAAGAATGCATTACCAGCTAAATAGTAAAAACTGTTCAGATATAGCAATATATTTTTAACAAATAGAATACAAAGAACTATAGTAGTAACAACTACATCTTAACACATATTACAACTATACATCTTAATAAATATTAGAAAAAATACATATAAACTGCTAATGTACAAATCAGACCATACTTGGGCCATAACAAGGGTTTAATTCACTGTTTAAAAAGGTGATTGTAGGGTGTTGTAATTGTTGGTACTTGAGGGTATTGAGGTTTCCTTTTGAAATACGGCACATCTGAGTTTATGGTTTCTCTACCCTGGCATAATAGAATATAGACAATTCAGAGCAGTTAAATTATGAAATCTATAATACATACATAACTTGCAATTCAATAAAACATCATGTAAATTTTTAAACAATAGACATTGTCACAATGCAGTTTTAAATGTAACACTATATTCCCATATAGCAAGCGGGGTGTCACTGTGGCAGGTTAAAACTCAGAGATGACTAAGAGGTTTAAAAAAAATCCTTTAAGACTTCTCTATCTCTTATCACAGATTTCAGCTTATCCTGGGGATCGCAGATGTGCCCGTGACCAGCCAATTACTCTCTATTTGGAGGGGAAGCAACTCTACTCCAAACCTCTTTACCCTATCATATAAACTCTGAAGTTGAACCTTGTTTCCACTGCCTGTTAGCATATGTAATCAGAGAAATCAGTTCCGTGGATTCACCAGAAATCCGAGAACGTGGACTAAAAGATATCTTTTGCTCCACCAACACAATGAAATTAGCAGTGCTGTTGCCCATCCAATCTGTTTATTAATCTCACACTCACTTTTCCATTTTAAATATGATCAAGATATAAATTTCCTACTTAAACATCACCACGGGCAAGATCTCTCCCCTCACCTGTTGTCAGTATCACCACCTTTTCTGGGTGAGGACCAGGTCTTGGACTAGAAGCACTGAATCTTGGTATGTAAAAACGAAATGTAATAAGCTTAACAAACTTATCTTGCAGTTTAAAACATCTTTATACGTATTAGAACAAACACATATAAAGTACTAATGTGCAAATTGTATACCATAATTGGGCCATTACAAATTGGTTCAATTGATTGTGGCTTGCATTAGTTAGATAATAAAATGATATATTCTGTGTCTTTGCCTTTTTTAAGGTATATCTGACATAGTGGTTTAGAGAAAAAACAGTTTTCTGTTGTTGTTATTTTTTCTCTCGATTTAACTGTACTATTATTATTTTTAACTATAAAGAAATAAATATTTAATGACCTTTGCAAATCAAGGCTTATGAATGACATTATGTCATCTTTCTACTATTTAGTGGAAGAAATATCTCATGTTTTTCATTGAGTGCAGTATTATGAGTGTTTTGTGTTTTTGTGAGTGGTGTTAGTTAAAGATTAACCAGTAATGGCACCAGACCATCCATAAGTCTTTCTTGACATAATTTCTGATATCTTAGATAAGATATTGAATTGGTCCTGTTGATTTTACAGAATTATGGTTTAAGAAACACTTGTTATATATGCATTATGCTGTTGAATTTTTTTGTAAATACCATTTTTATTTCAATTAAAATAAGGATAATTTTTAACCATGGTTCTTTTTTTCCCTGACTCCAGCACCTGCACCAACACCATGTTGGTGTTAAATCGTTATCTACATAATTTCTTCAGTCAGAGATCTGCAGTATGAGGGAGGTCAGGAACAGAGGGTGGTGGGCTCTTAAGCCTGAAGGCAGACATGGGTTATGGGCAGCTGCATGTCTGTAAAGACAGTGGGGAAACAACGTGGTAGGCAGCACCATAGCTCTCCGATTACAGTACCTGTCTATAAAACCCACTGCTGCAGCAAGCATCTCTCTTGCTGTTGACCTCCCAGGGTCTCCAGAATCGTGTGAAAGATCTGGAGTCTACTTCACTTATTTGATGTCTGCACCCAGTTGTCAGCTTGCTTATTCAAAACAGACTGACAGCCACAGGATTGCAAATGATGATTAGACCAGAGATGCACCAGCTTGAGGAGGAGCAAAACCTTTTACAGCAATCAACTCAGTAAACATATTTTATTGGTGTAACATAGCAATGTATTAAGATTATGCCATGATCAAGAACATCTCACCAAAGTACCATAGCTGAAAAACAGAGAATTAATCATATACATATTAGACAGTGTCCAATAGATATTTCCAATAACTTGTGCCAGTCTTGTAAGCACTGCACCTCATTACGCTGACTGAATTGTAACTGCCTTTTAAAATTTCAGACATACAGTATGACATTCAGAGGCTGCTGAAGGACTCTGAGGAACTAGAGGTAAAGTTCAGGATCTTATTCAGCTCCAGCAAAGGCTGTTTTATTGCTATTTCTTTACTGCATGGTGTGGTGCACGCCTTTTTTTTTACTGTGCAGGGAGAAGTTTTAACAGTCGGGGAATAAGTATTAAGCGCCATATGAAAGATGCAGGTCCTCCTGAATGAGCTTCCTCTGATGTTGTTTACAAGAGGCAGGCCTTTTAAAGAGTCTCTTCCCTAACCACAGGAAGTCACAATGCCCTCTGCTTAATTATTGTCAGGGTGCATGATTTTTACAGCATCCTGATCATAATATAATACACTCAACATTTTTATGTTGGCCTGTTTTTAAGTGTGGAATATTCCTGACCCCATAATTTCCATTTTATAATTCAATTGGTCAATTTAAATTATTTAATTTAGTTCCTCTATGGATGAGTAATTAACCACACTGATACAAAATCTATGTATGTATATTAATAAGAATAAAGATTGCACATGTGTAACCAATGCTGACTGCTGGGAGTTAAGTTTTGTCATTTGTCCTTGATCTTCAGTAAGAAAGTATATTTACATTTTCATTCATAAAATTTCTCTCTGCATTTCTATTATTACATTTCTATATGTATATACAAATATATTTTTCTTTCTGTGTTACTGTAATGTGGACTATAGAAATTATCACAATAATTGTGATCTAGGGTTTTTTATTTATAACGACAAGAATTCTAAATATGAATTTTGCAGGCACATCAAAAGATGTTCTTTAATAATAATATATATATCTAATAATAGTTAGATTTGTCTGAAACATATTTTTCTTTGGAAGCTTTATCTATCTATCTATCTATCTATCTATCTATCTAAAGGTGGTTTCATAGGAGCGAAGTTATTGCGCATTCATTCATTCATTCATCTTCTATACAGATTATCCTGTACAGCGTTGTGGGGGGTCTGGAGCCTATCCCAGGAGACTTTGGGCACAAGACAGGGTACACCCTGTACAGGGTGACAATCCGTCGCAGGCCGCACACACACACACACACACACTATGTCTCTCGACTGTGGGACGAAAGCGAAGTACCCGGGGGAAAACAAGCATGGAGGAGAATATGCAAACTCCATGCACACAGATACCTGAGGTGGGAATCAAACCCGTGACCTTGGAGGTGCGAGGCCACAGTGTCTACCACTATTCCACGGGTGCTGTCATTTCTTGTACATTTAGTAGATTATTTGTTGTTGTTTTGATGTTTGTTGTTTATTAACTACAAATGTGAATGTACATGACATTTACCATTTTACTGTAATACTATCTAGCTACAATACGTATGATTGTATATAATAGTATTTTATACACAAAACTTTTAGATTGTATAACGTTTAGAAGTATTAAGTATTTTTTTAAAAAGTATTTTTAGTATTTTTTGCCATTCACTTTAAATGTAAGTACAAATCCATGGCGTTTAAGATCCGATCTGATTGTACGGACATTTTAAAAATACGGCCCTCTACCCAGATTTGTGGAAAACTCTCTTGTGGAAGCAATATGAAAAAAAAAAAGCCAATAATGTTGGCCAGAAGGTGGCATGAGAGACATGAACACAGAGCAATGCAATTCCTCTCCTCCAGGTTTCACAAGGTGCACGTTTAAGGCATGCATTGGTGGACTTAGTGAATGGCTCTTTGTCTTAAGCAGGCGGAATGTGCGATATATTACTCCATTAATACTAAAAATGACACCTATTTTTTAAGTTTGACTAGTTACCACATTAACACATCATTCAATCTTTACTTAAATTCTGTATGTAAAGCTGTGAAAATTAACAAGCATTTTTGTTCTGCATACAGGTGAATGTTTTCATATTTACACACAGCAAATTTTCATTCTTCAAATCTTTTATGTACTTGTGCTCATGAGGGGCTCATGAGGGGCTCATGAGTACCACAGACCACACCGCAAGAGTAACAAGCTTCGGGGCCGAGAATGATATTATTATTGGTCACTATTATTGGTGTTTTTCCGTATTTTTTATTGGAGGCTGGTGACAATTGAATTTATTCCCACATTATTTAGTCACACAACGGCCAATCTTGGAATGCCAGTTAGCCTAATCTGCATGTCTTTGGACTGTGCGAGGAAACTGGAGTACCTGGAGAAAAACCACCAACCATGGGGAGAACATGCAAACTCCATATACACAGACATTGGAGGTGCAAGGCGATGCATATCTATCACTATACTACAACTAATAGTATTAGAATCATCTTAACATTTCCAAATGTTACATTATAGGAACTGTGCAGACTCTGTGTAAGTGGGTTATGGATGGATGGATGGATGGATGGATGGATAGATAGATAGATACTTTATTGATCCGGAAGAAAATTTCCAATATCCAGTAGCACGGATAGTCATATAATAGACAATAAAATAATGTGATTAAGTTTTTATTTTCCTGAAGCGTGGACTCATTTTTTGGGAATGGACCCTGGACCCTGGAAGTACAAGGCAACAGTGTGCAACTTTTTCTTGTAATAATTAAATATGTTTTTACACATGTAGTAAAATATTTTAAGACTTTTTGTTTTAATTTAAATGAAAATGGCTTACAGCTCTTTTATGGTCAATCTATCAATCAATCATTCATTCATGCATAAATGTCTAAAATCTGAAAAGCATTTTTATTTATGCACTCAGTACTTGGTCAGGGCTCCTTTCGCATGAATTACTGCATTAGTGGGGCATGGCTTGGAGGTGATCAGCCTGTGGCACTGGTGAGGCAATATTAAAGACTGATTTGCTTTGCTAACATCCTTCAGCTCATCTGTTCTTTTTCTCTTCCTCTTAAGCAATACCCCATAGATTCTCAATGGGTTTCAGGTCAGGCAGGTTGGCTAGCCAATCAAGCCTAGTAATATCATGGTCAGAAGACCACTAAGTGGTAGTTTTTGCACTATGGGCAGGTGCTATGTCCTGTTGCATAAAAAATTGCCATCTCCATAAAGTTTGTCAGCAGCCTTTTTCATCTTAGCAAAGGAGAAATTCTTTTGACATTGTGTCTGGTTCACGAAAGGTTTGATACTATGAATGAAACAGTTGTAGTCCATTTCCTGAAGATGTCTGTGCATGTTGGCTCTTTACTCCTTGTAAAGCTCTCCCAAGTTCTTGAATTGGCTTTGCAAGTCAATCTTCCAAAGGCGGCCATTCCCTGTGGCTTGTGCACCTTTTCCTACCATACTTTTTCCTTCCAGTCAACTGTCCATGAATATGCTTTGATACAGCCCTTTCAGCAATGGCTTTCTCTGGAAGTCTTCCCCATAATGGTGCTTCAGTAATACATAGTATACTGAACATACTGCATGAATAGTAATTTATTTATAGTATCAATATTTTGAGATACTGGCCTTCTGGATGGCTGTAAGCTGTAATCATCAAAAATAATTAGTTTCACTCTATAAATTAAATAAAAAGCTTCACTAACACATACACATTTACAGAAACTGGAGGATAAAGTAACTCAAATAATCAGTCTTTGCAACCATGGTGTGCAGAAATGCATCTTTGTATGTTTCTGGACCAAATAGGACACCTTGATCCTGCTCCTACTTCTCTCCTGAAACTTTGCCACTCTGCTATTTCTGCACCTATTTCTCATTTCATCAACGCATCTCTTACCTCTGCTTCATTTCCGTTGCCACTAAAAACTGCTGCAGTTACACCTGTGCTTAAGAAACCCAACCTCGACCCCTCAGTTCTATCTAACTATCGTCCCATTTCTAACTTACCATTCATATCTAAATGCTACCCAACTCCAGTCCTTTCTACTTGATATCTCTTCGACCCTTTTCAGTCAGGTTTTCACCCCCTCCATACTACTGAAACTACACTTGTAAAGGTAGTGAATGATCTACTGCTTACTGGTGATTCTGGATCCTTGTCTATACTACTGCTACTGGATCTCAGCTCTGCCTTCGATACTGTCTCCCACAATTTACTTATTTCTCGTCTCTCTTGTCTGGGCATTTCTGGTACTGCTCTTTCTTGGGATCTGTTCTTGGCCCACTATTATTTACAATTTACATAATCCCACTCGGTCTGATCCTTCAACGTCATGGTCTTAATTATCACTTTTATGCCGACGACATTCAATTTTATTCCATCTGTACACCTACTCCATCTGTCCAAATTGACAAAATCTCTGCATGCGTAAAGAACATTAGAGCTTGGCTTAGCTTAAACTTTTTGAAACTTAACATGGATAAAACTGAGATCATTTTCATTGGCACCCCAGTACTCACCAGCAACATTTCCACTAATTTCACCTGCGAGCTTGCTGGCTATCACATCAAACTTCAACTTCTGTCAAAAATTTAGGAGTATTCTTCGACTCCACACTCTCCTTTCAGTCTCACATTAAATCTGTCACTAAATCTGCATTCTTCCATTTACGTCGCATTGCCCAACTGCGTCCCTTCATCAGTACCAAAGATGCTGAAATGGTCATCCATGCATTTGTCTCATCACGCATTGATTTCTGTAATGCCCTTTTCACTGGTTTACCTGCCAGCTCCATCTCTAGGTTACAATATATTCAAAACTCTGCGGCTACAATACTGACTCATACAAAACGCTCTGCTCATATTACCCCAATCTTGTTTGATCTCCATTGGCTCCCAGTTAACTACCGCATCAAATTTAAAATTCTTCTCCTTGTTTTTAAATCTTTCAATGGCTTAGCTCCCTCTTATCTCCTCAATCCTTGTCCCCTACATCCCGTCTCGCTCACTACGTTCTTCTGACTCTGGCCTTCTTAATGTCCCTCGGTACCGCTTATCTTCAATGGGGGGCAGATCATTTAGTGTTATTGTACCTAAGCTCTGGAATTCTCATCCACACTCTCATCCGTTCTGTTAATAACATCTCAGCATTTAAATCTCTACTCAAAACTTACTTGTTTTCTGAATGTTACACCTCGATTTGTATGTCTGTCTCCTAGTTGGGTTTTTTTTTTTAGTTTAAATGTTTCTTTATTTCAGTACTTCAATGTCTGTTTGTCCCCCTTTTTCTATTTATTGTAAAGTGTCCTTGAGCTCTGGAAAGGCGCTATATAAATAAAAATTATTATTATTATTATTATTATTAAGATCACACAGAGTTTTACGTCTCCCAGCCAAGAACACTACTCTGATGATATGGCTGAGACAGTTTAACATGAAAACAAATTACATGTACCACTGTCAACCATGTATACCTACATTGGTATGGTATCCATAAGCAGTTCTTTCCTTTCTCCTTTCTCCTCATCATTCTGGTATTGTCACGTTTATGGTGGAGGTGAAGGCGAGGCATAACTGCAGAGGTTAAGACGTTGTAGATGGTTCTTTATTAATATAAACAAAACAAACTTAGCACAACTAAAACATGAACAAACCAAACCAAGATACTATATCACACACGAATTCCAACTAAACAGATGCAAGACAATGGAAACAGAATTTAAAACAAGCTATATACCTTCAACTAATGAGCCACCTCGGTTCAGGTGAGTACTACCATCACCTGACCGAGGTGCATCATGGGAAGTGAAGTTTACTAACAAAAATTACAAAAAAAAAACCCCCACAAAAGTCTCTGTGCGTAAGGCGCCCTCTAGGGGTTAACCCTGACATAACCCCCCCCTCAAAAGGCGCTACTCCGGAGCGCCACTGGAGGTCCAGGGCATCCTCACCAAGGTCCCGGCAACCTTACACTGAGGCTGTAGATGGTGTCCTTTGGGCTGGGTGGCAGAGCACACAGGAGAGGAGAGATTCCTCCCTTTTTCTGAGACGGGACCGAAACGAGGTCTCCGAAGCCGGGCGGCAGAACGAGCACTGGGGCTTCGAGCCGGGCGGCGGAGCTGGCACGCTGTCGCCAAAGCCGGGCGGCGGAGGGAGCTCGTCGTCGTCGAAGCAGGGCGGCGGAGGGAGCTCGCCGTTTTTGAAGCAGGGAAGAGGAGCTGACACAATGTCCTCGAAGTCGGGCGGCGCAGGAATAAGTCCAACATGAACAAAAACCAAACCAAGATACTATATCACACACAAATTCCAACTAAACAGATGCAAGACAAAGGAAACAGAACTTAAAACAGGTAATATACCTTCAACTAATGAGCCACCTTGGTTCAGGTGAGTGCTCCCATTACCTGACCGAGGTGCATCCTGGGAAGTGAAGTTTGCTAACGAAAACTACAAAAAAAAAACAAGTCTCTGGGCGCAAGACGCCCTCTAGGGGTTAACCCTGACAGGTATAATATGATCTTTGGTTTATATGTCCACTGGCAGTAATCAACCTAGTAAGTTATTATTATTATTCAATTCAATTAAATTTTATTTGTATAACGCTTTTAACAATTGTCATCATCGCAAAGGAGCTTTACACAATCAAAATAATTATTTAAGTTTGTATGAATGTGAATGTGTATGAATCAAAAATGGTCAGATAGTCAAATAGTCCCTGATGAGCAAGCCAAGGGCGATGGTGGCAATGAAAAACTCCCTGAGATGGCAGTAGAAAGAAACCTTGAATGGAACCGCACTCAACAGGGAACCCATCCTCATTTGGGTGAGCAGAAAGCAGGAATTGATTTGCATTCATACTGTGTTAGGTGGCAGGCAGTTCAGTATAACAGTTGTTATAACAGATGTTAATTGATGTTAATATAATGTAGTTATTGGAGGCTCAGGTAGACTTGTAGGAAATTCCAGTCCTGAACTATCGAGCGACTGTGGCCAAATCCACAGAGAAACAGCTGTCAACATCAGGCGAGGCCAGAACCGTCTTCCTAGTAGAGTGAAACTGTTCCCAGACATCGGACGCATCCATGTGACAAGATCTCCAACCAGAAACGGGACACCAGGATGAGTCAGGCAGGTCCATAGGGCAGAGGGAGTCTGGATCAATGGCAGCTCGACAGAGAGAGGTAAAGAGAGAAGGCGGAGAGCAGAAGAGGAGATAACAGTTAGGTATGGTCACAGTCACATAATGTATAAGGTGAATGTATACACACGTGGACAAAATTGTTGGTACCCTTCGGTCAATGAAAGAAAAACTCACAATGGTCACATAAATAACTTTAATCTGACAAAAGTAATAATTTAAAAAATTTCTATGAATGTTAACCAATGAAAGTCAAACATTGCTTTTCAACCATGCTTCAACAGAATTATTTTAAAAAATTAACTCACGGAACAGGCCTGGACAAAAATTATGGTACCCCTAGAAAATACTGAAAATAATGTGACCAAAGGGACATGTTAATTCAAGGTGTGCCCACTAATTAGCATCACATGTGTCTACAATCTTGAAATCAGTCAGTGGGCCTATATATAGGGCTCCAGGTAGTCACTGTGTTGTTTGGTGACATGGTATGTACCACACTCAACATGGACCAGAGGAAGCGAAGGAAAGAGTTGTCTCAGGAGACTCGAAAGAAAATTATAGACAAGCATGTTAAAGGTAAAGGCTATAAGACCATTTCCAAGCAGCTAGATGTTCCTGTGACTACAGTTGCACATATTATTCAGAAATTTAAGATCCATGGGACTGTAGCCAACCTCCCTGGACGTGGCCGCAGGAGGAAAATTGATGACAAATCAAAGAGACAGATAATCCGAATGGTAACAAAAGAGCCCAGCAAGACTTCTAAAGAGATCCAAGGTGAACTTCATGCTCAAGGAACATCAGTGTCAGATCGCACCATCCGTCGTTGTTTGAGCCAAAGTGGACTACATGGAGGACCAAGGAGGACACCATTGTTGAAAAAAAAATCATTAAAAAAGCCAGACTGGAATATGCCAAACTACATGTTGACAAGCCAGCTCTCATGGACAGACGAGACAAAAATGAAAAAAGGCACATCAGCTCTATGTTCACAGACGGAAAAATGAAGCATATCAAGAAAAGAACACTGTCCCTACTGTGAAACATGGAGGAGGCTCTGTTATGTTCTGGGGCTGCTTTGCTGCATCTGGCACAGGGTGTCTTGAATCTGTGCAGGGTACAATTAAATCTCAAGACTATCAAGGGATTCTAGAGAGAAATGTGCTGGCCAGTGTCAGAAAGCTGGGTCTCAGTCGCAGGTCATGGGTCTTGCAACAGGACAATGACCCAAAACACACAGCTAAAAACACCCAAGAATGGCTAAGAGGAAAACATTGGACTATTCTAAAGTGGCCTTCTATGAGCCCTGACCTCAATCCTATTGAGCATCTTTGGAAGGAGCTGAAACATGCTGTCTGGAAAAGGCACCCTTCAAACCGGAAACAACTGGAGCAGCTTGCTCATGAGGAGTGGGCCAAAATACCTGCAGAGAGGTGCAGAAGTCTCATTGACAGTTACAGGAATTGTTTGATTGCAGTGATTGCCTCAAAAGGTTTTTTTTTTTTTTTTATAATTCCGTTGAAGCATGGTTGAAAATCAATGTCTGACTTTCATTGGTTAACATTCATAGAATTCTTATTTATTATTACTTTTGTCAGATTAAAGTTATTTCTGTGACCATTGTGAGTTTTTCTTTCATTGACCGAAGGGTACCAACAATTTTGTCCATGTGTGTATTTAGTGTAGAGTGCAAGCAGGGACTCGGCAGGACTAACTATAACAGCATAACTAAAATTGAGAGCCAGATGGAAACGCATACATGGGAGTCAATGAAGTGAAGATAAGATAGGGGTAACGTGCTCTTATCTTCTGGTTTTAGTGAGGACTCTGGCTGCTGCATTCTGAACTAATTGAAGCTTGTTTATCCACCTAGTTAAACAACCAGACAGTAAAAGCGTTGCAATAGTCCAACCTTGAGTTGATAAAAGCATGAACTAGTTTTTCTGCATTGTTTAGTGACAATATATTCCTTAACTTGGCAATATTTCTGAGGGGAAAGAATGCTATCTGGTGATATTGTCTACATGAGCTTCAAATGAAAGACTAGAATCTATAATTACATCAAGGTCTTTTACTGTTGCACTAGATAGAACAGAAAGGCCATCTAAATTTACAGTGTGATTTAAAATCTTGCTTCTAGCTGTATGTGGTCCTATGATTAGAACTTCTGTCTTATCAGGATTAAGCAGAAGGAAGTTAATTAGCATACAGTCTCTTATATCCTTTACGCATTGCTCAACTTTAGCAAGTTGGTTTCTCTGATCTGTTTTTGCTGAGACGTATAACTGTGTGTGGTCAGCATAACAGTGAAAATTAATATCATGCTTACAGATTATGTTGCCCAAAGGAAGCATGTAAACAGTGAGAACTAAACCGAATCCTGTTTGACACCAAACTCCACTAGAGAACATGCAGAATAATCACCATTTAAATCCACATATTGATAACGATCAGTCAAATAGGATTATTATTATTATTAGTAGTAGTAGTAGTGGTAGCAGTAGTAAGCTAATCAAGTTAATGATTCGCAACTGAATAATTATGAAAGCTTGCTGTAATAGGGTACTTTAAAGTTAAAAGTGACATATGTACTGTTTTCAGTTCTTCTCAGCCTAACAATAAAGAACTAAACACATATGTCACTTTAAACAAACATTTGCACTCTTCATTTGCACTGTTCCCACTTTGCACCATATCGGCCTTCTGTCGTGTGTTATCTGTTCCTTTTTGCTGGATAGATAAAGTAATATGTCTTAACTACTGTGATAGTCTTAGTTTGTGTCATTTAAGTTTTTTTTAACACTATTTTGTTCTTTTACGTTGAAATTTTTGTACTTAGTGTTGTTTGTAAGGAGACTGAGAGTAACGCAATTTCAATTCCCTATGTATGTAGTGTACATGTAGCAGAATCGACAATAAAGTTGACTTCAACTTGACTTTTTTGACTTTGACTGATCACAATAAACAAACAAGTAAGCTAACAGTGATCAAACCTTTTGACATTATTGATAATTATTGTTTAGAACCTAACATTGGATTTTCTAGTTTGTCATTAGTAACTATTAACTACAAATATTGAATTCATTAGTGTAGTGCTGTCACGATTGTCTTAATTAATTGTCTTAAATGGTTAACACCTGGAGTTCGTTCTGACCCATGGATTACTTTGTGCTTTGGACTTGTATGTTGACATTCAATTCCTGACTTTATCTACCAGAGGGCACTTGACCCCAGCTGCATGATCTCAGTTATAAGTGTAAACGTATGGATTTATTGAAGATGTAATGACTGTCAGGCGGCACGGTGGTGTAGTGGTTAGCACTGTCACCTTGCACCTCCAGGGTCCGGGTTCGATTCCCGTCTCTGTGTGCATGGAGTCTGCATACTCTCCCCTGCTTGGTGGGTTTCCTCCGGGTACTCGGGTTTCTTTCCACACTGAAAAAAATAATCCTTTGAATGTACTTGATCTTAATGTGTACATCGGTCCCACATCATCAAAATGTGACCAAATTACACAATTTTTGCCTGCTAAACCAAAATTTTTAATTCATGTTAAACTTGTGTGAAAGAATCATGTTAACTTAACATAATCTTTATTATTTACTGTAATAGCAATCGATTGTGTAATTGTAATGTAATTTAATTATGTCAATGATACTCCATTATTATTGACAAGTCTAACATGTTCTTTGTGCTACTTATGTACAACTAGATGTTATACCATAATGTATACCAGCCCTATTTTCCCATGCTTTAGTGACCCTTAAAGACAACTCCAGAGGCAGTAAATATGTAATTCATCTTTTTTTTATTAGGGAACAACAGGTACCATACTTTCATAAAACACTAACAATCTAATTCACAAACTAAAAAAAATTAAATATGTTGGGTTTAATTTTTTCTTGTCAACATGTTCCACAGTTAAACTCAACTAAAATTTTGTAAGGGTCTTTATTCACAACAAGATTACTGTCACAAGTATTTTAATAACAATTGGCACTGTTTAAAATGCAGCACAGAAATCGAGAAATTGAGAATATTATAGTCCAACAATACAAAAGAAATACTTTACACAATATCCAACATATTGTGTTTTTTTCCCCCAACACTTCTGTCAACTTTGACACATTTAAAGAAGAAGGAAAATTGTGTTAAACATTATTTAATTTACCATATTAACAAAATTAACAATTTATCCTATTTTTTGCTATCAAATGCAAATTGTCTCCAACCCCCCACAAGTTTCTGCACAGTCTAAATATATTGCATCCAAAACAAAACATCCAAACATTTTCAATAAGTACAAAAAAGGCCTTCATGTAGTGCTCGATGTTGTTTTACTCAAAGTTTGTTTTTAAGCATTTCTATCTTTGGTGAAAGTCTGGTAGCATCCAGCTGGAGGAAGATCCTCTGCAGTACCTCAAAGAATGTTTTCAGTGCCTGAGGTTCATTGCATATATTACACCCATTAAGAGCACACATGCAGTAGCGATGTCTCCCGAGTCGTGAAGCACTTCAACCACTGGAGGGGTCGTGGCATCACCTCCCTCAACACTGATGCTGGAGATGCCAAATACAACATGTTTAAGATCCCTCTCTGCAGCATGGCCATCTGTATCCTATTGTTACACACAAAAAAGCAAAAATATCTTATCTTATCATTTTTGAAGGCTAAATGGATATTGTGATATTCTGAAGAGCCCACCGGTACCGTTACTTTTGCTATATATACTTATCTACTTTTCGCCAAATAATGGAAAGACATGCAGTGGACCGACCTGTGACACGTGGCTAAATCCGTTAGCTGGCTAACTTCAGTCTAAAACAACAGGCCTCTCTAAAACTACAGAAGCAGGCCAAAGTTAAAAAACAAACAAACAAATATCTGAGGAAAAATCTTACCTTTTTCGGTCAAAACGGACAGAACGTAACGCACGCAGAGTCCATTAGCTTAGCGCAGGTGTAGTTTGATTCGTCTTGCTCTTCTGTTTCATTAGTGGTTCAAGACAGCTGGCGTCTCGCTACTGCCCCCTGCTGTATGTATGAAATGTTGACTTAACATAAATGTTTCGTGTTTAGACAACGTATTAGGAATGTGTACGGTCAAGTTGAGACAAAATTACGTTAACCTTAATCGAATTTTTTTTTTTTAAATCAACAAATACGATTATTATGAGTAAACTGAAAGTAATTATATTATGTAAAATGCACAACCTTGTTCGTTTTTTTGAGTGCACAGTCCAAAGACATGTAGGTTAGGTTAATTGGTATTCCCAAATTGGCTGGAGTGTGTGTATGTCTGCGTGCCATGCGATGAATTGCCACCCTGTCCAGGGTGTACCCTGCCTTTGACATAAGTCTCCTGGGATAGGCTCCAGGCCACCTGTGACCCTGAATACAGGATTAAGCAGTATGGATGATGAGTGACTGAGTAATGACTGTCATCTTCCTTATACCTTCATCCGACATGCAACCCCATGTTAATTTGCATGTTATCTTCGTCTTCATTTATTTCCAAACAAACGTTGAAGAATCATCACCCTGCCCAATGCAGATCCACGATTCATCATTGAATATCACTTTCATCCAGTCATCCACAGTCTATGACTGCCCACTGTATCCTTGTTTTTTTCTATTTATGTGTTAATGATGGTTGAATTATTGAGTCTTTTGGCTTTTCTGTATGTAAATTCCATTTCCTTCAGGCAATATTGTACAGTTCGTTCACTGACATTGCCTCCAGTTTCTGCCCTTTTGTTCATTTGTTTTGTTGTTTATTTTCAATTTTCAAGGCATATTATTTTAAGGTTTCTATCTTGATGCATTGATATCTTCCATATTTTTTCCTCTGCTTAATCTGTAATTGCAATTGACAATTTTCTTTTTATTATTATTATTATTATTATTATTATTATTATTATTATTAGTTTTTTTAAGACAGAAGGTTGGAACGTTAAATAAAAAATGTAAAAAAATAAATAAAACAAAGTTTTGTGGCATGTCTATGATAATTTTTTTAAAACATAATTGAACAATTGAATGAACAATTTCCAAGAGTGGCAATTCCACTCTTGGAAAATGATACCATTTTAGATACAATTTTAGAAGAGTAAAATTATTGGGCCGCATCAAGCAGAGAAAATAACTTTTAATTAGAGAAAAATTTTAATTACTGGAACTGAAATTACTTTAACCCTTCAACATATTATCAAATCCCAGAACTATTTGTGGAAGAGTCTTTGTGGAAAAAATGTGGTCAAAACAAATCATGAATGTAAACCACTTAAACTATTGGTGAAGTTGCATGGTTAATGATCAACAGCAAAAACCATAGCTATCTTAAAATAGTGAAAGTAAGACCATTTCCACATGCACACAATGTGATGAGAACTCACAGGACTGGGACTAAACAGTTGTGTGTCTATCAAAAAAATTTTTTTTAAAAAGGCTTTAATTTCTTAGCAAGCATAAGTGATTGGATTTTGGACCAGTGGAAAAGGGTCATGTGATCTGATGAGTTTAAATTCAGGATAAGAGGGGAAATGCATGATGCATTTTCATGGATAGTGCCTACCTCTGGAGGCAGTGCTATGATGGTTGCTACAGTTGGTTAGGGATAGGCTTAGCAAACATATTGTGGCAATAAAATGAAGTCAGCTGATGACCCGAGTGTATTGAGTGACCAGGGTGTCACATCAATTTTTCCTTCTTTGATTGCACAGGCATATTGCAGGACTCAAATTGTGAATGATTCGTTCTGGGAATATGTGGAATCATTTTCACATATGAACTGCCCATCAAATTGAGTGCTGTAATCAAAACAAAAGGTTATTTAATGAAATCTTAAATGGATGCAACTTTTTTGGACAAGCAGTGTAAATTCATTGGTTTCAGGTAGTTCGTTCTGTTCCCATATGAAATAAAGGTATGCATACTTCAGTGTACTTGCAGCCAGACTAATGACTAATATAGTTTGCTATTTTCTAACAACTAATTTTGAACTAAGTGTATTTAAGTTGTAAATACAAAAGCACAATTTTAAGTGTATTAAGTGTACTTTTATGTGCTAAAGTGGAACGACTTAGTACTTAGAGAATATGGTGGTGTGTGTACTAATGTACCTGACACAATAAAAATTTAAGTATATTTTTAATGTATTATAGGTACATTACAGGAATTTTTGCTGTGTTACAAATAGTCAAGTAATATACCATGAATATACCATGAATATACAGTATTCTTAGTGCAGCAGTAGCATGCTGTTATACTAACCAATTACCAATTTCAAATACAAAAAAAGTACACTTTGTGGTTAATATCAATATAGTTAGTTATTTCATATACTGTAATACACACAATCTTCTATACTACAGTATCACAAATGTGTTACCAGTACACTAAATGACCTTTATAAATAAACAAACTATAATTTATTTGTCTTAATTAAACGTCAGGTTGTCACACAAACACACAAAACTAAACTATAAACTGTTGTCTGAACAAAGACAAGCATCTTTATTGGAATATACAGTATTAGTTCAAACCTGGTACGTTGATTCTGTTACAGTGAAACAGGGCGAGAGCTACGAAGCATTATGCTAGAAGTAAAGTACATAAGATTTAGCAATAACACATGAGACAATACATTTTATAGTTTAAACTACGTTTTTAATTTAAAACTGCCTACCAAAAAACATAAAATGTACATTATGCTGATTAAACATCATTCAGCCGCTGCATTCAAACTAGAAGCGGACAACAGCGGAGCCAATCAGAAACAACCAGTCCGAATGTGCCTGCCTCCAGTTTCTGATTGGCTGGTATTGACCCGACACTTTAAAAAAAAAAAAAAAAAAAAGCGCCGCAATGTAAAAAAAAAAAAAAAGTAACAAGTTGCGCAGCTTTTTTTTTTAGTTTACCCAACGTTTAGATAAATTTGCTGGCCAAACAAAATATTTCTCATTGCTGTTTAGTTGACACAACGTGTACCCAGTTTAAAATCTTAAGTTGACTCAACTTGTAATTCAAATATTTAAGTCAGCTCAAGTAGCATTATTTGTTGTTGAATCTATCTATACTGTGGTTTTGTGTTTAAACAACTCCAGAGTGTTAAATTCACTTATACCACTTCAGCGTAATTATTTCTGCCGTGCAAATATTAACTAATCACAGTAAAAATATTCTGCTTAGATTTTCAAATAAATTTCTACTGGTGAAAGTGTTTGTTTAAACTGGGTAAGTAGCGTATTAATAGCTTGTTTTAAAGTAGATTTTTAAATCTGGCACATAACTGTTCTTAACTTGACTTTTACACACTATTTAGATTTTTGTACATACAGTAACAATGTGCTCTCAGTACATCCATTTTACATGCCCCTCACCTTGGACAACCTGTGTTTTATCTCATAGTGTCGCTTCACATACTGCCTACTGCTTTTTACTTGTGTCACGTTTTTGGAACATATGAGACAAACTGGTCTTAAACTTTCTTCCCTCAGGAATAGTAAACATACATAGATCTGTCCATTCATCTTTGAAAGATGGGTCTCCATAGTGTGCTTTCTTTTTTGGGGAGTAAGACATGCTATGTCACGCGCTTGTTTGTGTTTTGTGAGGATTTGGGTTTCTGTAGGTGCATTACGGTCATTTCTGTTTCTTCTGCATACTCTGCGTATGCATGGTAAACTATCTCGTTGATTGGCTGTGTTGAATGATGCGTATAGCCATGCCCACACCGAGGAAAATAGCGCTATATTTGTCCAAACAAGCACTGACTGCTGTGATGTAATCTGGCACATAACATCCTCGTAACATCCCTTTTACTCAACGTTTGAATTTCATTTATGGCAAATACCGAAGGGCTGGCAAAGTTTAATTAATTTCATACAGGCAGTTTTGAGTCATGCTGTGACAAAATTGGCTAGACAGACAGACAGATTTTTTTGACTGGTTTCTGCTCCTCCAGTGTATAACATGTAAAGTTATCGTTGAAAGAGAGAGTTCTGGACAATATACAGACAAAACATTTATTTCATTTATTTATATACTTACAGCTAGTTCCGTGTCTTGTATCTGTTGCTGCATCTGTTGTTATCACTATTTAGTTGAATTACCACTATTTAGTCACCTGTTTTTGTTTGTGTTTCTGTCTGGTTTATGATACCATTTAAGCTTGTTATTAATAAATAACTTCACATCTGCATTTATGCCATTCCTGGAGTCCATCTCATGAAAGCAGAAGTGAAGGCAGAGGTTTATTACTGTCCACAAAGCAAACAAATTAAAAGGGTAAAAAAAAAATATCAGTTGATATGAGTCGTGTGACTGAACATGCAAGGGTGTTTATAGTAGCATGTTGTGGGAAATTAAGTACAATCAGAATTCGTTATAATTTTGCTATACGTTTTACATAGCTTGATGGACAACAACTGTTGCTTAGCTCTGTGTTTTTTTTTTTATATATTTGATCAAGATCATACTAAAACTGTTCACAGACAGGAAAGTCACAGATAAGTCCTGATGTGTGTTCTTGATCTGGCTTGGAAATATTCATGTCACCAGTCACAGTTTCTTTTCTTGGTTTGCCAAGCCATTTGGAGTTTTTAAAACTCACCAGTGTGTTCTTTTTTTAAAGAATGTACCAAATAGTTGCTTTTATTTGTTTTGTTTTTGTTGTCTTTCAGATTTGTTATGATTTTTTTTTGTCTTAAGTCTGGCTCCCTTTTTCACAATTTTTCAGCTGGATTGGACTTCAACTGGTGGAGACAGTAAATCCTTGGCATCAGAGGGCACTGCTGAGGTAGGGAGATGGATGCATTGTTTTTCTGAAATGGTCTGCGGCAAGACTCAGATGAAGAAGGGCAAGGCTCAGATGGACAGGGCATGGACAGTTCTCAAAAAATAAAATATGTTCAGATGAAGAAGGGCAAGGCTCAGATGGACAGGGCATGGACAGTTCTCAAAAAATAAAATATGTTCTCAAAAAAGAATATGTTCTCAAAGCGGGGCATATCCTGGGCAGAACAAAACACATGTCAGAGCATGATATAGCTCAATTCCCAATGATCCTTTTAAGAGGATATGCACACAGTGTTAGGGGAAATATTGATGTCCTCATATGAAGACAGCAGGGTCGAGCCAATGTGGGAATTAACATATCTTTGAGAGGAAAAGGCTCATGGAATCTAAAGTTAAATGACAAATTTTACCCAAATTCTCAAATACCACTTTTTCCACATTTTGAAAAACTTACATTTATAAAGACTGTCATGGTTGATTGGTTCTCAACATCTGTAAATGTTTGGGAAGGGAAATTATTCTGAGTGTTGCAGTAGGTGGTTAAATGGCTTTTTATTTCCATGTACAGTTTGAAGAATTCATTTTTGTTAGTACCATTTATCAATTTAAAAATGAATAAAAAGATATGCATACAAAACAGGCTTTAGAATACTGATAGCAAGTAAAGGTACCAATATGTGTGTAAATTTAACAGTGGCATGGTTGATGTTTCAGAAACTACTGATCTCTTGGGATTTTGTACATAACTCTGCCTAGTGTTTACATAGACTGGATGAAAAAACAAACAAACAAAATATAGTTGCAAGCTATGATGAGCACCATGGCTTCCCGGGTGCACCATACAACATGTGTGTTTTTTGAGCATGTCCTTGAAGAACCTTGCACACTTCACACAGTATATAGTGCTGATGTCAGCTTGGGCCCCTAAATAATTGTGTGTGTGTGTGTGTGTGAGAGAGAGAGAGAGGTGTGTGTGTGTGTGTGTGTGTGTGTGTGTGTGTATGTGAGATGTGGGGATATGGCAGTGTGTGTGTGATCAGTGAATGTGTTTGTGCATGTTTGTGTGTAGTGTGTGAGTCCTTTGAGCTCTCTTATCAACAATATGTTCAGCATATTGTCCCTCCTTGCACAGAGTTTTGTATGAAATTATCAGATCAGCAGTTTCTGAAATCCTCAAAACCTATTTGGTTCAAGCAACCATACTGTGGTTAAAATCAAAGAGATCACACTTTTTCTCCATTTTGACCATTGACCTGTATCTGCAGTGCTGCTTCTACATGATTGCCTGTTTGGGTAACTACATAAATGTTCAGGGGTTTCTATTAAATTAGATGGTGAGGGTAGCTACCAGATACATGTTCATTGTCACATATACAATACTGCATAGTAAATTCTTTATTCTTTGCATATCCTTCAGATCTTAACACAGCCTTAACACACTTAACACACATGAGCCATTACCGTATGAGAAACAGAGTTTCCCAGTTATAAGAATTGTCCTCTTTAAACAGTACTGTGCTCTCTATGCTGGCAATGTTTGTTAAGAAAACTTCCTTTGACACAATTCCTCCATTTAGTGAACCCTCCAATGTGACCCATGCAAACAACACTTTCTTGGTGTGTGTGCGTGTGTGTGTGTGTGTGTGTGTGTGTGTGTGTGTGTGTGTGTGTGTGTGTGTGTGTGTGTGTGTGTGTGTGTGATTTAATTCATTTACAAGATGAATGAGGTAATTTCTAAAAAGATTGATATTATGTGGATTAATAGCATAGGTAATATTAGTTATTTATTCAATATAAAATTTTATTTTATTTTGTTTGTCATATTATTATAATGTAATATTGATGTTATTTGCCCATAATATTAATTTGTAAAATTTATGCCAGGTTCATGAACTCTGTTTATTCTTCTTTTTCTTTTTCTTTTTGCTCTCCAGCAGTGCACAATGACTGATGGGTAATCCTGCTTGTCCACTTCTAACAAAGTTTGCTCACTTGTTCTTTACACCGTTTACAGTCCCCTTTGAACTGTGCAGTTTCTCTACAGTTTAGAATCTTACTTAATTTGTGTAAATACAATATGCAGCCTATTTCTCAGGGAACTACTAGCCGACCTGTCAAATGGCTTGTCTTGTTGATAACTTTCCATTAGTTAATTATTAGAATTAATTAACACCTCTCTGGCCTCATCCATCCAAATTCTCTTAACAGTAGGATCTACATTCAGATCATCTACATTCAGAACACACAATGACAAAAATGTAAATAGTTCCTTATTTGCATGTAGAGGTAAACCTAACTTTGTACGTGCATTAGGCATCCAATGTCTATAAAATATACCCTGCGAAAGCATTATGCCTGTGCTAAATTAACCTGTGGCTAATTTAGGATTTATGTCAACAAGTACATCTCTTAAGTCCCCCAGGGCCAATGCTGCATTAGTAGCAGGATGTTGTAAATATCACACAGTGGTGTTATCTAGACAAAAGAGAAGTATTTATTTGGTTTATTTCACCTTCTCACTACCACCAGAAACAGACAGCAGCAATAGTCACAATTTTCACAATGTGCATGAGAAGGCAATCTCTTTTTTTTTTTACTGTCAGTTCCCACTCATTGATTATGTTGCAGTAGATGGCATCTGTTAAGTTATTATTTAACTTGGATAGGGGGAATAATATTTGGATCTGTATTTCAAATATTCACATATTCTAATCAGAATGGGCTTTATTGGCCAGGTATGTTCGTCATACTAGAAATTAATCTTGAGTGCAATGGCTCTCAGTGTGTTTTGAAAGGCGAAGAAAAAAAAGAAAAACAAATTTCTTCAGATATATGTAAATAGTTACAGGACACAGGTAAAAGTCAATCAAAGATAGGATCAATGCAAATGTTTCCAATTATCAAATTCTCTCAAGCTCCTAGTACAAATTATCTTAGTACAAGGGTTTTTTTTTTACTTGAGAGTGAAAAGCAGATATTATACAAGTACAAATGACAGCATGCATGTGTAGCAAAAACTGCATAACTAGGGTAGTCTAATGAGTGATATTTTTTAACATTGCAGATTTATTTTCCAAGTGTCATGGTGCATCAGGAGTTATCAATATTGTCTTGCACTTCCAGGGTTGGGAGTTTGAAACTTGCCTCTAGTTTGTGTACATAGTTTGGGTGTTTTCCTGTGCTTGATGGGTTTCCTCCCACAGTCTAAAGGCATACAATGTTCTATAGGCTGATTCAACTGCCTTGAATCGTTTAAGTAATCAACAGTAGAAAAATAATATTGTTTTTAAGTAGAAGCAACTTAAAGGCAAAATGGTCAGGACTTAATATTTTAAGTCAGTTACCTTTCAAAACCATGTCAAACCCATATTATTTCTAATGAAACAATAAGGATACCAAAATGAAAAATTCATGCAAATTCCTATTCTTGTTTGAACAATCGAATAATGCAGTACATTTTTAAAATATTGAAGACACTCATCAACATTTAAAGACACTCATCAAATGTTGCAAAAAATAAAATCTGCAATTTATGTTTGGATTACTAAGAATTTTGATTATTTTGTTGTTGATAATGCTCTTTGTGAATTACAGGACATTAAAAGTTTAAACAGTAAAACCTCATAAAATGAACAAACTTCCCACCACTTATTACAGTTAAATCTTAGTTTTTTTTAGTGACATTTTCTCTGACAATTAAAACAGTTTAAGGGAGAAAATGGCATCCTCTTCAGTGCAGTCAGGTGTTGATTACCATAGTCCTAACTTGTGAAAAACATAAAACTGCAAATGGCATTTTTAAACTGCATGCTATTACAGATAAGTCACGGCCAAAAAAATATTCATCCAAAAAGAGGGTAAATTGCAGAAAAGACCAAATTTACTCTGTGAAAAAAGTTCAACTCTCTCACAACATCCAGAAAACATGACCAGACATGTCCTCTGTGAATTGGCCGATAACAATTGGAAAAAGTGATGTATGCGTGTGACTCTAGGTAAAACTTGATAAGTTCTAAGGCCATTCCCACACATACCAGGGTATTTTTTAAAACAAAGATTTTTCCTACCTCGTTTTTAAAATAATTCTGTCCAAAAAATGACTTAAAACGTATCAACTCAAATGCATTTGAAGTCGATTAGATTTGCAAACAGTGAAAATGCTTACCTTGATGCTCATTTAAGGGAATATTTAAACCAATACATTGTACTCAATGAAAGAGGTTTATTTTTGCCTAGTCACAGAAAAACCCAGCTCTTGTGGATTTTAAATCACCTGTAACAGGTGCAGCTGAAGTAAGATAAAACACCTCAACCACAGCAGGTGGTCTAATCCATATAGCCTTCTGGGTTAGTAGTTTGATACCTATGCATTAGAGTCTTAATCACTTTATATCTTTATTTATGTAATGACAAAATGTGTTTTGTCTCCAACCTGAAATTGGTTGTGCCGTTTTGGTTCAGTGGGATTCCATATTGAGTCATTGCAAGCACAGTTAGAGTTGATATACAATTTGTTCTCAGCACATAGTGATTTCACTGGGGATTAGTGATTTCAGACTGTCCACCTCCTGTTTTGTCTGGTTGGTTCTTCTATTAAGGCATGTTTCACCATGCTACAGTGGATTGTGTCTAGCATGGGCTATAATGACAGGATTAGTGTGGTGTCGTCTGGTGTGGTATGGTATCTGTAATTTTGATAAGTATCTTTTATCAAGCTACAGTCTGTAATGACCATTTAGAAACGTAACCAAATACATTAAAATGTGCAACAAAAATTCTCATAGAAATGTATAAAAACAGAAATATTTCTTATGGATTTGTAGTTTGTCCTAACAACACTTGTTACAAGACTGAGAGATACACCCTGCCTGAGATGCCGTTCAACCTTTTTGCACATTCACAACTAGGGGAAATGTAGAAGCAGCAATTCAGTTGCTGGAGAGTTTTTAGGATGTTGTAGAAAAACAAAGAATTGCTGAGGAAATCCAGGGGTATATGAAAAGAACATACCCCCTCACAGAGAGTAACTTGAGCTCAGGATTGAAGAATGGACAGTGACAATGTCACTCACAATAATATGCCACCTTGCTGGCCATAGAATTTTTTTTTTTACATTATTAATTTTCTATTAGATTTACATACATTATATGTATGAATAAAACTAAAGAGGAAAAAAGCTATTAAGAAAAAATATTTCATAAATATTTTAATAGTTTTGTTTGTTATAAAGCTTTTGTAAGCTGAATAACTGTGTGTGTGTGTGTGTGTGTGTGTGTGTGTGTGTGTGTGTGTGTGTGTGTGTGTGTGTGTGTGTGTGTGTGTGTAACAGCATTTTGAGCAGCAAGGTTTTAGAAGATAAGTAAATAACAATGCTTTCTGGTCAATAAATCTTAAGAAATACAGTATATCATTTGTGCATCAAAAGTAAGTCAATATTTTTCAATGTCAAAAGATTCATCTCCTGTCCTGGTGCAGTCTACGTAGCTAGATTCTTGAATCATTTTTCCTCCTGAAAATCTGTCCTATTGTTGAATTTAGTTGTAACCTTAATCTAATACATTGTCATAAAAAAGTATTTACCCTTTCCTGATTTTTGCACATTTGTCACTCTTAAATGATTGAAATCATCAATCAAATTTTTATATGATGTAAAGATTCCCTGAGTAAATACAAAGTGCAGTTTTTAAATGATGATTTCATTTATTAAGGGGAAAAAAACTGTCTAAACCCTATGTGAATAATAACTGATTGTGCCAACACCCGAAATCAAATGTTTGTGATAACAATGAGTCTTTCAAATCACTGTGGGGGGATTTTAACCCACACCAGTGAGGTTTGGAGCATGAATGGCCTGTTTAAGGATCTCAATAGGATTTAAATCTGGACTTTAACTAGGACACTCCAAATATCATTTTTTTTATTAATCCCTTTTTATTATTTTTTAAGCCATTCAGAGGTGGACATGCTGGTGTGCGCTTGAGCCTGAGGTCACAAACAGATGGCCGGACATTCTCCTTCAGGGTTTTCTGGTAGAATGCAGATGCTGAAGCTGCAAAGCAGCTCCCCTCCATCATACTACCACCAACATTTGTTTGACTATTGGTATGATGTTCTTTTTATGAAATGCTGTGTTAATTTTATGCCAGATGTAACGGAATACACACCTTCCAAATAGTACAACTTTTGTCTCATCAGTCCACAGTATAATCAAGATAATTAATGAATATGGGATGTGGCTTTGTGTTCTTTTTGTTTACCAGTGACTTTTGCCATGGAACTCTCCCATGAATGCAATTTTTGCCCTCTCTTCTTTACTGTTTAATCATGAACACTGACCTTAACTGAGGCAAGTTCTTTTAAGAGTTTCTGAATGAGTTGTCATTGTGCTTTCTGAATAATTTTTGCAATTTGTATTTACTCAGGTTATCCTTGTGTAATATTCAAATTTGTTTGAAGATATGAATCATTGAACCGTGACAAAAAGCATGCCCAAAAAATAGGGAACAAGCAATTACTTTTTCACAGCACTGTATGCACCTACTCAGTACTATGAGTTATGCATAAGGCTTCAGTGGGGCAAATGTATATCTTCTCTGGAATCTAATAGTACAACTGATTATTCTGAGCTGCTAGCTAGACTTAGCCCAAGGCTAGCTCCACCTCTAATTTTGTGTACCTGGTCTGATGGAGGCCAATGGAGACAATAGGAACAAGGACAGGTTTTAGGATGTTGCATTGCAGGCAATGAAGGGTAGAGGGCTGGAGAATGAAGCCTACCAATCCTGGTGTAGGGTGAGTGTGGAAGTAGTACAGTGTTCAGTGGTCTTACACAGCCAGCACTGTAGGGATTAGACAGGCTGGAAAGTGTTGGCATACCTGCTACACCCACATGAGAGTACAGCTGAAGGGGAATGTGGGGCAGCAGTGGATATCCCAGCCCTGTCACTGCTTGGCTAACCATATAGGCACACAGATTTGGGTCCAGTGGATGAGGCCAGCTCAGGCTATGGTGCTGTCGTTTATCCTTCATCCTTCTGTTTTGGAACCAGACCTAGAATTACATGGAGGAAAGAAGACAATAAGAAATATAGTGCTATAGTGTACCTAATATATTTTTGTATAATGTAAAGTAATTCTTAATGTCATTTTTTTTGTTCTGAACTTGAACCTACCAAACAGGTGTTCATTTGATGTTCAGATTTGCCTTTTGATGGTAAAAGCTGCATATTTTCAGTGACTGTATTTACGTTAAGGAATACCTTTATGGTAGTCTCTGGCAGGTTGAGGGCCGCCCCCAGTTCACACCGTCGGGCCCGTGACACGTAACTCTCTTTGCAATACTCCTGTTCGAGGCGCGTGAGCTGCACTCTCGTGAATGCAGTCCGGTGCCGCCGACTCTGTTCTACGACATTTAGTAGGGGCATGTGCGTGCACGATTCCTGCTCCGCAGTGTCACTATTAGCATGAGACACGGAAGAGATTGGGGGGGACTCTCTGCCCTCTGCCACTGAAAAGTAAAAAAAAAAAAAACTATTTAAAGGCGTGTGGAATATTGAAATTATTATATGTTTAACTATAGGTCGAAAGTTTAAAAGTTATTCCATAGATGCAAACAAAAATTCAGCTTGGTTTGACAGATTACCTACTGTTAAAGACAGAACACGATCAAAACACTTTTGCAAGCTGCTTTCGTGAAATCGAAACAAATATATATACAAAGGTGTGTCTGGCGTCTTCGGAACCATATAAAATGACTCATTAAAGTCCTAAAAATGTTAAAGCAGAAGTCTTCAGAACTCATTCCAAGTCAGATGTTAAATTTCTCATATTAACGTCGTTTTAGGGTGTCTTTACGGAGTGCTAAGTAGCAGCTATTATTTTCGTTATGACATCTGAAGGGGTCTTGACTTCTAAAGACTTCGTACAGATATGAGAGTCTGTGTGCCCACTGTGTGTGGTCTACCAGTTTGATCGGGGTCTGTGCTTTGGTAGCGGGTACCATGCCCAGTCTTAAACTACATTAAAATTATTTACAGGTTTTACAAGGTATGTTAGGCCCAGCGGTGAACACCTACAACGATTGCTGGCCACACTTAAAAATCAGTTTCGCTAATGAGGTGCAGAATAACTTAGAGTTACTTACACATTGTTCCCAAACGATTCCCGTCTGAACTTTGACTTCTGTATTGACTTGTGATATTAATCCAAATGGATTTTTTGAAAGTTATTGCGAAGTTTTTTTTGTCATTACATTGCTTAAATTAGCAAGTATGACTTGTTGCGCTCCACGTAACGGAAGTTACCCTTGCAGACCCAAGCCAAGTTTGCTTTAAAAGGTGGACGATTGAGTTGTTTTGTAGCATTTGTCCACCCCTCCCTTTATCTGTTCTTTTCCTCCGCCTGTCCCGTCTTCCACCCTAATGAGAGACGCGCTCAATCCGCCGCGGCGCCGCTCGGTCGCGCGAACAAGAGGAGGTGTAACATTTTCTTTGGTCTCCGACCTACCTTTGTACTTTTTGTTATGGGAAATTACATTCGACCTCCCTTTGCTTACTGTCACAGTTGCTTCCCCGGAGAGAGAGAGGCCAGCCGTGATGGTTCCGCAGCTTTTGATGTTTATAATTTTGGAAGTAAAGAGAATACTAATGTTCTCGTGGGTTTAAATTCTGTGTGTTTTACATGACGGAGCATCAATGTGTCATGAAACGTGCGTATGATTTTGTGCGTGTGTGCAAGCGACCCATTAAAGAGTGAACATTTCATTAATCATAAAGCATCAATTTAATTTGAACCTCAGTCTCTTGAGGTGTTTAATTTATGTGTAAAAACTGTTGCTTTAGATTGTGCAGAGGTTTTACATGTTTCAGCAGAATAAAATCTCTGAGGAAATGGATTCAGATCAAATCTAAGAGAGTCATATTGATTAAAAAGAAAGAACGAATGAAACAAAGACAGTAAGAAAGAAGGAAATTTAGATTAATCACCACAAAAAAATCTGTAATGTTAAATGATTGCACATTTTTGCTTTCTTACTTTATTTATTTTTTGCTGACATATAAAGGCAAAACGAAAAATTATTATTATTATTATTAATAATAATAATAATAATAATAATAATAATAATAATAATACGTTCAAAAATATATAGGTTTCCTTATAGGTAATTTTTCATTGTGTCAAATTCGAAGGACTGTTTTCAAAAATTTGGATAATAACTTTATAAATGCTTTCTGAAATGGCTCTTCCGTCGCACTGAATGCTTTCATCTTTTGAGTTTTATAATTATGCAAAGTATTTAACCCCGCACATTTTAAAAGTTCTGTAGAATCATTTGAGTTTCCAGTTGCACTGGAAACCTGATATAAATTAGACTGAACTTTTTCTTGAAGGTGTATGTATGTAATCTATATTAAGTTCTAAATGCTAGGATGTATCTACATCTCTGTCTCCTCAGTTAATTTTGCAGTCTACTATGTCATGCATCAATCGTGGATCTTCCATATGGTTGCACTTGCACATATTTAATAATAAGAAGACATGTGTTTTGTCCTCATTAAGACACAAGTGTTGTTTCATCCAGTTGATGATTTTTTATCAGATGTGCCCAGGTTGGTATTGTTCTTTTCAGACATTCTCATAAGATTGGAACAGACGTCGCGTATTGATGATAAAATGGCGCTGGCGCTTTAACAATAGGACACGTCTAGTTCATTTGATCAGCCAAACCAGGTATATGTTTATAGCTTTATATTCGTCTATAAGCTTTCTGACTGGAGGCAAAATGTATGAAGTGATGTGGTAGGCTAAGGAAGCGTGGCTTGTGAATGGTGAAAAAAAAAGCAATTTACAGAGCCAGTAGTGCACACTTATCAACTGTAAAACCTAAAACTGTACTCCTGATCATCGGCTAAGAGTTGCCAGTGTCAATGGCGTTAACGCTTTCCATAGGGCTCACAGAACACGTACTGAGAACTTAAAAAAAAAAAAAAAAACTTAAATTGTAATTTTGTTTTCTGCCATGATATTATAGGGAAAAACTGATTGGCTGTAGAGTTGCTCTGTAATTGGTAATCAGCTTATAGTCCTCTGAAGAGGACACATATCACACTAAATATTGGCGTGACATTTAATTGAATCTCTTAAAGATTATTACAGTTAAATTATCGAATATAATTAGCTTATAATGTAAATACAGTACATTTAGTATGGCCAGACCATGATTGTGTATTCCTATTTACAACCCATTCTTCAATAAATGATATTTATTAATGACATATTTGATATGTCGTGTATCAAACCGTGCTACGAAAATCATTAGTCCTTGATCAACAATGGATGGAAATCTGTTTCAACATTTTTTTTAGTTCTCGTAGGTCTTTTAATTTTCTTCCTGATTGCATGATATATGCGCAGCTGGCACAGTTTTAATTGGTGTGCTCTCACAAACCCCCAAACACCCCTCCCCTTTCACCCAACCTTTGAAGCAACCCTTTCGAAATGGCCTTACACAAATCAAAATCAATGTTATTAATCAAGCAACACTTTCTTAATTAGCGAATAGAACATGACTGTCTAATGAATCAAACTTTTCTTAGTGTTCCTTTTGATAATGGAGCAAGAATATACACTTGTTTTACTTATTACTTATTAAGGACATACACTGAGGATGCATCTAGTTTGTTTCATAAACGCCCGAATAATCTTAGCCTGCTCTTAAAGATCAGAATAGAACATATATTAAAATATGTTATTAGATCAGTGGTTAGTTTGTTGCACAAATTAAGTTGTATGCATGTAATCTTAAAAGTGCGGATTGGGATGATGGTTAAAGTAACTCTCGGCCTTATTCGTGTGTCGTAATTTATACATTGTCAATATTTCACCACATAAACTATTCAATATGATAACACTGTGATAACATTGTAGTAAATTTGATCTATAATCCAAGTTTGTCAGTCCTTTTTACCATGTAGCTGCCTTATCATACGAAATCATTATGCACGTTTGTATCTTATAAATGCCTTTCAAGAGTAAAATATTTTAGTAATGAAAAATATGCTTGTAATGAATATAATTGTGTATGTGAACAATAGGTTGTGATGACAACTGTGCCTGCTATAGGACATCAGTAGGTGAAAATACATTTACATGGCCAGGGTGGCTAAAATCCTTTAGAAAATATGCACAGTTATCCGCCACCACTACCAACACCATCATCATATTTATCATGAACATCATTAATCAATTAGTCCAATTATTTTCAGTGGCCGCTTTATATTGAACGCTGGAACGCTGAATGGAGGGCAAGAATTCCACTCACAGTGGCAAAATGCACACACGGCCGAGGTCTCACCCAAGATATGCATTCTATATGTTCCAATCTACAAAGTGTCGCCTAAGGAAACGAAACTTCAGAGAAGCACAGTTACATATTTTTTCCCATGAAGATAAAAAATTGGTAACACTTCTTAGAAAAGTGATTACTCACTCACTTCAATTCATGATAAGACGTGTATTTTATAAGCAGTAGCACTTCCCATTCACCTAGAAATGTAGATATTTGCAAGGCACCTTGAGAGAGAGAGAGAGAGAGAGAGAGAGAGAGAGAGAGCGAGCTAGAGAGAGAGAGAGAGAGAAAGCATTTTTGCACCTTGATCAAATTCGTAAATGATAATGGTGCTTTTTTCCTATATCCATGCCACCAGGGCGTGGCCACTTGATCGGCACAGCAATCACCCTTGTAATCCCTGACCATCATGTAAATATAATTGGTAAAGCCACCCTATATATATATATATATATATATATATATATATATATATATATATATATATATGTGTGTGTGTGTGTGTGTGTGTGTGTGTGTGTGTGTGTGTTTGTGTCTCACATAATTCTTTACTTCTATTGCATTATTATTATTATTATTATTATTATTATTATTATTATTATTATTATTATTATTATTCGTTAATCACTAATTTTTTACAATTTTCTGTTAATTTACGTAAGCTTTCAAAAATACTTGTTAATTATAAGTTACAGGAGGAAGCAAAGCAATGGCCATCTCGTTGAGGCACAAGGAATAGCTGGTTGATCACGAATCTCTAATTAGCACATCCACTGGTAAATATGCATCAACGATATTTCTATGTGTTGTAAGCCTTTGCTTTTTTCCCGAAAACGATGTAAATGCTAATTAATAAGTGTTGGTGATAATATAACCTACTGGATTCCAACTGCCGCTAAACAACAACAACAACAACAACGAAGAAGAAGAACTAATAAATGGTGCTTAGTCTATTATGCCTGAATCCAGGAGTCTTAAATGATTTCCAGCTTATCATATGGTAGCAATACTTTCGCGAGTCAAACAGGAAAACTGACTGTCTGCTGGTTCTTTAGAGTGATTCAACACTCGCTCCATTAACCGAACATAGTGTTTAAATAACAATAATATTCATTTACAGTAAACTAGATTTTAAGTAAGTTTCTTCTATATACAAAAACTACATATGTAGTGACAGCAGTGACATGTCATTTATAAACACTGAGGTCATTAACATTTCTGGGAAACGCAAAACAATTAAATAACTGTCGGAACTGACAATGCAAATGTTTTTAAAACGTTACATATTACGTTGTCAAGTGTCATATGCTGCCAAGACTATTAATAAAATTACATATTGAAGGCATGTGTACCTTTGCTGTGACTGCTAATGAATCTTCACAGACAGGATAAATCTAAAGCAGCTCTTTATTTTGGATGATCAAATTTGTGCTGCATAAATTCCCAAAGAAAGCTACAAAATAACAAACCTTAGGACTGCAGTGACAAGTATAGACCTTCAAGTTTCTTTTCCCACACATACGCAACGCACACACACATGCACACGTATGCTATATACCTATGTGCAAACGTTTATTGAAGAGATAAGCTTAAAGACAGCAAGTATCTAAGCTGTTTGGACAGGCACTGTGAATAACCAAAACTAGGACAGAAAAAAGGCTTGATTCATATTACGCGTGTTGTAAAGCAATATAGATAACGATTAGTTGCAAAAGCATTTTAAAAACAAATGCAGACTTATTATTTAGGCAATTAGAACATCATTAGAATGAGTCCTTAACAACATATAGTGCATAAACATTACATCTTTATGATGCAAAATCGTTTGCATCGTTCCCGACGCGTCAAATTAAAAAAGAAAAAAGTGTATATCGCATAACCAATGTGTATAATGATAATGTATATATCGTTCATAATACACGTTCAGGTTTTTTCTAACAACTAAAAAATAACTATATTAATGGATCAACATACTTACCCATGAGAACATTTCAACTCGCTATTAAATGATTTTCACACATTTACACATGACCCAATAGACAACCGACTGTATAATTTAGGGATTTTATTTAGTTACGAGTTTCTGCATATTTCACTTCTTTGATAGGTTCTGGAGGTCAGTGAGATGTAATTACATATTTAAAAGGCAAATAACAGGAGCGTTAATGTGTTTCTCGTGTACAGTAGCTGAATTGCCATATCCAGAAGTGACAGTGGCAGCTGTAGCTACTTAATGAAACTAAGTAGCTCTTTTTAGCTGTTCTGTGATTGTTTTATTCATTGCGATTTTTGTTCATTATCTGTTATCTCAACTCAATAAGATCAATTATTTTGCCTTTAGATTATTTTCCTGTCGTCAGTGTGTATGTTTTGATGACGAGCTCAGAGCAAAGGTCTTGAACTTAGGAAGTTTGTTTAAGGAGGGATTACGTCTACGTTGCCTCCTGAGTAAGCCCTTCAGGGAGGGCTAGTCTCGTCGCTTTAAACTTGGCCTTGACCTTGAAGGCCCAGTCTGATCTGTAAAAGTCGAGCTTGTGTGTGTGTGTGTGTGTGTGCGCGTGTGTGTGTTTTGTGGGATGGAGCGAGTAGAGAGATGAGGAAAGGGGGAGAGGCATAGGGGTCCTGCGCGTCTTTTTTTTTTTTTAAATATTCAAAGCGCCAATTATTGCTCAAAATCTGTTGCACAACATGGTTCATCTAAAAATAATAATCATACTTTCGGGTTGTGTCTTGCAATTTTAATAAAATGTTTTGTCAAATGAACATTACAGAAATAGCTAAAGATTTAGAAATAGATTTACTGAGCAGGTCAGAAGCGATAGTGGCAACAAAAATTGACTATGTGGTACGAACCATTGTACGAGCGTATTTTTTCTATTATTAGGAGTATTTTTGCGGACAGACAGTTGTGGGAAAAAATTATATAAATGTCTAAACTGTTCTCTGTATATTCACATTACATCTAAGCGGTTAAGCATGGGCTTTTAGGAAATAGATTTTGCTGCGAGACAAAAAATATTTTTATGATATGACAAGAGCAATATTTACCCTTATTTATAACAATGTAAACGAAATTCAAACGATCATGTGGGCGACCTTGTTTTTGAAATAAAACTGGGTATCGAACCTGTACATTGAAATACAAATATTTACCTTTATAGATTACTAAATATCCATCCTTTCACTTGCACTGGATGCGAGATATACTGCCCAGTTTGTAAAGACAGTATAAGGCGACAAAAGAAATATGTTTTTTTTTTGTCACAGTTAGTTGTAAATCACGTGACATGTCTGTCGTCCAATGAATGCGCGCCAATTCTGACTTTATTTCATTGCGTCAATGCAGCTAAGCCGACGTAACCGTGTGTCCTGCTCTGGAATAAGGTCTTTGCGCGATAATTCTCCGTCCGAATGGTAAGCGTGCTATGACCACCTCCCTGGTCCTGAATCCTCGTTGGGCGGATACTGTAATGTTTGTGTATGAAAACAGTTTGGATGAGCTAAACAAAAACATGGAAGGTTTGGTTGGTAGCAGCAATTTCGCGGCCAACCAGTGCAGAAATCTGATAGCTCACTCAGCTCTGAGCGGTCACCCTTCCAGCCTTGTGCATGGTTCCAACTATTCCACCGTGGACGTGAGTACCTCGAGTTCTGGAGAAACGAGCAAGCAATGCACTCCGTGCGCAGCGGTAAATCAACCACCGTCCACGGGGCCTATACCTTATGGCTACTTCGGCAACAGTTATTATCCGTGCAGGATGGGGAGGGGTTCGCTTAAGACTTGCACGCAACCGAGCGCACTTGGCTACTCTGCAGAGAAATATATGGACACGCCGGTTACATCGGAAGAATACCCCACCAGGTCCAAAGAGTTCGCCTTTTATCACGGTTACCATGGTCCTTATCAGTCAATGGCGAGCTATTTGGACGTGTCCGTGGTACAGACACTAGGGACCAGCGAGCCACGGCACGATAGTCTCCTCCCTATGGACAGTTACCAACCTTGGGCTCTGGCAAATGGATGGGGAAGTCAAATGTACTGTTCCAAAGACCAGAGTCAAACCGGCCATCTGTGGAAATCTGCATTAGCAGGTATGCATATCCCGCTTAGGACAGCATGAAATTTCGTATGTTATAATAAAAACGGTATTTTTTATTATATAAAAATGTATTGTGAAGTTGTAGTTATTCTTAAATGACAACGGAAGGCCTGGTTTCCCTTTCCAAACAATATTTCAGTTGCGCAAAAGTATATTCCAGACAGCTTCGAACAATGAATGTGGGAAAAGTTGATTTGAGACTTTGGAGACTTGCCATACAGAAAAAGACAACTAAAGCCCTTTAATAATAACCCTGCTTGTTATGCGTTCCAGATGTTGTTGCCCACCAACATGACGGAGGCTCTTTTCGCCGAGGTAGAAAGAAAAGGATACCGTACACCAAACTGCAACTAAAAGAACTGGAGAAAGAGTATGCAGCCAACAAATTCATCACAAAAGACAAGAGGAGAAAGATTTCTGCGGTAACCAACTTGTCCGAGAGGCAGATTACAATCTGGTTTCAGAATAGGAGAGTAAAGGAAAAGAAATTTGTTGCCAAAGTTAAGAACAGCGCTGCATAATGGGAATTTGAGCAACAAGACATTTTTTTTTAAATCTGTGACTCAGATTAAAGACAAAATCCTACTGACATTAACTGGGATTGTTTGTTCTCTCTTGTCTGCGTATTGACACCGCGAACTAATAAAATTATTAGGGTCATTTAGTATAGAAAATACATAAAAAGACTATATTCCTGTAAAACTGCCTGCTTCAAAATATGCCGCCGTGGCATTTTACATATACAAGATAAATGTTAGAATGTTAAGCATGTCGATGTTGTTACTGCAGTAGAAAAATAGCTTGTTACACTATATACCCATCAATATTTCTTTCTAACACATATATGGCATATATTAAATGTATATGTATATATTACAATACGAAAATCACGTTAATCCTTATAATTTACTGCCTTAGCTTATTTTCATAATTGATTAATTTGTAAATTGTGCTAGTGGATACGACAAGAGTTGTCCGGTAAATGTACCATATACATTCATCTCAATTTCAAACAAATTACAATCTTGCTAGGGTGCCTAAACAGTCCTGTCAAGCTGTCACCCTGTAACGAGTTTATGACCACTTCTGTGTTATATTCTTCTTGTCACCCTTTTTGACAATCCTAGACACGGGACTTTCTATTCTTTTTGATACACCATAGTGTAAATATGGTACATCATATTTACAATTTATGTGGACCAACAATAAAAAAAATAAAACTTGTGTGAACGTTTCATGCTTTGAAAGGCGTAAATAAAAGACGATAAAAACTGACAGAAATCAAGACCTGAGTTTTTCCTTGTTTTGCTTGGGGTGGGGAACGAGTTTTGATGGTGGCAGAAAGGGGAAGGAGAGAGCGACTTGTAGACAGAGCAATTTAATAAGCTCTTAACCTTGACCTTGGAAATCACGTGTACTTAAGATAAGTGTGTATTTTCATTTCATGAAATAACTAAATCTACCACAAATACAACTCACATAAGCTTAGGTTATGATCGCCCCTTGTTAAAAGGCCGCTTTTGTTAAAATTAATTATAATTTGTCTTGTCCGTGGATGTTGTAGGCTGTAGCATTTATAATCACACCAGGCGTTTTGTTTGTAGAGAGTAGTCTACTTTTAGAGAGCTTATGATCTTCAATTCCTAGACTACAAAAGGTAAATGTCTTTCTTCTGGTTACCGCATGCAGGTAATAATGTTTCATTTTAGTTTAATTTACTTTATTACCACTGTTCATGTCTATACTGTTTAACAATGGCTCCAATATGAAGATCCACCCTATGGAAAATCAATAGAGACATGACGCGCCGATTTTGCACACCATTGGATTAGTGGTACGTTACTGGTGACATCTTTACCTTTCATCACCCTATTTTTAACCCATTCCGTGTGCTTTTATTTGATCTGCCTTCACTGTGCACAAGTTCTACAGATAACTTGTTACAAAGATTTATAAACGAGGGCTACAAAATATTTTTAAGCGTTTTCTTTTATTTATCCCTCATTGTCTGCATGGTCTGTCGATAACGTAAAATAAAGACATATTAAATAATTTCATACAGTTTGAAAACAATTACAATTACAATTTATTTTTACTACTGCATTATTTTTGCTCAATTGGCTTAGTGGTGCGTTTCTGGAGACATCAACTTTGCGTCACCCTATTTTAATCACACGTTCATGTGTTTTTATATGCCCTGCCGTCATCGTGCACACGTTACACACAGAAATTATTACAAAGATTTATAACAGTTTATTCCCGAGAACCTTGTTTCCAAGCGGCAAGAACTGCTTTAATATTGCTTACTTGAAGTTAATGACAGACTGTGCAGACTGTGAGGATTAAATTAAAGAAAAGTTCCCTAAATATTTTTATAGCACTCTTCTGTAAATTTCACAAATAAGTAAATAGTACTTTCATATCGATGAATGAATACATTATGTTACTTACCGTTCCCGCATCAGGAAATAATTAAGCGTATACTATTGACAATCCTACGAGTCATATATAATAGGCAAGTATTTTTGTTAAGAAATTACTCAAATGTATTTAAATAATTTATTATTTCATGTCGCACTTCATTCAGGATCAGTGTATGTATTAATTAACGATTACATAAACAAATCTGAAAATAGTGCATAGTTGTGGTCGTTATATTAACGTGTGACACTAAAGTTTACCTACTTATCCATGCCCAGAATACAGAATATAAAATGCTATACAAAATACCCAAAGCCTTTAGTCTCTGTCTAGTTGACACTGAACTTGACAAATCATTTTTAACAATGTTGTGTTTACACCTGGATTTACATGTCCTTTAGAATATTTAGATATCACAGAAATAAGGGGGTTACATTAAAATTATATTTCTACAGACTCTATGTTTTTAAGGTCGATCAAATAAGTGAATGCATCAACGACTCTTTTCAGCTGATAATTAACCAAGGGTGAGGTTCCTGATAACGATGAATCTGAGCAAATAACGAAGCGAGCGTTTTCCGAAAGCCTTCGGTATCAGATATTTCACGAGTTGTGCATAGTTTTGTTGGCTCCGCCCAGTCCAAGTCTGGGGCAAGCTGCTTGGGTCGTCAGTTAAACTTTAAATTGACAATACGCAAGTAAATTTAATAGAAAACTAAATTACTTAAAAAGCAAAAAGAGAAACGTGAGCATATTATTTTTTATTTATATAAAATATAAATTTTCTCATTAAAACGTGTCATACACAATCACATACACATGTAACTGTGCGCACGGTTTTGCATAGAAACTGGCGGCCTCTGTCTTTTTAAGGGAAGAACTGCAAAACAGCTCCGAATAAATAATTAAACAAACGACTCGGCTCAGGTTATTCATGAAGTTTAAGGTGTGTTAATTAGTAGTTAGTGGTTAGTAGCAATTATATAGCCTACCAAATTTTATATGGATGTTAAAATACGATTAAAATAATTAAATATAAAAAAAGCACGCTCAAAAAATTACCAAGTTTTAATAAACACCGCAAAAGTATATATATATATATATATATATAACTGAAAAAGTAAGTTAATCTTCTTAACTTACTAACAATATATATATATATATATATATATATATATATATATATATATATAGTTCTACGTGGCACTGGGAAATTCCTCACAGTTTAATCATTGTGTCTGGCTCGAATGACCTTACACCGGGGTCCAGAAGTAAATAGGAGCAGTAGGAGATGTGAACATGTACGAACGACATTCCTGTTCGAATATTTTAAAGATGCCGACCTTATATTTATATTGTGATTAGACACCTAGGCCCTGACTGAAAGGAGTACTCAACGGTAACGATATATACTTTTAATTTCTCAAACTAATCGTCCGCCTTCGAAGTGACCTAGCCGATGTCCTTCTAGTGAACTTTTGTTGAACATTTGGAAGTCCAACTGCTAAAATTAACAGACTTTGCTTTAGCTAGCTATATTTAAATTCACGATATAAATTCGCCATAAAAACATATTGCGGAATCAACGTTTATCGTTTTGGGGTAATATAAAACATTTACTATAAAAGTTTTCTATACTATAACAGCGATTTACTGAAAGCAGAGTGGTCAGTGAATTACTTTACGTTTCCAGTAAATTATTGTTTATCATGTTTAAGGTGTATAAAGTACTATATATCTTGAAAAATGTGATTTAAAAAATACAGTACACGTGGTTATTTGGCTGGATTACAACTAAACAAAGCTCAACAAACAACTCTAAAACCTAACAATGTTAAGCTTCTGCTTGCGCATAATACTGGTTCTAAAACAGTGCATATTTAGTGCAAGCAACGCAATGAATAGTTTAAGTCAGTTGCGTACTAGTATTCTTTATTTGCAAGGTTAAAATAATTGAATTCACATTTATGGTCACTTAGCCCTATCCTTTTCAATTAGGGTATGGAACACCCATATAGTTACACAACATGACTGTAGCTTACTGCAAAAAAAGGGTGTCAGATACCAGGGATTCAGTCACTTACAAGCACTCTAGATCTTTTTATTTGTTGGCACTGCTGATCAGCAGCGCAGAGCACAACATTGTCAAGTTCATGTCTAACACCACCCCTCCCCCATGTATGGCATCAGTCTTACCCTAACCCCCTCTACGTATTACCCTTTGCTTTAGCCTCGCCTGCCTGTCCAACTGGCTTTTGTTACGGACTTTGCAGTTGAACTTGAGACATCTTGTAAACTATAAGTAGTCTGGCCCCTGTCTGGACAGAAGTGGCCAGCGGGATCAAGCAAGGTACATAGGAAGAGGAGAAAATGTTTTACGTGGAAGGCCCCCAACGACGCGTATAGGAAAGTCTGTCCATAGCCAGAGCTGACCATACCGACACAAGAATGTGGTTTCTTGGCAGTTATGAGCACGGGACACGGCAGACTTTATAGCATTACTTAAAGGTCAATTATGAGGTTTTGAGATTTACTTAAAATATCATATACGTCCTTCATTACAGTTAGCAGTTTTACATTTTTGATTATCGTGAAATAGACAGAACAAAACTTGTGCAATAAAAATCTACATAAAAATGTTTATATGTTAGCTTAACAAAGCAAGTTATTTAGTTTAATATATTTAGCAAATTACATGTGTTTCCACTTTATCACTTGTACAAATCCGTTGAGACACGCTGATGACGTAATCTTTAACGCTTCAATTCAGTACAATTTTGTTTCTTTTGCGCTGTACAAGCATACTATTTATATTATGCATTAATACAGCGGTGTGTGCATTCAGTCAATTATTCTTAAAAGCATTTAAAATATATAGTGTTAGAATCGACTTAACCTATTGATTAAATTAGATGGCCGCTTGCCACAAACGTAGAACGTTTGTCTAACATCACCCCCACTACTCCTATTCCTACCCTTGCTCCTACTCCTACTAGTACTAGGCAATAATAATAATAATAATAATAATAATAGTAGTAGTAGTAGTAGTAGTAGTAGTAGTAGTGTTCATATAATGGTCAGTGAATTGTATATCTCATTTACACTACAACGACCACTTATGCAATTCATGGTAGCTGTAGTATGACAAATAGTAAACGAGGGTTCTTGAAGGAGAATAACATGTGGAATAGACCACCTGTAAGTAAATGGTTCACGTGATTCAACTAAATATCATATCATTTTAGGGAATTGCAATAAAAATGTAATAGTAAACAGTACGGTAAAACAGTAATAGTAAAAAGTGTGTGAAATTTTACTGGACGATACAAATAGGTTGACCATATAAAGTTGAATTGTTTTTAAAATTAATTTGACTGACTTTTTCATAATTCTGTAATTACAAACTCTGTAATTACAATGGCTGTAAAACTGTTGTGACGTCGTTATAATCTCCTTGAAACATACTTTCGGCAGAATTCTGATGTATTATTACACACACACCCACACATAAATACTTTAAGAACATCTGCATAGACTGAAATATGCATTGCAAATGCTTTGCAGCAGCTGTACTGTAGTGTGTACCGCGACACTGTCACCGTCTCCAGATGTGACCCATTGGCAGTAAACCTTCTGTGCTCAAAACTTCTTTCTTCATTCATGTCTTTATTGAAAATTTTTATATCGAGGTTAGGAATGCCGTCATTGGGCACAAACCACTGTGACTAACATTCAGCTGTAATCTGTTATTAGATGAAATCGGAAAATGTATGGACATTTAATTTCGTGACTAGCTTTGAAATCTGAAATTGGTTTGTGAAAACCTGAATATAATGTGATTGCTTTTACCAGGGCCTGCTGAGCCAGTTTGTAAATTATGTCCTGTAATGCTAATTTAAGCAGGTCAGTGCTACTTCATTCTTTTATGTCAAGGAAATATGCAACAATATTAAAAAAATAATATATTTGAATGGCATTAATGCATTGGACAAAGCATACATGCGACCTCTCACATACTACTCTAAGGCATCTCATTACAACTACTTCAGCTTGTTGCACAGAATTGCAATGGACATACATTTGAACATATTTCACTACTGCAACAACTACACATATCTCCACTTCATTCCAGATTCCAGATCAGTTTATACTTTTTACCATATCATATTTAGTTTTTTTTCTACATCTATGAAAGTAAATTATGTTTTTATGTAAATTATGTTTCATGACGGTCATATTGTACTGTATATGGCAACGTGGGTCCAATAAAATTTGAATATGGAATTGAACGATTTTCACATGCTAGTGAAAACTGAAAACTTTTCACATACTAGTGAGAAAAAGACATTCAACTTCGTACACTATGAATAACTTCAGGAAAATAATGGATGTAAGTACATATTTTTTCTATCTCCATTCTATTTTCTAGAGGGGAGGGGGGGGGGGGGGAGGGGGCAATAATAATTTTCTCCACTTAGTCAGAGACAAGATTCTCGGGTTCCAACATAGGTAGGCTAAACAAGGTCAAATTTTAGAGAGGTCTTCTGATTTGAACACGATTACAGTTTTAGTGACGACACTGGCTGGAGGTTTTACAGGAAGTCACTTTATTGAATTGTTCTCGCTCTGATAGTCACCCGGGACATTGTGCGGTTGCTATTTGACGTAATTGTCTGTTGGCAGTTGTAAAGTGTCATGGAAATATATAACAATAAAATAATTCACCCATGTCGCGTAATAAAGCCTGGCTGGGCATAAAACATATAAGATATAAAACTTTTTTTGAAATTCCGTTTTACTGTTTATTTTATTGTAGTTTTATTAGTGTACTTCCCAGTGTCGGTGCATTGCAAAGCTCGAAGTTTAATACATATCCTACAATAAGGGACAGTAAGACACAACGAACACTTATGTAAATTATAAGAAAAGATATTCGGATATCTGGCAAAAAACAAAACAAACTAAAAAATCAGCACAACATATTATCAATGCAGCTTGATGATGATGGCGACTATATTAATACTACTACTACTACTACTACTACTATTACTACCACCACCACCGCCACCACCACCAAAAAAAATAAAATAAAATGAATAACAATAATGAGTATTATTATTACTATTCTACCTTTCTGTCTGGTTTCCTTTCTCTCTTTATTTCTTTCGTGCTTTCTTGTTCTGTTCTTGTTGGCTTGCCTTGAACAACATCGCCATCTTCTGACCAAATACCAAATATAACAGCTCACAGATCTTGATGGCTTATTCGTCCAGAAACTCAATATTATCTATACGAACAGAACACATCATCACTATCTGATCTTTTTATTTACGATAAGGTAGACCATTAGTTTGGACAGTAGCAAAATATTTCCTTGGACTCTATACAATTTTTTATACTATTTTCGATTTTGTAGAAATTATATTGCTAATTAAGAATAGTTAGAATAGTTTTGTTCCGTGTTTATATAGAACCCATTTAAATTATTATTACTCTATTGTCAATGAAGGTGTTTAGTACACCCTAAAAATGAACCTGAAGATAATTTTTTGTTTTTGTTTTGGTGAAACATTTATACAAAAGATTGAGTAAATCTAAAAGTTGCAAAATTATATAAATATAAATAATGAATTGTGTAAAAAAAAGACAGTAAAAATCAAATAGACTTGAATAACTACATTTAATACAATGATGAACAAAATTGAGTAAATGTAATAAAAATCACATTAATTAAATATTTTAATCTAATTTAATTCTGTAATGTAATTCATACTGGTCTATCACAGAATTAATGTTACACTTAATTTTTAATCTATATTTACCCTTTCCTCAAGAAATATTTTAATTCAGCTCAATAAATCCAATAACACCAAATTATAAACAAAGCAACAATGCACACACCATGATAATGAAACATTTATTTGCCAAAACTGACAAGACATGAGGTCTAAACCCAACCTGGATTACTTTACCAATGACATAACATACAAATGATCATAAAAAACAGTAAGCTGAAATGATCTTATTAGTAAACAGTCTCTCAAACAATACATCTGCCACAAACATTATACAGTTAATATGTAGAAAGTAGTCTTTTGTACTAGAATCAAATGAGTCACTCATTTTACATCTGAAGAATTGCACTCCTTCACACTTTTCAGTTTCCTGTAAACTGTTGGATCTATACAAATGTGTATGCAGACCTCCCCAGGTCTTGGTTGCTCTTGGTCTAGTGCAGTGCATGCATGGGGAAGACTGCTGTTGTTCAGAAGATGATTGTCAGCGACCTTCACAAGGGTAAAGCCACAGAAGGTGAGTATGGAAATATATTCTCATATAGTTGATTGGAAGGGAAAAGTGTGGTAGGAAAAGGTTCACAAGCAACAGGGATGACCACAGCGTGGCAATGGTTTGCTTCTTACCTGGACGATAGGGCATATGAGGTGACATGGAGGGGATCCACATCTGCCCCACGCAGACTCTCTACTGGTGTCCCACAGGGTTCAGTACTTGGTCCTCTTCTGGTCTCCCTCTATACCCAGTCTCTTGGTAATGTCATATAATCGTATGGCTTTTCATACCATTGCTATGCAGATGACACGCAACTTATTCTCTCCTTTCCTCCCTCAGACACTCAGGTTTTCACCCAGATCTCAGCGTGGAGGAAGAGTGGAGAGGCACAAAATCAAATTTGCTTAAAGTCCAGTGTGAAGTTTCCACAGTCTGTGATGTTTTCGGGTGCCAAAACTGCTGTGTGTTTTATAAAATTCGAAGTGACTACAGCCGTCTACCAGGAGTGCCACAGACTGCTATCACCTCCATGCCATGCAACCCTGATGCAGTAATCTGTGCTAAAGTAGTCCCTAACAAGTACCTAGAGCACAAATAAATTGTAATTTATTATATTTGGATTTTTTTTTATTTTCATAAGCTATAATTAATAAAATTTAAACAAAAAAAGAAAAGGCTTGAAAAATGCCACCTTACATGTAATGAATCTAAAATATATGAGCGCTTTACAAATTTAACATTTAGCCAGATGATTGTTACCTAGATGTTTCTGATTAGTCACTGTTTCTGTTTTCAATAAATGCTCCCTGTACAACGCACTCAGTCAAAATCAAGTTGCAACTCATTTAGCTTATTCATTGGTATTCTGAACTTGTGGTAACCAAACTAATAAGTGGTTACATGTTGAATACTCCTGTAACATTTACCTCTTCTGTTTTTCTGTTTTTTGTTTTTATCTCCGTTCCACTTCTCTTCCTTAGTGGTGTTGGTGCTGTGAGATATCGAAAATATATAACATGTTTCACAAAAATAAAAACTAACAATTAAAAAATAAGTTTTACTTGCTTTTACTTACAAATCAAAACATACATAACACACATCAATATTTTCGGTCTATGTTACGTTCTCAACTAGAATTCTGAGAGAAATGTACATTTACTTATTGCTGATGGAGAATTTGATAAAATAATCTAATGTATTATGGATCAAACCGATATCAGGACACAAAGTGATTAAAATTAGCCCAACTTTACCAGCTTCTGTTTTTGCTCTACACCAAGTCTCTATAGTAACAGTGATCCATATTATTATTTTGAAATTAATTACTAGTGTCACGAACTCTAGGCAGTTCTGGCTGTTGTTACCACCAAGGGCTTCAAGAAGTCAGGCATAGGCGCAGAGGGAGGTCTTTTAACAAATTAAGTCTTTTAATAACATAATAAAACAAAACATAAACAGAATAAACACAAACACAACACTCACTCAACGTAAAACACACTTATACAGTGGACACGCACAGGCTTTCATGCACCACTCATCCAGGCTCCTTAAAAAAAAAAAAACGAACCTCACATACCCACACGCTCCTACGAGCGCCACACACATTCTCATACTGCGGGTTAGAGAATCAGACACACCCGCATTTCTAACAGAGAACCATACACGCACCCGCGCTCCTCTGAACGCATCACACACACTCGCACATTGAATAGAGAACCATACACGCACCCACGCTCCTATGAGCGAATCACACACACTCGCACATCGAATAGAGAACCATACACGCACCCACGCTCCTATGAGCGAATCACACGCACTCGCACATCGAATAGAGAACCATACACGCACCCACGCTCCTATGAGCTAACCACAGACACTCGTGCCTCTAATAGCACTCCATACATTCACACGCGCTCTTATGAGCTAACCACAAACACTCGTGCCTCTAATAGCACTCCATACATTCACACTGGTTCCTATGAGCGCCTCTCACACATACTGCCGCTTCTAACAGCGAACCAGACTTCTACCGGCTCCTATGAGCGTATCACACACACACACTGGTTCCTATGAGCGCCTCTCACACATACTTACGCTCCAACAGCGAACCAGACTTCTACCAGCTCCTATGAGCGTATCACACACACACACTGGCTCATATGAGCATATCTAACTCACACACACACACACACACACACATACCAGCACACGTCTGCTCACCACTCAGCCAACCCCAACCACAAAATACACAAACATAAATCAACTCACATCAAAACAATTCACAACCAAACAGAACTAAACATAATGCCCTCTTTGACGTTTATAATGCTCGACTCAGTTTCCCGAACAACCAGCTATTTATAACCACAGTTCAATCACCTGACCGAGGTGCCTTCTGGGAAACTGAGTCTACACACAAAACTACAAAAAACTAAACACACATGTCCACAGTGCCCTCTAGGGGCAGACCCTTACAACTAGACTTTTTTTTGTCATATTTTTCACCTTTGAAAGATGGTGAAACAAACATGGACTTGTACATTTTGTCATTAACATCAAATTCAATAATGTTTAAATACATGTTTTCTCTGTGGAGTACTTGAAATACTCCAAGTTTGTATTTTAATAAAATTTCAGCGCACTACATTCTAACTTGTGTAAAAAGTTTGAAGCAGTATTAGGGTAGTCTTATTTTAACAACAAGTGCAACATTATGCTGTTAATTAAACTCAGACTAGTTCTCCGCTGTCTTCTGCCAGGCCTCTTATGCCTGTAAGACATGACTGGAGCTGTTCTGGACTCAGAGCTGTGTTCTCTGCAGTGTTACTGCTGCTGGACGCACAGCTGATGCATTTACTTTTTTTGGACAGTTGACTCTTCCTGCATCCTCAGTGTTTAACCCTCATGTTGTGTTCGTTTTTGGCTCACATTCATAATGTTCCCAGTCACTTTTGATCAGGATCATTTTATTCCATTATAAAGCCACAATAATACATATCACCTGATGTTGTATTAGACCTTTTTATCAACTTGAGCTCTTGTAAACCTTACGGGTTCGATCCCCGGCCAGGCTCAATTCCCGTCTCTGTGTGCATGGAGTTTGCATGTTCTCCCTGTGCTTGGTGGGTTTCCTCCGGGTACTCCAGTTTCCTCCCACAGTCCAAAGACATGTAGGTTAGGCTAATTGGTGTTCCCAAATTGTGTGAATGAGTGAGTGTGTGTGTGCCTGCGATGGATTGGCACCCTGTCCAGGGTGTACCCTGCCATGTGCCTTAAGTCTCCTGGGATAGGCTCCAGGCCCCCCGGTTATTTATTTAACCCAGCAAGATGGGTAAAACATTAAATCCAAATGCTAGGTATAATGTTGGGTTAATTCTACCTCACAAATAGATTACTATTATTTTTATGTTTTACATGTCTATGGGTAAAACAGTTTAAACAGTTAAATTACTTTGATATACTGATATATTACAAAAAAACCCTCCAAGTTTTGCAAACCATACATATATGCAATAAACAACACCTAATTAATTGTACAAATCATAGAATATTTATTTTTCAAAATCACAAGATCAGATAATACAAAACAAGTTCAACAGCGACAGCATTACGATACTATTACTCAGAAGCACTAATGCCTGAGAGCAGTGCTGGTCATTATCTCCCAACATCAGGATGTAGGGGTACGGCCTTGACACTTCAGCCTGCTGGAGATAATCCATGGTGTCGGTTCCAACCTTAGTGAGAAAGAAATTAAAGAAAGTAAAAGTTTATGGAGACTTGGCTAGTATGCATATTTGTAAGAAGATTAGTGTTTTGTAAAACCTCAGCTTTTTATATGTTGTTGCTAACGCTAGCAACCTAGCTAAATGCTAGCGTCATGCTGGCACTACAGTTAACAGTTTAACTTTCATTCATCACTTCACCATCTTCATACACCCTGCAAGCATTTTACTAAATTCTACATTCTACAAAGAAAGCTAAAAAGCTCAAACATTTTTGCAGTTTCTTTCATACACATATGGGGTTCTTTGGTTTGGCTAGCTAGCAGCCATTGTCAGATAAACTAGCATGCTACAGCACAGACCAGGCTGAAAGTTTGAGTGTGACGTTAACATGGTAACAATAATAAATGTTACATACAGTAAACAAATTCAGTCATAGGTGAGTACCCAAAAGTACCCAATTCCCTGTAAATAACCCAGAAAAATTACCCAACAGAGGCAACCCAGCGTTTGGGTAGTAAAAACAACCCAGCATTTTTTAGTGTGTAGTTACATCTAGTTTAAAGTTGTCTAACTTCACACATTTCATGTTACTACAGATTTTCTTTGTTAATTCAGTTAATTTCCTTCATTTTCATTAAGGTTAATTTTATGAAAAAATATAAAAACTTTGAATAGAATTCCTACTTAACAGACACTATTATTAACACTTATACACCTACTGCAATTATCTAATCAGCCAGTGATTTGGCAGCAAGGCATGAAAACATGCAGATACTGGCCAGTTGCTTTGGGTAATGTTCACATCAATGATCAGAATGGCTTACATTTTTATCTCAGTGGTTTTCACCGTGGCATGATTCCTGATGAAAAACAGGCTGGATTGGATATTTCTGTAACGGCTAATCTTCTGGAATTTCTAGAATTTACTTAGATTGGTACAATAAATAAAAAATAATTGGCTGTTTTGCAAACAGAAATACAGTATCTTGCTGTTGACAGAGGAAACCTACAGTAACTTAGAAAACCACTCTGTTCAACTGCAGGGAGCAAAAAGAAGAAAAAAAAGAAAACATACCAGAATGCACAACACTTCAGTTTGTGAGATGGAAGGGCTACAAAAGAAGACCAAGTTCTACTTCTGTCAGCCAGAATAATAAGATAAAATAAGATAAGATAAACTTTATTGTCTGTTCTAAATAGTGAAAGGAATACTTCTTTGACAAGAATTGCTACCACTATTTGGGACAGACAATAAAGAGTGCTGAGGCTGACACAGGATCATTACAACTCAACAGTGAAAGACAGGAAAAACAGCCTGGTTTCATGAATTTCTCCTGAGACACACAAATGGAAGGATAATATGCTAATGTTAACTTACGTTAACTTATGTATTTAAAATATCATTCATGTAGATTCATTTACAATTGTTATAAGATTAATGTTTCAATTGTGATACTGTACAATGCCAAAAGGGAGATACAATGGCAAAAGGGAGTTGATAATCTTATCATTAATGAGAATGTCCTCTCACATAATTTAATAAAAAAATGTCATAATATTGAATATGTTTGTAGGTCTTTGACATGGTAACATGAAGTGAATCTGGGCATTTCAGAGTAAGAAATCACTCCTAAGTGGCCAAAAAGTCATGTAATTTGGATGTAATTTTCTTCCTACTTTTAGAAATAGGAGTAAGAGCAATTTATCAACACCCTGGAGCTCAGTGGTAGGTTTCTCACCAGCCATGCGGAATTGGTTAAATTCATAGTTAAATTCTCTCCTAATGGCCAAACCCCAGCCACAGGATGCAGTGCATGTCCCAAGCCTGGATAAAATGGGAGGGTTGCGGCCGGAAGGGCATCCAGTGTAAAACCTGTGCCATGCTGTATGCTGATCATTTACCATAGGCATCATGCAAGCAATTATTCCAGAATAATTCTGTCAACAAGAAATTTAGTTTCTGACAAATGGAAAGTGTGTGTACATGGCCCAAAGTAGTACCCACTTCTTGAAACCATGATTAATCCCATTAGTTGTAATTTTTGGGAGACCAGCTTTTATATACTTAGCATTAATACGTTAAAAATGAAAACCATTCATCTGCAAACTGCTACACAGCCAAAGCAATTTTTTAAACAGAACAAAATGTATGTAAGGAAACCAATACACAAAACTTCACAGTATCCATGAATATAAATGCTGAACAGTTTTATTTAACATTTATTTTCCTTTATTTTATATTGGTGGACCCCATGGTTATGAAGAGAATGTACATTAAAAGTCTGCAGGAAAATTAGTTTATTTCTATTGTGGTCATAGGAATGGTTCCCAACCCTGGTTCTGGGGACCCCGTGTCATGCATATATTATTGTTTTCCCTGCTCTACTACACCTACTTAGAAAAGGCTAGTAATTAGTTAATTAGTTAAATCACATGTGCCTGGAGCGGAGAAAATACTAAAATGAGATCCTTCATGAATGGATTAGTACATTGTGAAGCAATTTGAGGAGGGGACTATAATTTAGCATGTGCATTTTATTTCAGCTATATATAATTACAACAAGTCGGTGTAAGAGACATCATTCAATATATGCAAAGTTCCACTCAATAACTAAATACTCTCATTTATTATCTTCAGACTTTGCATGTAGATGCACATATGGCTGCTGGCCCTGACAGCATATCAGGACATATGTTCAGGGCAGAGGTCGAAAGAGTAATAAACTTTTGTACTCAAGTACAAGTACTGTTACTTCAGTGAAATTATAAAAATCTACTCAAGTAAAAGTAAAAACCAGCTCATTAAAAATTTACTCAGAGTAAATCCCACTGCAGGGGTGGGATCAGGATTCTAGCATAGTTCAAAAAAGACAAGCGTATATAAAGTTCAAACTAACTGTTTTTATTTGAAGGAACACCTTTGCATAATAAAGCTGTTGCCTTGAAATCAAAGTTGTGTAATATGGTGTGACAGTTTGTGCCAGATAACCGAAGGAAAAAAGAACTCAGAGCCAAGAATAATGTTCAGCACAAAACCTTTATCTGCCTTTTTTTTGGTGGGGTGGGGGATTAGACCAAGTATTGAAGAAACATCTTGAGTCATCATTTAAAGACTCCGCTGTACGGACATCTAGAGGAAGTTCATTCCACCTCCAAGGTGCCAGAACAGAAAAGAGTCTGGATGAATGTCTTCCTCGATCCCTGAGAGATGGTGAAACAAGGCGAGCAGTGCTGGAGGATCAGAGGGAACATGGTGCAGTGTGTGGTGTGATTAGAGCAGAGAGGTGGGTGCTGGGCCATTTTTAGCTTTTTAGGCGAGCATCAGGGTTTTGAATTTGATGCGGGCAGCTAAAGAAAACCAGTGCAGGGAGCAGAGAAGTGGGTGGTGTGGGAGAACTTAGGAAGGTTGAAAACGAGACGCGCCGCTGCATTCTGGATCAGCTACAGAAGACAAATGGTGCACAGACGCAGACCTGCCAGGAGTGAGTTGCAGTAGTCCAGTCTTGAAATAACAAGGGACTGAACAAGCACCTGAGTAGCCTGTGAAGAAAGAAATTGACGGATTCTTCTGATATTGTAAACATGAAATCGACAAGAGCGAGTATGGTTATCGATGTGTGGGGAAAATGACAGATGATTGTCCACAGTTACCCCAAGATTTCGGGGAGTGAGTGGAGTGATCTGATTGTTGTCCAGGGATTTCACAAAGTCTTGACTTGGGGATGAACAGCAGTTTGGTTTTACTCAGGTTGAGCTTTAGCTAATGAGCTGCCATCCAGGATGAGGTGCCTGCCAGACATGCTAAGATCTGGTTGGAAACCTGAGTGTCTGAGGGAGGAAAGGAGGGAATAAGCTGTGTGTCATCTGCATAACAATGGTATGAAAATCCACACCATGATATGGCCTTATATACCAAGAGACTGGGTATAGAGGGAGAACAGAAGAGGACCAAGTACTGAGCCCTGTGGGACACCAGTAGAGAGTCTGCGAGAGTCAAATGCAGCTGACAGGTCCAGGAGGATGAGGACAGATGATAGTTTAGTTGATCTAGCAGCATGGAGCTTCTCAGTGACTGACAGAAGGGCAGTCTCTGTGGAATGTGCCATTTTGAATCAAGATCGGTTGGGATCATTAAGGTTGTTCTGTGAGAGATAAAGAGACATTTGTTTATAAACAGTCCTAGAATTTTGGGAAAATAAAAGAGAGGCGATACCAGGCGATAGTTGCTATCTTCTGCCGGATCCAGGCAGGGTTTCTTGAGGATAGGAATAACCCTTGCCTTGTTAAAAGCTGCCAGAACATGACCAGAATATGGAATGGCTGATGATGGTTGTGGTGAAGGGAAGGAGGTCTCGTGAGATAGCCCGGAGCATTGTGGAAGGAATTGGTTCTAATGAACAGGTGGTGGGGTTGGATGCTAAGATGATCTGCTGAATCTCATCAGATGACAGGTTGGAGAATTATGTTAAGGGAGGGGAGGGAAGGTCCTGAAGAAGTTGGGTTGGGAGCAAAGGACTGGCGGATTGCTGCAATTTTCCTTTCATAGAATGTGGCAAAGTCATCAGCAGTCAGAGAGGATGGGGCAGGAGGAGTCAGTGGGTTGAGTAGTGAGGAGAAGATATTGTGGTGTTTGCCAGGATTATGTGCAGAGGCTTCCAGCTTTTCCCTTTAACAGTTTTGGCAGTCACAGTCACGTCACAGGAATTTTGAAAGAAGTGTCTGGTAAGAGACAAGATCTGCATGAAGCTGCGATTTCTTCCATCTTCTCTCTGCAGTTCTTCTCTCACCTGTTGTTATGCAATACATCAGACAGCCAAGGAGCAAGATAAAAAGTCTACCTTGATTTAGAGGACAGAGAAAATAGAAGATCCATGGATGAGGAGAGAGATAAGAGGAAAGTTTCAGTCGCAGTTTCTAGTGGTAGAGAGGAAAAGGAGTCTGGGTCTGGGAGGGATGATAGGGTGCATGAAGACACAAAGGAAGGGGAGACAGAGTGAAGGTTCCTGCGGGTAAAAGAGACATTTTGGTGGTCAGCTTTAGACAGACTAAGAAGGGTGATGGTGAAGGACACCAGGTAATGATCAGATTTATGAAGAGGAATAGTAGTGATATCTATGACTGGGGAAGAGCAGCAAAAAACGAGGTCAAGGAAAAACGAGAATTCCCTCCCTTGTGTATGGGAGGGCAACTGTTTAGAGTTAAAGAGAAGGAGAGGGAGAAGGAAAGAGAAGTGAGTGAGAAGGGAAAGTTGAGATCTCCTAGAACAGTGAGAGGAGTATTATCAGAAGGAAAAAGACTAAGAAGCATGTCCTTTTCATCCAGAATTTTCCTAGAGGGCCAGGAAGATGTTAGATAACAAGAATGTGGAGGTTAATTGGAGAGGTTACCTTAACAGCAATAAATTTAAATGATGAAAAACTGAGATGAGACAAGGGGATAGGCAAGAAGGACCATCTCTTAGACAAGAGCAGACCCGTACCACCACCTCTGCTAGTTTCTCGTGGAGAGTGAGAGAATGCATAGGAAGAGGATAGGGCAGCTGGTGTAGCTGAGTTCTGAGGAGATATTCAGGTCTCAGTTAGAAAATCAAGAGAGTAATGGGTAGCTAGGGCTGAGAAAGTCTGCTTTCTTTACCGCAGATTGGCAGTTCCAGAGGCCACCTACTACCAGTGCAGGGCAATGAGACATATTCAGTGCCGTTTATATTCCACCACAGGCGGACACGGTTACTGCCTTATGTGAGCTGCATGAGGCACTCACACAGCACCAAATGCAACACCAGCACACTGCGCTTATTGTGGCGGGTGACTTTAACAATGCCAACCTCAAACGCGCAGCACCAAACTTTTATCAGCATATCACCTGCCCCACCAGGGGAGAAAGGACACTGGATCATTGTTATACAACAATCAAGGATGGCTACAGGGCACAATCTCACCCCCCCCCATTTGGGAAATCCAACCATGCCACCATCTTATTCATGCCAAAATACAAACAGAGGATTAAACAGGATGTTCCGGTTCAGAGAGAGGTCACGCGCTAGACGGACCAATCGGTGGCCGCTCTACAGGACACACTCGATGATGCAGCCTGGGACATGTTCTGACGCAGCTCTGATGACATCAACATGTTTAGCGGTTGTGAGATTCATCAGGAAACTAGCAGATGATACCGTACAAAAAATGACCATCAGAAAGCTTCCCAATCCCAATACAATGTCTGGAAAGCGGTGAAGGATGCGAAGCAGCGCTATGGGAGGAAACTATTGTCACAGCTCCAACAGAGTGACTCTAGGAGCCTGTGGCAGGGATCAAGAACAATAACAGACTATAAAGCACCAACATCCGGTATGATGAACACGAACATGTCTCTGGCAGATGAGCTGAACACCTTCTATGCTCGCTTTGAGGCTGCAGCTAAAGACACTATCCATGCTAATGCTAGCGGTTCTATCGGCTGCAGACAGGAAGACACTGCTAGCACCAGAAACCCGTTCATCATCTCCGAGCATGACGTGAGGAGAGCAGCAGGAAAGCAGCAGGACCAGATGGCATCTCAGGTCAAGTCCTCAGAGCCTGCGCAGACCAGCCAGCACCTGTGTTCAAAGAGATATTCAACGTCTCCTTATCTCAGTCGGTAATCCCTGCATGTTTTAAAGAGTCCATCATTGTTCCTGTCCCTAAGAAACACCATCCTGCTTCCCTCAATGATTTTCACCCTGCAGCCCTCACCTTAGTAGTGATGAAGTGCTTTGAGCAGCTGATCAGAGACATCAGGTCCTCACTACCTGACACACTTGACCCTTTACAGTTTGCTTCCCAACCAAACCGCTCTACAGCCATCTCTCACCTCCTCCACACATCTCTCACTCACCTGGACACTAGGAAGGGGAATTCTGTTAAAATGCTCTTTGACGACTACAGTACAGCCTTTAATACCATAATTACCTCCACACTCACTACCAAGCTGGAGCGCCTGGGACTCAGCCCATATCTGTGCAAGTGGATCTTAAATTTCTTAATTGCCAGACCAAGACAGTAAGAATGGGAGGACATGTCTCAGCCTTCCTCACTCTCAGCACTGGAGCCCCCCAGGGTTGTGTTCTGAGCCTGCTGCTTTACTCATTGTACACGTATGACTGTGTGGCCACTATCAACACCACCACCATCATCAAGTTTGCTGACAACACCATTGTGGTAGGCCTGATCACTGACAACGATGAGACGGCTTACCTGGAGGAGATTGGAAATCTGGAGAACTGGTGCCAGAGGAACATCTCCACAATCTCCAGGCTACTATCATCAACAGGAGCCCTGTGGACAGCTTCTGATACCTCGGTGTTCACATCATGTGGACCTGTGAGGGATTTATTTCTAATTTTCCTTAATATTTGATATGAATATGGCATCATTAAGGATGGATTTATGTCAGCGTGGTCTTTATAAGTGTCTTTGCTTACTTAGTAAATGTTCCTGTTTACTTAGTTCTCACATGATGTTTTTAACCTTGATTGTATTTTTCTACCATTGTTTTTCCATTTCTTGGCCTTGGGTCGATGTTTACATCTGAGTATAAAATGGGTGTTTTGCCCTTTATGTTTGGATTTCATTGCCCAGGCTGACTGATTGACGCGTTCAGCTCCAGCTGAACCCTGGCTCCGAGTCTCCTGATTCCTTGGTCATCTAATGCTCTGGTCATTTCCAGAAGATTTTATTTTTATTTACAATACCTGTCATGGTCGTGTCACATCAACACTGTGGTGAAAAAGGCCCGGCAGCGTCTCTACCACCTCAGATGCTTGCGAGACTTTAGACTGTCCTCCAGGGTGCTCAGGAACCTCTAATCCTGCTCCATAGAGAGCATGCTGGAACATCACAACCTGGTTTGGGAACATCACCATGCAAGACAGAAGAGCTCTACAGAGTGTGGTGCGATCAGCTGAGTGCATCATCTGCACCAAGCTCCCTGACTTGCACTCATTCTACAGCAAGCCGAGGTGGACCAAGGCCAGGAAGATCGTGAAGGACCTCAGCCGCCCAAACAATGGACTGTTCTCTCTGATGGGGTCAGGAAAGCACTTTGTCTCCATACTAAGGTGTCTATATTTTTCTATATTTGTACAATGTTAGGTTTTAAATGAAGAAGAAGTGTGTCCAAGCTAAGTTTTAAGCTAAGAGAAGAAGAGTTTTAGTTTGTTGTGTCCGCTGCACCTTGATACACTTACCGGTCCGGGCCCGATCGACCGGGAGAGACAAAAACACACAGGCATGATGAAGATCTCTATTTACGGTGCTACGTCCCGAACATCAAAAGAACCAGTCATTAACATGTCCCGGGACCTGGAGACAGACAGGAGAGAGGAAATACATTTGCATTCTCTTGATTAAACAAAAGGGTTCTAGCAGACAACATTTGGATGTATACCTCGTCTGGGTAGAGGATATAGAAGGTGTTACCACAGAAGGTGTAAGGAAGCACGGTGAGGGGGCTGTTCTCAGGGCACAGGAATCTTCTCATTAGATTACAGTGTCTTACAATATTATAAAACCTTACATAGAGAAAATAATTTCTTTTTCCATATTTGTACAGCTAGGTTTTTCTTTATATTGGATTTTTTTACAGCTAGGTTTTCTAATATGTTTCTTATATTTTATATATTGTCTTATCTTCTATAGATATATTTTTCCTTCCTTAGCTTAAGTTATATTTCTTATTTTATTCTTTATTTATTTCCTATTAATAATCTTTATTTTTAAGGTCATGGGCGGTTGTTTAAGCATTTCACTGCATATCGTACTTTGTATGACTGTGTATGTGGCAAATAAAATTTGAATTTGAATTTATAGGAGGAAAATTCATGGCCTACAGTGGTCCTCCAGCAACTCCAACCAGATTGGCTCTGTTGAATTATGCGTACAGCCATGCCCACCTCAAGGGAAAAAGCACCACATTCATCCAAAAAAGTTAGATGCTGTGATGTAATTTGACACTAAACTGCTCACAATGTCTCTTCTACTCAACATTTGGATTTCATTTATGGTGCATTTGTATGCTTTCGACAAATACCGGACTACTGCCAAAATTCCATTAGATTCTATCCAGTCAGTTTTGCATGATGTTGTGACAGCCAAACATACAATATGTACACGCATACAGGCAGATATACGGACATGCAGAAAGACATTTTTCTGAGACTAGTTTGATAATTGAAAGGTCGAGTTCTGACCAACGTAAAGACAAAACTTTTATATGATATGATATGATATTATATTAGTGTTAGCACCCATCATTGATGGGTTAAGAGTCTGTAGAAATAGTTGAAGGTTAAAGCTAAAAATAAGCTGATCAGCATCTGACACATAACTCCTCATAACTTCCCTTTAATTTATGGCCCAATTTAGGTTTTCATAGTGTACGCACCATTTATTTTGTAGCAGTTTCTAGGTGCATGGTCGTCGTTTGTGTGTCTTCCGCATACTCTGCTGTAAGGATGAACAGGGCCCCCAAAGAGAGCAATCAATCAATCACATTCCAGAACCCCTCTCCCAGCCGAATGGCACCATCCCGATAACCTTATCTGATCTGCAATATAAAGCAACGTCTGTGAAATGAAGCCACAGGAAACTTTACCAGGCATGGGACAGGAAGTCCGCGGTGCCTGGAGCCACGCTAAGACCTGATGGCTCAAAGTAAACCCAAAAACAATGGTTTAAATCGGCGATCCAGAAAACAAAGCAGACAGTTTTACAGACAATTTAACCCAAGTTGGGGGACCACCAAGTCACACTTTGACCCTCTCATTGAGCCCAGGACACAGGGTGTCCTGTGTCTCTCCTTGTGGCTCAATGAACAAAGAAGCATACGGCATAGACATTATTTTAAACAATCTTTTTACAAAGTGTGCCAGTAGGGCAAAAACTTGTATACATATATTTACTCAGTATGTTTTATTCCTGTGTGTACACACGTGGACAAAATTTTTGGTACCCTTCGGTCAATGAAAGAAAAACTCACAATGATCACATAAATAACTTTAATCTGACAAAAGTAATCATTTAAAAAAAATTCTATGAATGTTAACCAATGAAAGTCAGACATTGCTTTTCAACCATGCTTCAACAGAATTATTTAAAAAAATAAACTCATGGAACAGGTCTGGACAAAAATGATGGTATCCCTAGAAAATACGGAAAATAATGTGACCAAAGGGACATGTTAATTCAAGGTGTGTCCACTAATTAGCATCACAGGTGTCTACAATCTTGTAATCAGTCAGTGGGCCTATATATAGGGCTCCAGGTAGTCACTGTGTTGTTTGGTGACATGGTATGTACCACACTCAACATGGACCAGAGGAAGCGAAGGAAAGAGTTGTCTCAGGAGATTCGAAAGAAAATTATAGACAAGCATGTTAAAGGTAAAGGCTATAAGACCATTTCCAAGCAGCTAGATGTTCCTGTGACTACAGTTGCACATATTATTCAGAAATTTAAGATCCATGGGACTGTAGCCAACCTCCCTGGACGTGGCCGCAGGAGGAAAATTGATGACAAATCAAAGAGACGGATAATCCGAATGGTACCAAAAGAGCCCAGAAAGACTTCTAAAGAGATCCAAGGTGAACTTCATGCTCAAGGAACATCAGTGTCAGATCGCACCATCCGTCGTTGTTTGAGCCAAAGTGGACTACATGGGAGACGACCAAGGAGGACACCATTGTTGAAAACAAATCATAAAAAAGCCAAACTGGAATATGCCAAACTACATGTTGACAAGCCACAAAGCTTCTGGGAGAATGCCCTATGGACAAATGGAACTTTTTGCCAAGGCACATCAGCTCTATGTTCACAGATGGAAAAATGAAGCATATCAAGAAAAGAACACTGTCCCTACTGTGAAACATAGAGGAGGCTCTGTTATGTTCTGGGGCTGCTTTGCTGCATCTGGCACAGGGTGTCTTGAATCTGTGCAGGGTACAAGGAAATCTCAAGACTATCAAGGGATTCTAGAGAGAAATGTGCTGGCCAGTGTCAGAAAGCTGGGTCTCAGTCGCAGTTCATGGGTCTTGCAACAGGACAATGACCCAAAACACAGCTAAAAACACCCAAGAATGGCTAAGAGGAAAACATTGGACTATTCTAAAGTGGCCTTCTATGAGCCCTGACCTCAATCCTATCGAGCATCTTTGGAAGTAGCTGAAACATGCTGTCTGGAAAAGGCACCCTTCAAACCGGAAACAACTGGAGCAGCTTGCTCATGAGGAGTGGGCCAAAATACCCGCAGAGCGGTGCAGAAGTCTCATTGACAGTTACAGGAACCGATTGATTGCAGTGATTGCCTCAAAAGGTTGTGCAACAAACTATTAAGTTAGAGGTACCATCATTTTTGTCCAGGCCTGTTCCATGAGTTCATTTTTTTAAATAATTCCGTTGAAGCATGGTTGAAAAGCAATGTCTGACTTTCATTGGTTAACATTCATAGAATTCCTATTTATTATTCATTTTGTCAAATTAAAGTTATTTCTGTGACCATTGTGAGTTTTTCTTTCATTGACCGAAGGGTACCAACAATTTTGTCCACGTGTGTACTTTCATGCAGCGTTACAAGTTTACAAACCGTACGCTCGTATGATCCAGCGAGCTATATGTTTATATTACGTGTGTATATGTTTGATTATTTTGCATAACATAAAAGGTGTAATCAGCATTTACAAACACCTTTTATTACTGTAGATGAAGGTAGAAACAAGTGTGTAAGATATGGGATGTTTGACATTATTTAAAAGCTTGCTTTATTCAAAGAACATTGGTATACAGGAAAAATGAAAAAATTGGTAGCATGAACAGAGCTTATGCAAATATAATTTATACTTTTAAGGTATGAAAAACTCCAACAGAATGAGCCCCACATGACAGACGAAATACCGGGCTAATGTATGCACAAAAGGGGGAACCACATGAGGCATGGCGAAGCCCTGCAACCACATCTGATTGGACCAATCACCTGTGGGAGTGGACTAACACTAAAGGGTCAAAAAAAGGTCCAAACCGCCTCCACACATTGGACATGGGGGTCTGAAGGTAACAACTTTCTTGCAGCTTGTGCTTCCGCTCTTGCGGGCGCTCCGCCACCCTTGCGGTCGCACGCATCATCGTCAAGGTCATCTGAAGGTAGCAAGCTCACCCATGTTCGCCACTCGTGCTTCGGCCCTTGCAGGCGCTACACGCCCCTGCTGGCGTACTTCATCTTCATCTTTCCGCCGCTGCACCACCAAGCAACCGGATCATCCGCTCTTCAAGAACTCTCAATGAGACTTTGTGCCAGATCTCCAAAGTCCTGTAACAAAGAAACTCTCAGAAGTTGTTCCAGAGTGCTGCCATCGGTAACCAAGCAACTGAAGGGCTTCCCCGTAAGACCTTATCTCAAAAAACCGCACAACAACCAATTAGCAACACTGTGATTCCCTTCGTTGGAGGCGAACCACTGGATGAGAATGAAACGTAACTCAAGTAAACAAACAAGGCTGAAATTTGGTGCTAAGATTAAACCCAAGAGTCTGCTCTTGTGACTTTCTTTCATCCAGTAAGCAATACTAGAATACTAACGTTCACCATTAAACTGTTTGTGTGTATGCATGTTTTAAGTAGCGTAGTTTCATGTATTGTAGATTAGTCAAATAAATTCTTCTTTCTTTATAAAGAACTGTTGTCTTGGTCATGTATTTTAAAGTTTAAACATTTGCCCAGATCTTATATTACCTTGCTCATAATTCATAAATACCAGATTTTGTATTATCATCATCATCGGCCGTGAGATAAACAGAATTGGTAAAATACACTAACTCGTGCTAAACGCTGGACGAATAGATGATTAAGTGTATGCTATAAATTTTATTCAGTTTAATCAAATTACCCCAAATCCTTAAATATAGATTCACCTCTGACCCAGAACTGAACCCTACATAATAAAGGTTAAGAATGTAGTGGTCATTCTTTGTCTACATTATGTAAACCCTACACTGCGTATACACTGTAACCCGCCCCCTGATTGTGTTACATTTAGGTATCACTTTCTTCTTTACCATTAGGGGGTGCTAAGCTACTATGTAGATTATTGTAATGGAAATATCACATTTTAATTATGTATTAATTTGTAATTGTGCCACGTAGACTATAGACGCTTTAAACTTGCTGAAGCTTAGAAACACAAGGCCGCGAATAGTACAGAAACAACCTGATTGTAATTGTCCCTGAATAAATGATAAGGTATGGACAACTGGTCTGGGTCATATAAAGAGTTGAGTTTGAATGTAGGAACTTCATGTACGGGGCGTTGATTATGTTAGCAGAGATGCTCGTGTATAAAATGGGACAGCGGAGAGAAAGAGAGCACCTTTCTCCATGCTGCAACTGTTTGCTGTATGAGACTGGTCCTTCTGCAGAAGTATAAAATAAAACCTTTGTGACTTTGCTCTTACCCAGTGTATGAATTGCTTGTCTTTATAATATTTACAGAATTTCCACCACAATACTTGGCGTAGTCGGCAGATGATGATAATGTCGCCTGAATCAGTCGTCACGTCACAGTCGTCTTTTACTGATTCCTCCACAATCATTTAGCAGCAAGGATTTTTTTTACAGGATGGAACTCACCCGTGCTGTCATGCACAGGACCTCCAGGGACTAGAGTCAGAACTCAGGCAGATGATGATGTTGTCGCCTGGATCAGTCGTCACGTCACAGTCGTCTTTTACTGATGACTTCCCTGGGAATTGGGGATGCGCTCTATCATTAGACATTGCTGATAATATGACAGACATACACAATGGCTCGTGTTTGATATGCCATGCCATGTCCTCGAGCTGGGTAGCACTGCCCCTTAATAATGTCACAGCAGCAGTTATTATACCAATTACCTAAGTTTTGATGATATAGGGAGTTATTGTACCCCACTGCCTGTTAAGATATATGGAGATAATTCCACCTATGTGGTCCCTTGGCAAAAAGGAGACACTTGTGTTGTTCAAGATCAAAAGGAAAATGGTTTAGCATACATGTTACTGAAACAAAAAAATGACACCGTAAACGCCCTGCAATTAGTAAACGATGAACTTAAGCAGGTTAGAGAGATCACGATTCAGAATAGAATGGCTTTGGACATTTTACTAGCCGAGAGAGGTGGAGTGTGTAAGGTTTTAAACACCTCTTGTTGTTTCTATATACTTGATAATCATCAAAATATCAGCAACATCATAGACCACATGAAGAAAGCTTTGCAAACACCTCCCCAAGTAGAGTCTTGTGGATCTCGTGGTTAACACGGGTTGTGGGGAGGCTGGGGTTATTGGCTGGTTTATGGCGTTCTACCAATTGGGATTATAGTTAGGTCTCTGTATAACACCCTGTATGTATACAGGAACTAGTTCTGAACACAGTAAAATATCAAATGTTACGACAGACTGACAAGAACATAAAACAACAGAAACCGGTCTCATCTGATGACTAGGACGACCCGATTTCTGACAGGATTTCTGACTATTATCCTGATTGTGACTTAGATCCGGATATGGAAGAAGTCATGATGTAGATCTTTAGAGAATTGTGAAGTATATATATTTAAGTAGATTGGTAAATTTTTTCACAGATGCTTTTGTGTCAGGGGTTTTTCCCTCATAAAAACAGCTGTAGTGTCCTCTGTGTGCATTAGAGTGCTAGTGATGATGTTGTTTTAAAAAACAGGTTGGTCTGATGAAAATTACCTAATGCATGGCTTTATTAGTATAGTCTTGTCACAATCGGGCCAGGCTCCGAATCAAGGCAGACACCACGCCCCCCATCTCCAGAATACTGATTAGACCACCTGATAGCAATCAGGATTAATCCACAAAAGCGCACACCACACAGCAGTCAACGTCCGGGCTCGTATGCATGACAGTGGACCGAAACGCTACTCCAAGTAAGACAAGAATTATATGTCTATTGCTATTTACCTGATCTCTTTGTGCTTAGTAGGAGTGATTCCCGTAAAGCCTCCTTATCGGCATCTCCGTGGCTGCGTGTGTGGGTGTGTCTCTTCCTTCGCCAGTTCTCCAGTGGCTCCAGCTTCGGCTCTCCTCTCCTCCATTTCATTCCCCTCGCAGCAACGAAAATAACTCTTTCGGTGCCGCTGCTCCAGCAACAGTAACGTGTTACATTCAAACAGTGTTCCCCTGCATCAGCGTGAATTTGACTCTCCCTCTGTTGATTTCAATAAACGTTTCTCATCTTGGAAACTTACCCCTCTGTGTTAGTCCGCTTTTGTTACAGAAGCCCGGACCATAACAACAAAACAGAATGAGCGAGCCTCATCCAATCCATGCCCTGGTGGAGCAGCTACGCAGAGTGGTAATACCTCCAGCACCGCCATCCACCGGCGAGCTCGGCTCTTCTTCGGCGCTCCTGACATCCAGCCCCATGGCGTGACCAGCGCCCTTCTCTGGCGCGGCGGGGAATTGCAAGGGGTTTTTGCTTCAATGCTCATTGACATTTTCAATGCAACCTTCCAGTTACCCTACCGACCAGGCAAAAATCGCCTATGTCATTTCCCTGTTGTCTGGACAGGCGCTACAGTGGGTGGAGTCAATTTGGTCACAGGGAGGACCACTCACTACCTCTTATGATCTCTTCGTCTCCCATTTCAGGGAGGTATTTGAACAGGCGGACAGCGAAGGGCCTGCAGGAGAACAACTGAAGCAAAATAACAAACATATACAAGATTATGCTCTCCAGTTTCGTACGCTAGCTGCCTCCAGTGGATGGAATGAGCAAGCTCTCATAACAACATATCGTCAAGGACTCGACCCAAACCTACGAATTATGCTCGCTACCCACGATGACTCTCTGGGACTAGAACAGTTTATTCAACTCTCCATCCGCTGTTCAGCACATCTCACTTCCTGTCTTGCCAGCATCCTGAGTTCAGCAGACCTCCACAATCCAACGTCAGTATCTGGTAATCCGGAACCCCCACTGGAACCCATGCAGGTGGACAGGGGACGACTCTCATCGACCGAGCGAGAGAGAAGATTAGCCCAGAATCGATGCCTGTATTGTGGTAATGCGGGGCACCGCAGGAGTGAGTGCCCCATCCGACCTCCTCGTCCAGTGGTGAGTGTTTGGTCATCTAATATAGCAAAAATACAACCGCTCACCACACCTGTAAGCCTTACTGCGTCCCATGTTACTATTTCAGTGGCCGCACTCCTGGACTCAGGGTCAGCAGGGAACTTAATCTCTGGCAACCTATGCAGGCACCTCAGGATCAAGACCACCCCGATGGAACGACTCTTCCAGGTCCAGTCAATAACCGGAAAACCCCTGTCCAGAAAGTCTGTAGGGTCATCTGCTGGCCCCGTTACTCTACAGGTGGGCCTACTCCATCAGGAGGAGATTTCATTCTTAGTCCTAGAGGAATCCATGGCGGATGTTATCTTGGGACGCCCCTGGTTAATGAAGCACGAACCTATCCTTTCTTGGTCCACAGGAGAGGTACTCAAGTGGGGAAGGACGTGTTCATCCAACTGTTTTCCCTCACTTCCATTGAAACCCCAAGCATTACCATTGCAGGCCACATCCATTGAAAGCCCTGTGGAAAAACTGTCCGTGTAAGTGCCCCCGCAATACTCTGCCTTCCGGGACGTGTTCTGCCCCAAGAGGGCTACACAACTGCCACCACATCGGCGATGGGATTGCGCAATAGATCTGCTTCTTGGTGAACCCCTGCCACGGGGGCGAATCTATCCTCTGTCCATCCCAGAAAGAAAGGCCATGGAGGAGTACATCTCGGAGGCTCTCCAACAAGGCTTCATCCGTCCTTCAACTTCTCCTGCAGCGTCCAGTTTTTTCTTTGTGGCAAAAAAACATGGCGGTCTCAGGCCATGTATCGACTTCCGTACCCTCAACAAGGCCACCGTCAAATTTCGTTACCCGTTGCCTCTGGTCTCTGCACCTTTAGAATGTCTCAGAGAAGCGAAAATCTTCACAAAACTAGATCTTCGCAGTGCCTATAACCTTATCCGTATTCGAAGGGGAGACGAATGGAAGATGGCCTTTATCACCCCTACAGGGCATTATGAATATTGGGTGATGCCCTATGGCCTTGTCAACGCCCCAGCCGTTTTCCAAAACTTCATGCACGAAATCCTCAGAGACTTCCTCTACCAGTTCATTATTGTTTACATTGATGACATCCTCATATCTTCCAAATCCCCAGCGGAACATCACCTGCATGTCACGAGGGTACTCCAACGTCTCCGTAAGTTCCATCTATTTCTTAAAGCTGAAAAATGCACATTTTACCAATCATCTGTCCATTTTCTAGGATATGTCATAGATCAAAACGGGGTGAGGATGGATGAAGAGAAGGTAACAGCCATTACCAACTGGCCACAACCCACGACGATCAAAGAGTTACAACGCTTCCTGGGCTTCGCAAACTTTTACCGCAGATTTATCGGAAACTACAGCGTCATCGCCAGTCCGTTAACGTCCTTGCTCCGAGGTAAGCCCAGAACCCTGAAATGGACCACGGAGGCTACCGTTGCACTCCAACGATTAAAACAGACGTTCATTTCGGCCCCCGTTCTCACACACCCCAATCCTGAACTCCCATTCGTGGTGGAAGTGGATGCCTCAACAAACGGCGTGGGGGCCATTCTCTCCCAACAGCAAGGAAAGCCCGCAACACTCCATCCATGTGCCTTCTTTTCTAAGAAATTCAGTCCAACCGAAAAGAATTATGACATTGGGGATCGTGAATTGCTGGCTATCAAGATGGCCTTGGACGAATGGAGACATTGGTTGGAGGGGGCTACTCATCAGTTCCTTGTCCTAACCGATCATAAAAATCTGCAATATCTGAGGGAAGCAAAAAGACTGAACCCCAGACAGGCACGGTGGGCAATGTTCTTCTCCCGATTCAACTTCAAGATCTCCTATCGTCCAGGGTCGAAGAACACAAAAGCGGATGCTCTTTCACGATTACATGCCAGTAATATCTCCAACGATGGACCTGTTGCAATACTCCCGGAAAAGCTCTTTGTCAACCCCATACACTGGGAACTTCCTCGGTCAGTATCCGAACCTGCTCCAGTCACTCCCCCCAATTGTCCACCAAATCACCAGTTCATCCAGGAACAGGATCGGAATGCACTAATTCACTCCGTCCACTCCTCACTGGGCACAGGACACCCCGGAATCGACCATACTCTCTCACTGCTACAAGAACGCTTCTGGTGGCCCAATATGGAGAGGGATGTGAGGAGGTATGTCTCCGGATGTGCTGAGTGCGCCATGTCAAAAAATCCTCGACATTTACCTGCGGGGAAACTAATGCCTCTGCCACTGCCGCACCGCCGCTGGTCACACATAGGAGTAGATTTCATCACAGATCTACCCAACTCTGATGGTCATACCTGCATCCTTGTCATAGTGGACAGATTTTCAAAGGGTTGTCGACTGATTCCTCTCAGAGGAATCAATGACAACAGCGGAACTCCTCTTTAATAAAGTCTTTCGTTACTTCGGCATCCCTGAAGACATTGTCTCAGACCGAGGCCCACAATTTATTTCACGGGTATGGCATGGGTTCTTTCGACTCCTAGGTGTGACTGTGAGTCTATCATCTGGATATCACCCTCAAACAAACGGACAGACTGAGCGCAAGATCCAGGAAGTCGGAAGATTTCTTAGAACCTTCTGTCATGGCCACCTGGAACCAGTTCCTCGGTTGGGCCGAATATGCGCAAAATTCCCTCCGACAACCGACTACCAGTCTCACCCCATTCCAGTGTATGCTAGGTTATCAACCCCCGCTATTCCCCTGGAATGGGGAACCTTCCAATCTCCCAGCGGTCGACAGCTGGTTCAGAGAGAGTGAGAGAGTATGGGAAGACGCTCACCATCATTTGCCAACGTGCTGTACGCAGATACCAAGCCAATGCAGATAGGCGTCGATCTGTCGCACCAACAATCCAACCGGGAGACAAGGTATGGCTCTCCACCCGAGACATGCGTCTGCGCCAACCTTGTAGGAAACTTGGCCCTAGGTATGTCAGTCCCTTCACTGTTCTGGAGCAGGTAAACCCGGTCACATACAACTACCTCCACAATATCGTATTCACCCCACTTTCCATGTCTCCCTGCTGAAGAAATACCATAACCCTGTCTTCTCACCCACAGAGCCTGGCCCCGAAGAAGAAACACCTCCTCCTCCGATCATAGTAGATGAAGGAACCACCTACCAAGTTCGGGATATCCTGAATTCCCGCCGCCGTGGTGGGCGCCTGGAATATCTGGTGGACTGGGAGGGCTATGGGCCGGAGGAGAGGTCATGGGTGCCTCGAAATGACATCCTTGATCCTACACTGCTAGAAGAGTTCCACCGCACCCATCCAGATTGCCCAGTACCAAGAGGAAGAGGTAGACCACCACGTCGGCGGAGGGGTCGACCCTCAGGAGCGGGTCGTGGAGGGGGGGGGGGTAATGTCACAATCGGGCCAGGCTCCAAATCAAGGCAGACACCACGCCCCCCATCTCCAGAATACTGATTAGAACCACCTGATAGCAATCAGGATTAATCCACAAAAGCACACACCACACAGCAGTCAACATCCGGGCTCGTATGCATGACAGTGGACCGAAACGCTACTCCAAGTAAGACAAGAATTATATGTCTATTGCTATTTACCTGATCTCTTTGTGCTTAGTAGGAGTGTTCCCCTGCATCAGTGTGAATTTGACTCGCCCTCTGTTGATTTCAATAAACGTTTCTCATCTTGGAAACTTACCCCTCTGTGTCAGTCCGCCTTTGTTACAAGTCTAGAATCATAGAATTAAAATGTTTAGGTTGTCATAGAATGACAAAAGGGGGAAATTGTAATGGAAATATCACATTTTAATTATGTATTAATTTGTAATTGTGCCACGTAGACTATAGACGCTTTAAACTTGCTGAAGCTTAGAAACACAAGGCCGAGAATAGTACAGAAACAACCTGATTGTAATTGTCCCTGAATAAATGATAAGGTATGGACAACTGGTCTGGGTCAGATAAAGAGTTGAGTTTGAATGTAGGAACTTCATGTACGGGGCGTTGATTATGTTAGCAGAGATGTTCGTGTATAAAATGGGACAGCGGAGAGAAAGAGAGCACCTTTCTCCATGCTGCAACTGTTTGCTGTATGAGACTGGTCCTTCTGCAGAAGTATAAAATAAAACCTTTGTGACTTTGCTCTTACCCAGTGTATGAATTGCTTGTCTTTATAATATTTACAGAATTTCCACCACATTATTCAAGTAGATGGAGTGAGGAAGTCAGCTTGCATTAGGGAGAGGAAGCAATGATTTCCTCATGCTCACCTGTCTAAAGCTGATGGTTCTACGTTTGAGAATTTGTTTTCCCAGGTCAATCTGTAAGTGATCATTTGTTCTGTATTGTTTATTGGAATGTAATGTTTTTATAATAGTGGATATTAGATTGTTTTTTTTGGTCCACGCTAACGGTAGCATGGTCTTTCTCTATCAACTCTATCAAACATGAAACGGAGTTGTAGCTGATGCGGACTACAGAGTTTGTGGCCACTTTGCATGCTATCCGTTTGCTTATGTGCTGAGGCCTCTCACATGCACTTCAGGGAAGTCTTGTGGACATCACCATCTTGCTTTATTGTGTTTTTTCTTCTGGCTACCATCAACTCTTTTGTCCATCTGGAATATCTCTGGCAATTATCTTTACTTTCAGCTAAATCGGTACCATCTACAACATATTCTTGATTATCCACCTGGCTTAGGGATATAAATCCCATAGGACTTATTGACACTCATTTCTTCATCCATGGTTGTTAGTATTCTTATTTTTTTAATTGTCTTTTCTTATGTTTATTTTGAGTTTTGTAAATATATAAGAGAACTTCTCCGGAATATGAGAGAACTTCTCCCGGATATGAGAGAACTTGCACCCTTTAAAAGTGCATATATTTTTCTGCATTTTTTGTCTACGTTTTTTTTTTGTCTCATGGTTATACTGAATCCATCTATACCAAAGTGTACAGTCATGGCCAAAAGTTTTGAGAATTACATAAATATTGGAAATTGGAAAAGTTGCTGCTTAAGTTTTTATAATAGCAATTTGTATATACTCCAGAATGTTATGAAGAGTGATCAGATGAATTGCATAGTCCTTCTTTGCCATGAAAATTAACTTAATCCAGAAAAAAACTTTCCACTGCATTTCATTGCTGTCATTAAAGGACCTGCTGAGACCATTTCAGTAATCGTCTCGTTAACTCAGGTGAGAATGTTGAAGAGCACAAGGCTGGAGATCATTATGTCAGGCTGATTGGGTTAGAATGGGAGACTTGACATGTTAAAAGGAGGGTGATGCTTGAAATCATTGTTCTTTCATTGTTAACCATGGTGACCTGCAAAGAAACACGTGCAGCCATCATTGCGTTGCATAAAAATGGCTTCACAGGCAAGGATATTGTGGCTACTAAAATTGCACCTAAATCAACAATTTATAGGATCATCAAGAACTTCAAGGAAAGAGGTTCACTTCTTGTTAAGAAGGCTTCAGGGCGTCCAAGAAAGTCCAGCAAGCGCCAGGATCGGATTCAGCTGCAAGATTGGAGTGCTACCAGTGCAGAGCTTGCTCAGGAATGGCAGCAGGCAGGTGTGAGCGCATCTGCACGCACAATGAGGCGAAGACTTTTGAAAGATGGCCTGGTGTCAAGAAGGGCAGCAAAGAAGCCACTTCTCTCCAAAAAAAAACATCAGGGACAGATTGATCTTCTGCAAAAAGTATGGTGAATGGACTGCTGAGGACTGGGGCAAAGTCATATTCTTGGAAGAAGCCTCTTTCCGATTGTTTGGGGCATCTGGAAAAGGTCTTGTCCGGAGAAGAAAAGGTGAGCGCTACCATCAGTCCTGTGTCATGCCAACAGTAAAGCATCCTGAGATCATTCATGTGTGGGGTTGCTTCTCATCCAAGGGAGTGGGCTCACTCCCAGTTTTGCCCAAAAACACAGCCATGAATAAAGAATGGTACCAAAACACCCTCCAACAGCAACTTCTTCCAACAATCCAACAACAGTTTGGTGAAGAACAATGCATTTTCCAGCACAATGGAGCACCGTGCCATAAGGCAAAAGTGATAACTAAGTGGCTCTGGGACCAAAACGTTGAAATTTTGGGTCCATGGCCTGGAAACTCCCCAGATCTTAATCCCATTGAGAACTTGTGGTCAATCCTCGAGAGGCGGGTGGACAAACAAAAACCCACTAATTCTGACAAACTCCAAGAAGTGATTATGAAGGAATGGGTTGCTATCAGTCAGGATTTGGCCCAGAAGTTGATTGAGAGCATGCCCAGTCGAATTGCAGAGGTACTGTGCGACTGTACATCACATTAAAGGAACTCTTTCGGACCCCCTTTTTTTCCTTTTGTGTAACTCAAGCCTAAATAGGGTAACGGTTATAACATTTAAACTATTGGTTTGAGTGGCTCTGCTGAATGACATATAGCCAGACCCACCTTTAGGGAAAAGTGCTGAATTTAATTGCCTCTGTTGAGTGACACATATGGCCATGTCCACCTGGAGACAAAAGCACTGAATTGATTGGTTCTGTGAAGTAATACAAATATCCACTCCCACTCAAGTGAGAAAGCACCATATTTGTCAGAAAAAATGCTGGATGCTGTGATGTAATCTGGCAACGTTTCATTAAATTATGTTTAGCTAGTTTTGCTGAATTCTGTGACTAAATTGGCTGGACAGATATACAGACACACAGACTTATAGACATACAGACTGAAATTATTCTGATTCGTTTCTGGTCCTCCAATATATTCAATGTAAAGTTATCATTGAAAGAGTGAGTTCTGATTAGTGTACGTCTTTTCTTTTTATATATATATATATATATATATATATATATACACACACACATTAATCATGGTGTGCGCCCAAATCAATATCGCTCCTTACTCACTCCTTACTCACTAGGTAGGCGCTTCACATGCTGCAGAATTGTCACAGTGTGATCACAACTGAGCCAATGGTTTTTCTCTCTCTTGTGCTGCGGAATTGTGGGTAATCGTCTCCCCTGCTCAGTCTTCCTGCATGTCTCTCACTGATGTAATCAATATCAGTGAACAAGTGTACTGTTTACTATAACACCGTGACCACGTGTGTGCGCATAAAACATCTTTTATTTTGTGTTTGTATGTGTGTGAGTACTGCGCGCGTGTACTGTTTATTATAACACACGTGTAAAAGCAAAAGAAATTCTCGTCCACCCTTGTCACTTCCAAAGAGAACCTCATTATCTTCATCCCTGCTACCTCCAACTCTGCCTCTTGTCTTTTCTTTAGTGCCACTGTCTTTAAGCCATAGAGCATCACTGGTCTCACTACTGTCTTACTGCCTTTCCTTTCATTCTCGCTGCTACTCTTTTGTCATATAACACACCTGACACTTTTCTCCACCCGTTCCAGCTTGCCTGTACATGCCTCTTCAGATTTTTTTACTTTCTACTTTCGACCCAATAACCCCCATGGGGACCCGGGGTAGAATAGGTCCCTAGCACCCCTTTGCTGATCGTAAGAGGCGACAAATGGGTCAACTTGTTAAGCCGTGAGTTGCGACCCGTGTCAGTGAATGCCGAGATCCTGGTATTTGAGGAATGTGACATACTGCAGATGTCTCAGCTCCAACACAATACTTTGGTTCCAGGTTCATTTAGACGGGAGGTTGGAATGGCCCATTCCAATCAATCGGCTGGTCAGGACTTGCCCTGGATATCCTACAGGTTACCAGAAGGCATTGGCTAAGGGCCAATTGAGTCATGTAAACATTTGTTTTATTTTCTCAAGTATATCATCCCTATATCTTTGATGCATACCCGATGGAAGTCCGCGTACCCTCTGTGCATCCCCTTGTTGGGCTCCAAGGAGGACGAAGAGTAGAGATGACAAAACATAAATTCAATCGACATGGCAAAAACTCAAACCTCAAATGACGATTATTGGATCAAGATTTGGTCTGTGATTTAGGGAACAGCTACAACTTTCCCCCCAAAAATGACAACATGCAAAGATATATCCTGCTGGAATCCCTGGCTCCCAATGCTCTGCTCTCTAAACTATCCCCATTTGCTATACAGAGAGGTATTACTGGTATAGTGAATAATGTTAAGAAGCTAAGATCTGGCCAGATCTTAGTAGAATGCAGTAAAAAAAAAATCCAAGCTGAGAGCCTATTACACACAAGTGTGCTTGCTGGTGTAGCTATAAAGGCTTTTAATCACCCAACTCTAAATAACAGTAAAGTACTAATACGTACCAGGGAATTGGAGAATATGGAGGAGAGTGAAATAACTGAAGAATTGAGAAATTGAATTAAGAAAGAAGACAGCATTATCAAGACTGGCACTTACATCTTAAACTTCAACAAACCCCAACATACAGAAAAGATTCAACTAGGGTACTTAAGTGTTCGGTTGATATGTTTTTACCTAACCCACTGAGATTCCAGAAATTCCGACATGGTTCAGCTAGTTGCAAAAATAGACCCATCTGCTGTAACTGTGGAGGGAAAAACATGGAGAAGATTGCAACAGACTACCTAAATGCAGTAACTGTGCAGGGAACCACCCAGTTTCCTCAAAAGCTTGCCCTTCCTTAATCAAAGAGAAAGAAATCCTAAAGTTCAAAATCAAAAAGAAAGTGAACTATAAGGAGGCTCGAGGGTTAGTTGAAAGTGTCCACACCTTCAAACTAGGAAAAACCTTTGCAGCTGTTGTAAAACCCAGACAAACCAGAAAGACAATCCATTGGCTGATAAAAACCAAAAAAAGCAATAGGATCCATAAGAAACCATCCTCACATAAATTAAAAATAATCCAAGAAAGTAAAGAAAAGAAGATTTACCCCACTAAAGATATCGAAATGACAGGATACATATTTTCGAAGCCGGAGCCCCTCTCCAAATGTTGGAAGCAAGGGGCACCCCCGTGTCCTACCCACTTGAAACTGGATAGACACATAATACAGTGGAACTGTCATGGCCTGAAAGCCAATTTTGTTGAACTACAACGTCTAACTGCAGTACTCAACCCTCTTGCCTTTTGCCTTCAGGAGACCCATCTCTCCCCAATCTGCACAATGCCCCTGAAACAGTTTACTTTTCTAAATGCATATGGCCCAAATACACAACTCCCATCAGGTGGGACAAGTATATTAGTAAGGAATGATGTCATTCACAGTCGCATCAAAATAGACACCAACATACAGACAGTAGCAGTTTGTCTGACATTACATAAAATAATTACCTTGTGTTCTATCTACTGTATATACATCCTGATATTGCCGTAACCAAGAATTGGAAAGACTGATAGGACAACTACCAGCACCTTATATCGTCATGGGTGACTTTAATAGCCACAACCCTTTGTGGGGAGGAAAGCACCTCAACACAAAAGGAAAAAGAATTGAAAAAACTCATGACTAATGCCTATTAAATGATGGTTCACATGCCTATTTACACCCAGGCCATGGAAGGTTTTCTGCCATCGACTTAACTATTTGCAACCCTGAACTGCTGACCGATTTTTCATGGCTAGTATGAGATGACCTTTGTGGAAGTGATCACCTCCCACTGATTATAACTCTAACAGCAGCCGAAATACAGCAAATCCCCCCCGCCCCCCAAATGGAAATTACGAAAAGCAAATTGGCATGCATTCCGAGCCGCTTGCCATGAGAGATTTTGATTATCGAGAACTGTCAGGATCATGAAGACTCCATAAAGTGGTTTACAAATACACTGATTACAGCAGCAGATGAAACCATCCCAAAATCATCCATCAAACAACTCAAAAGACAACACCCATGGTTTGACGACAAGTAACTTATACAGGCATGGAAAAAAGCAGTAAGAGCATTCAATAAACAACCAACAGTTGAAAAACCAGCCGAGCACAAGCACGAAGATACATAAATGAAGCAAAGAAACGAAGCTGGAATCTGTTTGTATCAAACTTGACAAGAAACCACATCTACAAAGAAAATATGGAACATGATAAGAAGAATGAAAGGCAAAGGAGGTGGACCACAGGTAAAAAATATAAATGACCAAGGCACTCTACTAACTCAGAAACAAGAAATAGCAAACAGTTTAGCAAAAACATTTGAAAGAAACTCCTTAGCAGAAAATTACCACCCAAAATTTCGGAGACTCCAGGAAATGCAGGAAAAGATTGAAACAAACTTCCATACTGAAAAACAAGAACCATATAACCAACCCTTTACTATGGAAGAACTATCAGGTTCCTTAAAATGCTGCCATGACACTGCAGTAGACCCAGACAAAGTCCATTATAAATTTTTGAAACATTTACCATCGACTCGTCTGGAAATCGGAATCCGATCATCAAATAAGTGACTTCCAGTGTCTCTTGAGAAAAGGAAGGCACACTCTAGACCATTTTATAGGACTGGAACAATATGTCCGTGATGGCTTCATTAAAAAGGAGCATGTGGTAGCTGTTCTTTTTGACTTGGAAATGGCACATGACACCACCTGGAAATACAGGATTCTAAAAGATCTGCATAAAATGGGTTTCAGAGATAACCTACCTATCTTCATATCCAGTTTCCTATCCAACAGAAGCTTTCGAGTTCAAATAGGAGACTCAGTGTCAGACTTGTGTACTCAAGAACAAGGAGTTCCCCAGGACAGGATTCTCTCTGTCAAATTGTCTATGATAAAATTAAATAGCATTGTAAATACTATTGGCCAGAATATACTGTGTACTCTCTATGTTGATGATGTCTGTATATGTTACAGGGGGAAACACATGAGTACAATTGAAAGACATTTACAATTATGCATAAACAAAGTACATGAATGGTCAATATAAAATGGGTTGATTCTCTAAGACTAAAACCGTTTGTATTCCCTTGTGTCTTCTGCGGTCCCTGCATCGTGAACCAGAACTATTCATCAGCAGATGTGAGACAACTGGTCTTTGCGGCCCGACGTCCGCAAAAGGGTTCACCGACACCACAAAAAAAAGGGAAAAAAGGAAAAATAATCCAATGATGACAATGATGGCAATACTCGCAGAGGTGTTAAGTGTAAAAGTGATAAGAACAAAGCAAGTGAAACACACAGAAAAGGGAAGTATGAACTGGTAAGTATATAAATTTTTTTTACAGACACACATAAGATACATAAAATCAGACATCCACTTCATGCTACTTTGCTTAGTCACTCTGGACTTAGTTAACATGTACACAAACAACGAAACTAAACATTACAAACTAAACACAAAATTCATACCTCCCCCATTACAACAAACAAAGAATGTGTTGGCTTCCGGTTGCTGGTGCGCCGCAACTCTGGCACTATAGGTGGTGCTCAGGTTGGCCTGACACTCAGTTTGACACTGAACACCGGTAAATACACAAAAAATGTAAAACACAAAACAAAACCAAAGGAAAACGACAAACAGCTTTAAATGTGTATGTGAGAATGTGTTGTTATGCACAGCGTGGACTACTGTTGGGGGAATGGAGATGTAGTGGATATGTTTGCATGTATATGAACCAGTAGGCAAATGGCATGCGTGTGCACCCGCATCGCCTCAGGCTGGATATTACGGAGGAGGAGTAAGGTAAGACGTGGTGTGTGTAAGTGCTGTGCAAACCAAACTGGGCCTGAACACATCTGCTTTTTTAAGATGTTAAAGGCTGCTTCACACTCCTCCATCCAAGTAATGGGGTTCTTCACACTTTTGCCAAGCAGTTTGATTAGTGGGACAAAGACTAGTTACTGAGGACCAAAAAAGAGGTCCAGTCTTTCTTGGGGCTGGTGGGATGATATCGACTCTTCATTCCACACTTCTTCACTACTGCAGTCCCACTAACCAAACTGCTTGGCAAAAGTGTGAAGAACCCCATTACTTGGATGGAGAAGTGTGAAGCAGCCTTTAACATATCATCCCACTAGCCCCAAGAAAGACCGGACCTCTTTCTTCGTCCTACCGAGGAACAAGAAAGAGGTCCGGTCTTCCTTGGGGCTGGTGGGATGATATCGACTCTTCATTCCACACTTCTTCACTACTGCTTGGACTACGCTGCACGGCTTCTACTTTGTCCACTTGAGGTCTCAGCTCCCCATTTCCCAGGTGGTATCCAAGGTAGTTGGTTTCTAGCCCACTCACATTTAGCCACATTTAAGGTCAGGCCAGCCTTTTGGATCTTGCTCAGGGTCTTTTAAAGGTGCAGAAGATGCTCTTCCCAGGTTGTACTGTATATGACAACATCATCTAGATAGGCAGCTGACCATTCTTCACAGCCCCTGAGGACTTGGTCCATCAGACGTTGAAACGTCGGGGGTGCCTCATGCAGTCCAAACAGTAAAACTGTAAAATGGAACAGTCCCAGCGGGGTACGGAACGCCGTGTAGGGTCTGGACGCCTCCTCCAGGGGCACTTGCCAATACCCTTTGCAAAGATCCAAGGTGGTGATATATTTGGCTTGGCCGATCCTCTCCAGAAGATCATTGATGCGTGGCATAGGGTAAGCATCAAATCTTGATTTGGCATTCAGTTTTCTAAAATCAATGCAAACATGTAAGGTGGTGTCTCTCTTCAGGACGATAACAATTGGGCTACTCCACTCACTCTTGGAGGGTTCAATAACTCCCAACTCCAGCATTGTTCCAATCTCTGCTTTCAGGGCTGCCACCAGCCTTTCAGGTACTCTGTAGGGTCACTGACAGGAAGGTGTTGGATCAAGAAGGTGGATTTCATGTTGTACCAGGTTGGTCCGCCCAGGCCTTCTGGCAAAACAACGAAGGGTACTGATCCAGGAGATGGTGCCGCTCAGCTTGCTTGGGCTTTTCCAGATGAAGCAGATCAACACCTGTTGGCTGTGCTGGCTCTTTCAGCATCAGCTCTGGTTGATCATCCTCCTGATTCTCTTCCACTTCCCGAAACAGCAGAGCCGTTTCAGCCTGCTGGTCCGATCCAGGTTGGATTATGGGAGTAACGTTCATACTTGTACAATCATACTTGTAAATGCTAGACACTGTCCACCATCAAGGACTGAGACTTGCATTGGGAGCCTTCAGGACCTCACCAGTACAAAGTCTATATGCAGAAGCAAATGAACCACCTCTTCATATAAGACGCTTGTAATTAGCTCTCCAGTATGCAACTAAGATAAAGACAAATTCACATAATCCATCGTATAATCCAATCTTTTACCCACAATATTTGCATCTTTATGAGGCCAGACCAAATTACATCAGACCTTTCGGAATATTTACCAGACCTCACATGGAAAATTTAGGCATAAATCTGGACATCCTAAGCCAGACACACTTCTGCCCAATCCCTCCTTGGAGCTTGGAAAAGCTTAATATCAACTTGAAACTGACTTATAATAAGAAGGCTGAAACTCTTCCGTATATAATCTGCCAACAAGTCCTTGAAATAAAAAGTATTTTTGCCTACCATAAACCCATATACACTGACGGGTCAAAAATGGATAACCATGTCTATGCAGCAGCAATAACCAACCAACACCACTACAGAATTCGTATCCCAGACCAAAGCTCCACCTTCACGGCAAAAGCCCGGGCTCTGTTACCTGCTCTGGAACATATCGAAAAGGAAAGGGAACAAAATGCCTTAATATTTACAGACTTAAAATCCTGCCTACAAGCTTTGGAATCTATGAAAAAATATCACCCAATAATTACTGATATATTAATCAACGCAAACCATCTACAGAAAAACTATCACAATCTTATCTTCTACTGGATTCCAAGACATAGTGGAATTACGGGAAACGAACAAGCTGACATGGCAGCAAAACAAGCCTTTACAGAAACAATTAGCGCATGTCAAATCTCACCTTCTGACCTCAAGCCATGGCAAGCAGAATGGGAACAATACCAAAACAACAATTATTCGAAATAAACCCAGTGGTGGGAAAAAGATGCTTTCACCCCTTTGAATTAGAATAAATCAGTTCAATGTTTGATATGCATCTGCCATGAAATAGCCTGGGAAGCTGATATGGCAATAAATCCCAATACAAACAATTCTGCTCCATAACAGTCACTTCTTCTACTGTTCATTCTCTTTTATTTTCCTTATTCATCACTTTTTAAAAAATACTTCTTCCATCTTCCCATCACCCTCCTTCCATCTGTCAGTACATTTCCATACTTATCTTTAATCACTCTAACTTGCTGCAAATCCTTTCCATCTCTATCTCTTTGCCTTGCCAACCTGTACAGATTCACCTTCCCCACCTTACTGTCCATCCTAGCATACAAGTCCTAGCATATGCACTTTGTTTGGCCTTTGCCATCTCTACCTTTACCTTACGCTGCATCTCCCTGTACTCCTGTCTACTTGACTTGTTCACTTCTTCTTAGCTAGCCTCTTTCTCTGTATACACTCCTTATTTTCCACCACCAAGTCTCCTTGTCCACTTTTCCCTTTTCTGATGATACACCAAGTATTCTCCTAACTTCCACCACTTTGTCCTCTGCTCGGTCATCTCACCACCAGGGTCATTTTACACACCACCATCCTGTGTTGTCTGGCTACACACTCACCTACCAATACTTTTCAGTCACTGATCTCTTTCAGATTACAGTACAACGTTGACACAAGATGTAGTCCACCTGAGTGCTTCTGCCTCCGCTCATATGTCACCCTATGTTCCTGCCTTTTCTGGAAGGAAGTATTCATTACTGCTATTTCCATCGTCTTTGCAGTCCACCACCATCTGTCCTTCTGCGTTTCTGTCCCGAAGACCAGACCTGCCCATCACATTCTTATGACTTCTGTTCCTTTTCCCAACATGTTCATTAAAATCTGCACCAATCACCATTCTCTCACCTTTGGGGATGCTCTGCATTACTTCATCTAACTCACTTCAGAATTTCTCCTTCTCTTCTAACTCACATCCTATCTGTGGGGCATAACCACTAACAACATTGCACATCACCCCTTCAGTTTTCAACTTCAGACTCATCAATCTATCTGATACTCTTTTCACCTCCAGAAAATTCCTTACAAACTTCTGGTGTCAGCACAATACCATAAACCAGAGCCGTCTTTGGCCTTAGGAGAGTTCAAAACCCAGGAATTTTACAGTGTCTTTGCAAAAACTGTAACTTAGTCTTTGATACTTTGAAACCCCTCTATGCCAGGTGTTTCAGAAGACAGAGGATGGCTGCTTCGCAGACAGCAGGTGAAGGGGTGGGCACCAGTAAATCATCTGCGTACATAAGGACAGCAGAATCAGTGGGGAGAGTTAGATCACCAAGTGCATATCTTACTACAGCTGAAAAAACAGCCAGCGAGTCAATAAAACCCTGCGGAAGACAAGACCAGGTGAACTGTTGCCCCCTGTGGGTGAAGGCGAACAATGGCTGTGTCGGCTCTTTCACAGGAACACTGAAGAAGGCAGAGCAAAGGTCAATAACAGAGAAATGCGAATGATGACAAGGTATAGAGGAGACAATGGACAGCACAGCAGGCACAACAGGCGATAATTTTGATAATTATGTCAGTTATTTTTCTTGTGTAAATCTCCACGTACTATCAGGTTTTGGTACTGGATTAACAGGTGTTTGTAAGAACTTACACATGCTTTAACGACACCCTGGTTGAGCAGTGAGCTTAAAACTTCATCTATTACCGAGGCCTTGGCCTCAGAGATTGAATATTGTTTGATGTGCACTGATTGCGAGTGTTTTAATTTAGCTTCATAAGGAATGTCTCGGGTTACTTAGCTGTAACCCTGTTCTCTGATAAAGCGGGAACGAGATGCTGCGTGAAAATGCTATCTCTTTGTTCTCCGGTTGTGAAGCCTGTGTATGTCAAAACCGCCGAGTACTTTGGCTTATAACCTCAGTCAGGTGACATCACCGAATAAGGTGCACCTGCAGGTTATAAATAGGAGTGAACCGGAAACATCCTCAGGTCAATTTTGTCTGAAGGGCATCCAGGCACGCCAGCAGTGCGGCATTGAAACGCAGCATCTCGTTCTCGCTTTATCAGGGAACAGGGTTACAGCTATGTAACCCGAGACGTTCCCTTTCAAAAGCTACACTTGATGCTGCGTGAAAACGCTATGGAAACGAGAATACCAACGCCGCCGCACTACAAGTGTCTGGACCCGCAGGTTGTGTAGCGTGTGCGCACAATAGCCAAGAAGGTCTCAGACCTAGCTCAAGGATCCGAGAGCCCGGAGTAGCATTGACATCCAGACTATAAAATCTAACTAACGTGTGCGGAGAGGACCAGCCTGCCACATCACACACCTGCTGCAGGCGGACACCTCTTGCCAGAGCAATTGATGAGGCAATCCCCCTGGTCGAATGAGCCCTGATTCCCAGAGACGAAGTGTGACCACGCGCTTCATAGGCTAGGGCAATAGCATCTCTCACCCAGTATGACAGCGTCTGTCTAGTGGCGGCCGCCCCCGGTTGCGACCCCCATGGCAAATAAAGAGCTGCTCTGACTTATGCCACTGGCTAGTGCAGTGGACGTAAATCTGAAGAGCACGTACTGGACACAGTAAGTGAAGTCTTTCCTGCTCCAGAGCTGTGAAAGGTGGAGGACATAAGACTTCGAGAACGACTGGGCGCATGGTCGAGAATGGAACCTTCGGAAGATAGTTCGGTGAGGATGCAGAATAGCTTTGACTAGCCCAGGGGCAAAGTCTAGGCAGGATGGGGAGCCTGACAGAGACTGCAGACCCCCAATCCTCTTCAAAGAAGTAATAGCCATAAGAAAAACCATCTTAAGAGACAGAAGCCTGACAGGCACTGACTCTAGTGGTTTGAAAGGGGTGTCAGCCAGGCCTTCGAGTATGATAGCTAAGTCCCACGAAGGGACCGTTGCTTTAGTGGGCGGCCTCAACCGTTTAGCTCCACGAATAAAACCGGCAACTAAATGGTGCTTCCCCACAGAAACCCCATCGGTAAGAGCATGACAAGCCAAAATAGTGGCTACATACGTTCTGATAGTACTAGGGCATAAGCCCGAGGACAACTTTTCTTGCAGAAACTCCAGCACTGAAACAATCTGGCAGTGAACTGGGTCTACATGTCTTGCCATGCACCAGTTTTCAAATACACTCCATTTGAGGGCATAAGTTCTTCTAGTGGAGGGAGCCCTGGCACTTGAAATGGTTTCAATTATGCTGGCTGGAAGACCAGCATCTCTTAGGGGGCCAAACATGAAGGTTCCAGAGCTCGGGCCGGGGATGAAATATCGTCCCCTGCACCTGAGACAGAAGATCCCTCCTCACCGGAATCACCCAAGTTGAGCCGTCGAGGAGAGATATTAGATCCGAGAACGACACTCTGGTCGGCCAATGGGGGGCTATCGCCAGCACTCCTGGGAGCAGAACTATGGGTGGAAACGCATAAAGGTGTAATCTGGGCCACGTGTGGGCCATCGCATCCAGACCCAGTGGAGTTGGAGGAGTCAGAGAGTAGTAAAGGAGACATTGTGCAGACTCTTGCGAGGCAAATAGGTCCACCTCTGCTACATAAAATTTTTCCCAGATTTCACTGACTACTTCAGGGTGGAGTTTCCATTCCCCATGTGTCACAGCTTGACTAGATAGCAAATCCGTTCCTACATTCATATGCCCTGGAATGTAAATTGCCCTGAGGGACAGGAACTTGTCCTGTGCCCAAAGCAGAACATGGTGTGCTAGCATGTTCAAGCGGCGCGAGCGCCGTCCATCCTGGCCACTTATATACGAGACTACCGCTGTGTTGCTCAACTGCTGGAGGAAGTGTTTCAGGGCCAGAAACAGAGCCATCATTTCGAGGCAATTGGTGTGCCATGCGAGAAGATGACCTCTCCAGCTCCCTTGTGCTGGATAGCCATCCAATACCGCACCCCAGCCCGTGAGGGAAGCGTCTGTCGTTAGCATCTTGCGACAACAAGACGGACCAAAAATGGGACCCAAAGTCAGAAACTGGGGTCTGAACCACATAGAAAAGGTACGAAGCCCCCGGTGCGTAACCCTTATTAGCCTCTGGGGATTGGCTCTTGAATGAAATCCCCTGGCTCTTAGCCACAGCTGAAACGCTCTCATGTGCAGAAAGCCCAAACTATCACCGTGGACGCAGCTGCCATGAGGCCTAGATATCTCTGAAAGTGATGAACAGTCACCTTCTGGCCTAACTTGATTTCCTTCAGGGTGTTGAGAATGGATTCGACACGAGCAGGAGACAGCTGTGCCCACATTGTGACTGAATCCCATGTGACACCTAAATATGTTGTCCTCTGAACAGGAAAGAGAATGGTCTTCGTGGTGTTGAGTCTCAATCCTAAAGAATGGAGATGAGCTAGGACAACATTTCGATGTCGAAGCGCTAGCTCCTAAGACTGAGTATATGTGCGGGGTGACGGAGGTAGGCCAAATGGAAGGACCCGATACTGGTAAGCTTCGCCCCCGAAAGCGACCCTCAGGAACTTCCTGTGCTGTGACAATATTTCTATACGGAAATATGCGTCCTTGAGGTCGATTGTCCCAAATCAATCCTCTGGTTGGATTTGAGAAACAATAATTTTGACAATCAACATTTTGAATCTGAATTTCCTGAGATAGAGGTTCAAGCCGCGAAGATCCAAAATCGGACGCAACCCCCCATCTCTCTTGGGCACCAAAATGTACAGACTGTAGTAGCCTGACTCTCTGTCTGGGAGGGGAACATGTTCTATGGCCCCTTTGCCCAGCAGAGTTTGTAATTCCTGGGCCGGCAGATGTGCTCGGTCCGGTTTCACGGAAGTGGAGACCATGCCGTTGAAACGCGGAGGACGCTGAATCCTGTAGCCTGTGGTTACAGTCCTTTGTACCTAAGGAGATACGCTTGGCAGTAGTTTCCACGCTGCCAGCTTTTCCGAAAGGGGCACAAGTTTTGACACCGGCTAGATGGGGGGGGGTTGTTAGGTGTTCGGTATTCTGAAGCGTGGCAGGAGATGACCGAACACCCAACATTTTGTTGGAGACCGACGCTCCCCGAAAGGGTGAGGATTGAACACCGGCCTCCTGGGAGTGCCAGGGAGGAGGCACTATTTTGTGAAGGAAATCCAGACGCCCCTCCCCGGGGGGAGACACCCCCATGGCCCCGGGCGCACGAGCCTCAGGACTTTCTCTTTGAAGAGAGGAAGCTCCTCAGGTCTGGTCTTTTTGAGGCAGATTGAGAAAAGCGGCGAGTCCCACCCCAGTCTTTACGAGGGGTTGCGCGGCTGGTTACGCTCTCCTTCTGCACTTCACGCCTGATAGGGGCCAGACGGTCCCGACTCTTGAGCATGGCGGGGAAGAAACCTCCCAAAGGCCTGTTAATGTAACTTTGCCTCCCGAAACCTAGTGATGACGGAATTAACAGCGTCGCCAAAGAGGCCGGAAGGAGAGATGGGGGCAGCATGATCCCTATCCTTGATGCCCGTGAGGTTCAGCCACAGATGCCTCTCTGTGGATACCATGGCAGCCATAGAACGGCCAACATCTTGGTTGCATGGAGAGACAGATCTCATCAATAGCCCCGCCGGTGCTCAGGTCCTTCAGCAGGTCAGCCTGGTAGGCCTACAAAACCACCATGGTGTGCAGTGAAGCACCAGCCTGACCTGCTGCCTGAAAAGCTTTCCCCACCCAAGCAGATGTTCGTGATCTACACGGCTTAGAGGGGAGTGAAGGCTTTTTCAGGAAGGCTGATGTCTCTAAGAGATAGCCCGCAAGCGTCTCTTCTTTCTGGGGCATCATCATATAACCATGCGCTTTCGCATCAACGATATTCGAATAAGTCGAAGTCAGTGGCACAAAAACACATGATGCATGTGGCTTGCTCCATGAAAGAGTTAACTCGTCATAGAGGTCACCAAAGAAAGGGAGAGAGAGAGACGTTGAGGCTCCTCCCCCCGGCCACCCGACAGAAACCTGTTGTCTAATTTCAACCGCTTGGGGGAATCTTGCTTCTGCGGCCGGTCGATATGCAACCGCTCGACCGCACGCGTTATAATCTCCAATAATTCCTCAAATGCATTGTGAGGAGGCTACTTCCATAGAAGCGAGAGAGGAAGATTCTTCCGCTCCTTCACAAGAAGCGCCAGAGCACTCAAAACAAAATTCGTGGAGATCGCCCTCTGAAAGAGATCTAGCACACGGAGGCACGCATCTCTTAACCAACTCCGCCATATCGGTGAGTTTATGCTGTTATTTTTTCTTTTGCTTTCGTTATCGCTTGCGCACACACACGCAAATACAAAGCGGTCCTGAAGACAAAAAGATCTGAGGATGTTTCCGGTTCATTCCTATTTATAACCTGCAGGTGCACCTTATTTGGTGACGTCACCTGACTGAGGTTATAAACCGAAGTATTCTGCGGTTTTCACAACAAAGAGATGTTCCCATAGCCTTTTCACGCAGCATTGAGTGTAGCTTTTTAAAGGGAACGCAGTGTACTAACCCCACCTCATCCTTGTGTTCAGCCCACAGACTGCTTGGCACACATTCAAGGGCAGCAGGAAGAGAACTGTTCTATACTGTTCCCCCTCACCCATGTCCCTTTAGGGGCTCCGTAGGGTTCTGTGAAGAGAGGAAGCAATCATTTACACGCATATTTGTGAGATGGGAGAAAATAACTGAATCTGGCACTTCAACAGTGAGTTTCGCACTGGAAAAAGTCAAGGGCAAGTGTAGTTTGCTCATAAAATCATGTCCTAACAGATTAAAAGGACAATTAGGCATACAGACAAAACATTGTGAGAAATGAATTCCCTTGTCTGAAGGACATGTTACAGTTAAGTGAGGAGTGAAATAATTTTGTTGAGCAACCTCTTCAATTCCCACAGAGCTGATACTTTTATTCGAGAGCGGTCCCTCATACGCACGACCCAAAGACGACATTGTAGCTCCCGCATCCACCAAAAAAGAGAGAATACGGAACCATCTATACACAACTCGATAAAGGGCAACTCATTAGCCTGAGATGACTTGAAAGTACAAAGTAACATCGCGGGGCTGGAACTCTGCAGGCATCCCTCTGCTTCATATACTCCCACCTGCATCCCTGAGAAGGGATTGGATCTATATTGTTGTTGTTGTTGTTGCTGCACTCGCTGAGGCGGCTGCAGGGAAGGATTAGGAGAAAACACATTATTAGCATCATGCCACTGACCATCATTCAATTGAATTCTACACATTTTCGTCACCATATACATCATCTCGGGCCCTCGTGCGACATTCACAAGCCCAATGCCCTTCTTTATAACAATAATAATTGCCAGATTTACTGGGTGCACTCTGACCCTGCAGACCTCCACTACCTCTTCCACAGCCTCCTCTGCCTCCTCTACCTCCCCCTTTTCCATCTCTGTATCCTTCACTCTCCACAAACAGACATGGCACTTGTTTGCTTTCTAAAATACCATCTCCTTCCATTGTTCTCACATGCTCACCTAATTTTTTAATAGTCGTTGTAGAACGATCTGACAATTGAAATTTTAACATTTTCACGATTTTCTGGTCGACAATTATTCAAGAAGGTGTTAAGGAAAAGTGGGTTAGGGGCTGCCTCAGACAGGGGCATACCACCCAAAAGGGTCCAGGTCTCTCGGAATCTCTCGAGAAACTTGGACGTAGAAAAGAAACACAGTGTTTTCTTGTCAAGGTTTGGGGTGAGACCTCACATCCGGACCTTCATCGTCTGGGATATCATCATCCTCACCATCAATATCCTCAGGATCATCTGAAAGAGGGCTGTCAGGAGTTCCCTTTCCTGAGGAACACACTTCCAGCAAAGGTGGGAACGCGTTTGTGGGTAACAGGGAAGACAGGCACAGATGGACAGCTCACAAAAGGATTTTGGATAAGTAGTTGTGGTCTTATTACCCATTTTATAAATGTGAATTAACCTGCGACAGAAAGAACCAATATCTTCAACAAACAACACACAATACGTCAACAAAGACAACAAGTAGCGCGCAACAGAACACAGCTTCAACACTTATGCTTCAGTTCAAGGAACCTTTTAGAAACGAGCGCGCGCTATACTGGCATAAAAGCCACAAGACAATCCTCCCCCTTATGTGGTCCTGATACCAAAAACCAGGGAAGCGTGCTTGCTCTATCCTTATAAAGAAAAATAAAAAGCAACACTCACCTAATTAGTGGTATCCCGGACGAGCCCCCAGATTGTAAGGATTTCTTGTTTTTCGGTAGACCCCCTTTGGTCTACTCAGTGCTCCGTTCTGCTGACCCACCTGAGCTCAGGGAACCCCTCAATGAAACACACAAGGCATTGCTCAGTGAGATGTTCAAAGTTTATTGTGGAAGACAGAATTATATATAAGCACACACACACAAAAGCACCAAAAGGAGGGTGCAGGAGTGGTTACATCTGGTCTGGAATGTTTTTAAAAGATAACGTGGAGAAGAACAGAAGCTTGGGAGCGGTTCTGCAATTACGAGCCTCCAACGGTTTTACGACCCTGAACATAGATTATACTAAGGAATATATTTGTTGATAGCACAGCATGTCGAGGTCAAAGAAAGAAAACATTCTGTTCTAATGCTCACAGTATCATGAAACACACTAAAAATTAAATATTCCCTACACATTTTATTTCATTTAATAATTATAATATAATAATTAACAATACAAAAGACAGAGTGCCTGGTGGAAACAATTGTACACACAAAACAAACCAAAAAATTCTAATTCTAATTTCTATTTGTCACTTGATATGATATACAGCATGATATGCAGTGCAATGCTTGCGTGACTGTTTGTGACCTAAAATTGAAAGATAAGAAAAGAATACTAGAAAAGAATGCAAAATACATAATTGACAAATATGCACTATACAGATGCAATAAAATAAAGTATAAAATAGAGATATATAAAATGTAAAGAGTATAAACTGTATAAATTATGGATGGCCGTGGAGTGCAGAATGAGATGATGGATGTGTGACAGCAGTAGTGGTATTGTCCATGTTTTAAAGTGCATATTTACTCCTCATTTATGTGTAAATAAGAACCAGTGCAAGAATGTGCAACATATGTGTCATGTGGAAATGTGCTGTGTGGTTGGTATTGTGGTGTGCTCCAACACATGTGTGAAGGAAACATAGCAAGTCCAATCGGTTGTGGCCTATGTGGAGTTCTGGTTGAGAGCCCATATAGCCTGCAGGAAGAAGCTTCTCAGTCTCTCTTTGTGGGCTTTCAGAGATAGGAATCGGCAAGATAGAGAACAGTCCATTGTTGGGGTTTGCCTTGGTCCAGGACAGCTTGCTGTAGATTGAGTGCAGGTCAGGTAGCTTGGTTAGTTGATTGCATTACCCTCTGTAGAGCTCATCCTTTCTGCATGGTGCTTCCCAGGGGCAATTCTAGAATTTATTTAGTTTTTTTATTTATGAGTGGGTGGCGGGGGGGCAATCTTGGGACACCTTGGGGCACCATGAACAAGTCAAGCGGGGCCCACGGGAAAACAGATTCAATTAGAAATATATAATGGCTTAAAAAACATTAAGAGCCACAAGAGTCTGAAAATAATTTAGTGTTTTTGGGAAAAGATTGTCCATTTATTCATAAAAACAGTTGATCAAGTAAAAATTCTGTGGTGTGCGTCTTTCTACTTCATTTTGAAAATCGCGGAACGGTGATTTCCCTTCACAGATCAAGCAGTGAGTGACGGCGCTTTAATCCAGTGAGTGATTTGCGGTGTAACAATATTCATCAATATAATAATATTAATCAAGCAATATAATTAATAGTAATCAATCAATATAATATTAATCTTAGTAAAAATATATAGAAGTAAGAAGGGAGATCAGTATGCAGAAGTAAACAGAGAAGAGGATCCCATGCACATTATAAAAAAGAAAACTGGTTGCGTGCAAAGGCATGGGGCACTCAGTGAAAGGTAATATCTAGTTGTGTGAGAAAGCATAGCGAGCACTCAGAGGTGAGACATGCACATGGCGTGAAGAAAAGCTGACAGGAACTATAAGGATTGTGACAGGATCTAGATTGGCGCGGTTGCTCTCTGGGTTTTTGTGTGTTTCACTTGTTTTTTTTTAATACTTCTCCGCTTTTATCTACTTATAACTATTTTTCCTAAGTCAGTACGGTCTGTCCTTTCAAATCATGTTATGCAGCTATATTTATGCTTTCGGTGTTCAGCATGCAGCAGCACGGAGCTGGTTCCTTTGTTTAAACTAGGGAACAGCTGATCGCATTAAAGCTGGCCGGCATGGGAGACCCAGTTGTATTTCGCTCTCTAAACATCCCTGATGAGATATGAAGGAGAGCTTGCAGAGGTGGAAGAAATCGGAGCAGAGGATACAAAGATAAGGAGAGATGAAAGAAGAGGATGAGAAAGTACAAGCCGCATCTCCCGTCTCTCATCATGGGCAATGTGTGATCTCTGGATAACAGGATGGAGGAGCTGAACACCTACGTAAGGACAGTAAACATCTTCTGCGAGAGCAGTTTGAGGTCAGACACATCACCATGTAACCACGTCTCTGTGAAATACAAGTATTACACTGGACGGCTTCAGCGTGATACGGAGCGACAGGACGAAGAGAGACATTGAAAAATGTGTTGGCTTCACATGCTACACGTGCCACAAATAACCATGCAAGGATGGAGACCTGTCGTCACAGACATTTCTAGTTAAAGACACAGACAAATTACAAAGGACACATGATCAGTTTTAACACCACTGATTTTAATAAGAATAGACACAAAAGAAAATAGCATGTGCATCTACTTAACGATAAACAAAAGATACATGAAGATTCAATATAAAAATACAGAGTATAAGGCCCAACAACATAAAAAAAACATAAAACATAGGGGCCCTGGGTAAGCATAAAAAAAGCAAAATAAAAATGCATAAGAAGTTACACATCAAACACCAACCTTCTCTGAGCTAGAACAACAGCCACAGGTAGATATGTGCCAAAAGGCTTCTATTTAGAGTTACCGTCGGATTCGACACTGGAGGAAAATCAGTTTGGGTGCCAACAGTTGCACTTTCGTTACTTTGTGTACTAACGGACACTTAACGGAGTGGCAACACTTACATGACAAACAGGCCTTATTATAGAAGGAGCTGGAGTACCAGACATACTAAGGCATGAGGAGAAGGGCTGTTTACCTCCAGGTGAAGTCTCTTAGAAGAGCCAGGATTGGAGTCATCCTTCCTGAAGTATGTAAGTTCTCTCTCAAGAAGAAACTGACATTGACCGGGCCTCTGTGGGCCTCATCCAGGCTGAGTGTCAGCCGTCTATGTCCTTGATGCAATCAGCTAAAGGATTAAAATAAAATACATTAGTACAACAAATTTGGAAACAAGACAAAAATATTGAAATAGTGCGAAAGAGATGCTTACCCATGGTTTGCCTCTTGAGAAGTGTAGAATAAACAGGAATGTATAGTAAAAATAAGCACCGCCCTGTTATTTTTTTTAATAAACTAAACAACAGAAGAAGTGTAAGGATAATGGAAAGGAATTTGCAAGAAAAATTCATTATAATGGGAAAAAATATAATCACTTGGTACAGATGACGTAGGGCGTCAGATTACGAGGTATACGACATAAAATAATATGATAGAAAAAACTAAAACATAATGGGAGAATTTTTTGGGAAAATTTAGCCTATAATGGGTTAAAATTTGTTATGGAATGGAAAAAGAAGAACTGAGGGAGGGGTTATGTGTGCATCCCTCCCCTTGTAAAATTGTATATAATGAGCATACCTCTCACTGTCTGACAGTCTGCTCTTGATCATGCTTGGGTTTATGACCTAAACATTCAAGCGTGGCTCACTTGGGTTTTATTGCTGCAATAAATCCTGCTAACTTCAGCCAGGTCTGTACAGAGTCCTGAGTCGTTCTGTGGTTCTTTTAACTAGATATAATGCTTTTGTTTAATGTTGTAAAATTAGATAACATTAACAAGTTGAAGAATAAAAATCTCCCTCAAGTGACGGCCCTCTAAGCCAATGAGTGAGTGAGGCGCTCTAATTCAATGAGTGGTTAATAACGCTCTAAGTCATTGACGGCACTCTGATCCAATGACATTTGACAGCGACAGTACTCTTGCCAAATTATTTTGGGGGAGGGGGGGGTACCAGGGGGGAGAGTGCCGGTGCCACCCCATGCCCCCCACTCTAGAACCAGGTTGTGGTGTTTCCTGTCAGGAAGCTCTCTATGGTGCAGGGGTAAATGTTATTAAGCACCATGGAGGGCAGTTCCTCTCTTGCATTAAACTAAAGTCCACTCTCAGCTCTTTTGTCTGTAATGGATCCGGTGTGTCAGGCAGTGAAGAGGTGATGAAGTCTCTGACAAGCCACTCAAAACACTTACTCACTCGTGAAGTCAGGACTACAGGGCAGTAGTCATTGAGGGACCCAATCACTTTAACCTTACATTTGGCCACAAGAAACGGCCACCAGAGAAGCTTCCCCCACATTTCTACCTGCACTTTCACAAAGAACTTTCCCCATGACTGCAAATAATGGAATCACCCCACAATGAGCCGATGCCATCCAAACCAGAAAATAACCGGATTTGCACCAGGGGCTTTCTCGCTAACTATAAGTGCACTGAAGAACCAGCACTGGGACCAACGAGCTGGGTAAAAGTTAATGGAGCTCCAATCCTCATGCTGGTAGACACTGGAAGTGTCGTCACACTAGACCTCCCATTGGTAGTTCCGCCAAATGCTCTGCCATGGAATGCTCTGCCAGTCACCTGTGTACATGGCGATTGTTGAGAGGTTTCAGCAGCTTACTTTGTGGTTAAAGCTTTTAACTTTTGATTAGCCCGGTTTGCTACCGGCAACAACAATGTTCAGAGACAGGTTGTTGTCCCTACACCAGGCTGTTAGCCTCTGCACTTCCTCTCTGTGGCTGACTCGTGGTTCCTGGTGATGAGACCCACGGTATCTCCTGACCGTCCTGTCGTTCTGCAGGTGGAAGCGAGGGTAGAAGCTTGTCAGCGCATCTGCAAGGGAGTTGTCTCTGTCATAGGCAGGTGATGATGTCCTGTAGTTGGTGATGGCTTGTGTGAACTTCCACATGTGCCGTATGTCACCACTGTCCCTGAAGTGGTTGAGGATTCTCTGGGTGTGTGCATGCTTATGCCTCTCTGTTGGCCCGGGAAAGTTTGGACCTTGCTGTTCTAAAGGGACCTTGGCCCCCGCTCTTATGGCAGAGTCTCAAATCTTCAAAAGTGCATGCACCTCCACAGTAATCCACGGTGTTTGGCTGGTCATGAGTTGATGTTCTTGGAGACAGTGACATCATCGGTGCACTTGCTGATGTAGCTGGCCGTTGATGACATGTCCTCCAAGTCAGTGAAGTCACCGTAAGCTAGTGTAGAGATGGGTAGCTCGTAAACAGTGTTCTCAAAACAGTCCTGAAGAGCAGGCTTATATTGGCCAGGTTTTCACCTGCTTCAGAACCAGGTGTCCCTGATCATCAAATGTAAACACTGGTCGGCTGATCACGAGCATGTCACTACGGCTTTCACATCTAGGCAGACATGATAGATGTCATAGATCTACCATGCTGGGCTACAGTAGGTACTTTCTGGAACTCACAGCAGGAATAATCTGAGAGGCCCACCTCTCTGTTGCAACCTCTGCTAGGAGCTGCAAAGAATGAAAAGCACCCAGGAATGAAAAGCACACGGATGGCTGACAGGCAGTATGATGTGCCAGGTGGTGAGCGTTCCGTAGAAGGCCGCAGTACGTTTGTTGAAATGCGTGGGTCATGACATCTTGTCTAGCAGATAGAGTCATAGGGTCTGAGCTTTCTGAACCACACACAACCACCTTTCCCAGTGTTTCACAAACAGGTGGACTTATCAAAGTTATTCTCAAAGAGGTACGGCCAAAAACTGCCACCCTCAACCGCACAAAGAACTTAGGATTGCATAATCAATCTGCTCCATGTGGCCAATTTGGCTACCATTTACACATGTACCCAGAGCAAGAGACCAAGGCCCAGAGCCTCACCCAGGACAATGGGTATGGAAGTCCCCAGTTAAGCTCTTGCTGACGGTTGAAGCCAAGAAGTTCTCTGGGCCATTTAAGATACAACAAGCATTAATTTCGGGTGGCGTACCCCTGGTCACTCTATGGTCGATGAAGATAAACCCCACCTCAAGCTTGCCCAAGCCAGTCCTGTGCAGCACTCTGGAGGGTAGACTGAACACTCATGGGTCTCACTCTGGCACCTACTATACCACGGTCTGGTAGTCCACCAAGAAGCTCTCTCAGAAGATGAAAATCAAAACGTTGGTCTGCAGCATTTTAAAATAAAAAGAAGAGTTGACTGTGGATAAAGTGCTCTGCGTGCATAGCAAAAAGGCAAAGAATGGTGTCTACACAACCAGTATGGATGGTCTAGGCACCTGATGAGGACATGGATGCAGAAGTTGGAGAGAGGCTAGTGATAATGCCCCCTTAAAGTGCTGCTGGGAACAGGTGTTAGAAAGAGAGGGTGAAGCCAATGTGCCTCCATAGCTCCAGCCCACCTCCTACTTCTTGGTGAAAATCTGATGTATTATCACACTTTGCAAGAGGTGAGCCATGTGATCTCCTTGTGGTACCCCAAGGAAAAGTCGACACAGTAATGGACTTGGCCTACGCCATACTACCCTCCATATGGGGGCCAATTAGGAATCAATAACATGGTCGAGAAAAAAAAAAAAAGTTTCCTCTGGCCAAGGCTCAACACTGAAGTGCGCAACTTCTGCCAGCACTGCCCAGAGTGCCAATAGACAGCCCTGTCAAACCCCAAACCACCTGCTGAGTCCCCTGCCAATCATCAGCAAGCAGATAGGTATGGAGGTCGTTGTCCCACTTTCCAAAACCAACAAAAGGGCACAAATTTATCCTGGTCATTGTTGAGTACGCTACATGCTATCCCAAAACTGTCCCACTGCATAAAGCCACCTCTAAAAACATTGTGAGGGAAGTGGTGCAGTTCTTCATCCTCATGGATCTGTCCAAGGAGATCTTGACTAACCAAGGTACACTTTTTATGCCAAAACTAATGTCTGATGTGTGCCAGGTGTTGCAGGTTAAGCAGATCCAAATCTCCATATACCGCCTGCAGCCGGATGGGACTGTGGTGCGCTTTAATCAAACACTGAAGCGAATGCTGTGGTGAGTGGTGGATAAAGGGGGTGCAACTGGGGCCAACTGATACTGCACATGCTGTTTGTGGTGCGAGAGATGCCACATGCTTGGCTTCACCATATTTGAGCTACTGTTCGGGCAAAGGTCCCAGGGTCTGCTAGATGTGGCAAATGAAGCCGGGAATGTCAGCCTTCACATTTTATGTTCAGTGGTTAAATATGTCAAAGAACTTCAACATAGCATTAAAAAAGTGCTTCCTATTGTTTGACAGCACATGCAAAAAATGCAAAGGGAACATAAATGCACATGTGACCAGCCACCACAACCCAAAGAGTTACAGATCAGCAATCGCAATTGACTCCTCAATTGACTTATGTAAATACTACTGGCAGCTGAATGTCATTTCCAGCTTCAGTGCATATTGCTTCAATGCATATCGCTTCCATGCCTGGATTATCTCAACAATTGATTTAACTGAGGGTTATTGGCAGGTAGCCCTTACGCCAGGAGGCCAATGATTAAATTGCCTTTACAATGGTTAAAGGTGTCATTGGCAGCACCAGGTTTTCCCCTTTAGTCTGCATGGTGCCCCAGCTACATGGACATCGTCCTGCAAAATCACTGCCCATACACTACTGCATATCTTGACAACATTGTTATTCACTCAAGTAACCATTTTAGTACTTGGTGAGTTATGGAAGGTGGAACTAATGGCAACCCCCCCCCCCCCCTCCCCAAGTGTCACCTGGGGCTGACAGAGGCACAGGACCGCAGGTACAGCATAGGATACTATCTGCAAAAACTGCAGGAGAAGAAAGTGGAGGCGGTCCGATTCTTCCCGCAGCTGACAAAAAACAAAAAAAAAACAAACAAACAAAAAAAAAAACAGCTACTCGTCTCTCTGGGTCTTGCTAATTACTATGGCTGCTTTGTCCCTGGTTTTTACTCCATGGGTGTATCCCTCTCAGATCTTCTCAAAAAGGATCTTCCGGAGATGTGCTGGACACACAAAGAAGAGGACAGAAATTTACATTTAGGCATTTGGCAGATGCTCTTATCCACAGCGACTTACAAAGGTGCTTTGTAATATCCATCACTGGATAGATTCTTACACTGGGTTACTAGATTACTAAGTAAGTACTAGTAACAATCACTGTTGGGGAGGTTTTTTTTTTTTTTTTTGGTGATTTGGGATTAGCCCAATTACAGTAAAAACAGACATGGCTTAAGTCATCATTTAAAGCTTGCCAGAGACTCAACTGTACGGACATCTAGAGGAAGCTGATTCTACCACTTATGGTCCTGAACAGAAAAGATTCTCGATGTACATCTTCCTCCCTGAGATATGGTGGGACCAGCCAAGCAGTGCTAGAGGATCGGAGGGATCATGTTGTAGTGCGAGGTGTGACTAGAGCCGAGAGGTAGGTGGGTGCTGGTCCATTTTTGATTTTGTAGGTTAGCATCAAGGTTTTGAATTTGATGCTGGCTGCCACAGGAACAGAGGAGAGATTGTGAATATATTGGAGGTCTAGAGGAAGACCAAAGAGGAGATTTATGGATGAAGTGAGATAGGACAAAGTTAATTGGTGTGACAGAAGAAGAAGCAGAGGATGGGGTTAGATGGAGGCAGATGATTCACTGTGGTGACCCCTGAAAGGGAACAGCCAAAAGACAAAGAAGAAGAAGAAGCTACAGGAAGCAGAGAGTGGAGAAGTGGGGTAATGTGAGAGAACTTGGGGAGGGACCGGTGATGGCAACGGCCAATGCTCACACATTAAGGAAATCTTCTTGCTCTGACCTGTCACATACAGTGCCACACACACTGCTCTACCTGCAGCCCCTGTGTATTTGAAAAGGGGTGGGGCTTACTAATTCACATGTGCTGGAGCTTACACCAAGAAGGAAACCGCCTGCCTCACACCCTCAAGTGCACCCCGCTGCTGTCACACACCTTTTGCTGCTTGGTTCACCTTAATGCAACCAAGAGGACTTTAGGCACCACCAAAACCACTATATTGCTTCAGTGCATACATTTAAAGCGGCTTGCTGAATGTTTTGTTAATAAAGACTGTTTGTGCTTGTGGAATAAAAACTATAATAGGAAGGGGAGCACTATAGCATAATTGTTTCCATAATTTTTACAGTAAATTTTTACAGTAAAGTATTGTTTCATGGTTTTACAGTATTACACTGTAAAACGCAATGCATCCTGGGCCATTAGATGGTTACAACTGTTTACTGCTTATTTCACAGTAAAGTATAAGCACAGAAAACAGGCGGCACGTTTTTTCTTTGGATAAAGTGAAAACCAAGGTTTTACTGTATATTTGCCATGAGTAACAGGGAGCGAGTGAGTGATCGCTGGAGATAGTGATTTTTAATTAACATTAATGTAAGTATTAACCAAGGTTTTACTACACATTTTCTCAGAGAAACCAGGTGAAATATAGTTCGAATGAACGTTAAGCATTTTAAAATAAAAAGAAGAGTTGACTGTGGATAAAGTGCTCTGCGTGCATAGCAAAGAGGCAAAGAATGGTGTCTACACAACCAGTATGGATGGTCTAGACACCTGATGAGGACATGGATGCAGAAGTTGGAGAGAGGCTAGTGATAATGCCCCCTTAAAGTGCTGCTAGGAACAGGTGTTAGAAAGAGAGGGTGAAGCCAATGTGCCTCCATAGCTCCAGCCCACCTCCTACTTCTTGGTGAAAATCTGATGTATTATCACACTTTGCAAGAGGTGAGCCATGTGATCCCCTTGTGGTAACAAAAACAAAAGCTATTAAAAGTCATAACATTAAAATAGCAGCGTTGGACTCAGGTCAAGTTTTATTATGTTTGTGTCAATCTTTCTTTTAATATATATGCATATATTTAAATATACAGCCTACATCGGGGGTTGCCAAACTGCGGCTCTTTCATGCCTCTGCTGTGGCTCCAGAGCCGTGCTCTATGGTGATATATTTTTAGGCTGATATTGTTGACTTTATTATCTAAATATTACTGCTAAATCATGCATTATAATGACTTTAAACTACTAAAACGACTTTAATGACTAAAACGTTTTTGCCCTAACTCTCCTTAAGCATATGTATGGTATGTATTATGACATATAAATAGTGTCATGTCGATGTTTGCTACAGTACAGTATTAAATTATTTAAGACCACAAAAATTTTTTTTGTATTTAAGGAAAGATTCTGTAGGTCTATTTGCATTTCTATTAGCTTTTATCCTCATGTTTAGCACATATTAACGCCTAATACAAATACCATTAGATTCTATTCACATTAAGTATAAATTTTAATACAATGACTTTGATAACTACAAGTGCAAATAGTGATACTGTAGTTGTCCTAGCTATTTCACAGTCATTCGTGCTTGTGATCTGGGTTTTCTTTTTTGTAAATGCAGTTAATACCAAAACATTCCAACTTCATCAGGTGCTTTTTAAGACATTGAAGGACAACGGTGAATAAACATTTGATATTTGCTGTTCCAAAACTGTTGCAGTAAATCCTAAGTCTGTTTTATGTGACGGACTGATGTGAAATAAATCAAATATCTATATATAATATTGTTGTTGTTGTTGTAACAGTGTTCTCAAAAATACACACCACATTAATGTTGGCAAACAGCGTTTAACCCCATCTCTGGAGGAAACAGTTGCATGAGGACAGGTGAATGCAGCGAAACTTTACTCAAAAGGGAAACCGATTACTCCCTCATGATATTTTATAAACTGTATTTATAGTAAAGAACTGAACAGGTGTAAATCTATCAATCTATCAATAAACACATACCTTGATCTCCGTTTCTCACTCTGCTGAGTCGATTGAAAAATGCGCAGAAAGACATGAAGAAGCAGCCGCCGTTTCATATCAAATGTAAAGGGACGATAATATTTTTTTTAGTTTATGGAGCTAAATGCAAAATTTTTAGGGGGGCTGAGCATGAATTTAGGGGGGCTAAAGTCTAAAAATGGCTTAACAAAACCCATGCATTTGCTTATGGGAAAACATAAGTGACAAATTCGATTTGCATTAAGTACCTCATTTCCAAAATGAGTCGGCAATAGGTGAGAAGTTTTGTTAATGCAATATATATATACACACGTGGACAGAATTGTTGGTACCCTTTGGTCAATGAAAGAAAAACTCACAATGGTCACATAAATAACTTTAATCTGACAAAAGTAATAATTAAAAAAAAAATATATGAATGTTAACCAATGAAAGTCAGACATTGCTTTTCAACCATGCTTCAACAGAATTATTTAAAAAAATAAACTCATGGAACAGGCCTGGACAAAAATGATGGTGCCCCTAGAAAATACTGAAAATAATGTGACCAAAGGGACATGTTAATTCAAGGTGTGTCCACTAATTAGCATCACAGGTGTCTACAATCTTGTAATCAGTCAGTGGGCCTATATATAGGGCTCCATGTAGTCACTGTGTTGTTTGGTGACATGGTATGTACCACACTCAACATGGACCAGAGGAAGCGAAGGAAAGAGTTGTCTCAGGAGATTTGAAAGAAAATTATAGACAAGAATGTTAAAGGACAAGGTTATAAGACCATTTCCAAGCAGCTAGATGTTCCTGTGACTACAGTTGCACATATTATTCAGAAATTTAAGATCCATGGGACTGTAGCCAACCTCCCTGGATGTGGCCGCAGGAGGAAAATTGATGACAAATCAAAGAGACGGATAATCCGAATGGTAACAAAAGAGCCCAGAAAGACTTCTAAAGAGATCCAAGGTGAACTTCATGCTCAAGGAACATCAGTGTCAGATCGCATTATCCGTCGTTGTTTGAGCCAAAGTGGACTACATGGGAGACGACCAAGGAGGACACCATTATTGAAAACAAATCATAAAAAAGCCAGACTGGAATATGCCAAACTACATGTTGACAAGCCACAAAGCTTCTGGGAGAATGTCCTATGGATAGATGAGACAAAAATGGAACTTTTTGCCAAGGCACATCAGCTCTATGTTCACAGACGGAAAAATGAAGCATATCAAGAAAAGAACACTGTCCCTACTGTGAAACATGGAGGAGGCTCTGTTATGTTCTGGGGCTGCTTTGCTGCATCTGGCACAGGGTGTCTTGAATCTGTGCAGGGTACAATGAAATCTCAAGACTATCAAGGGATTCTAGAGAGAAATGTTCTGGTCAGTGTCAGAAAGCTGCGTCTCAGTCGTAGGTCATGGGTCTTGCAACAGGACAATGACCCAAAACACACAGCTAAAAACACCCAAGAATGGCTAAGAGGAAAATATTGGACTATTCTAAAGTGGCCTTCTATGAGCCCTGACCTCAATTCTATTGAGCATCTTTGGAAGGATGTTAGGAACCTCCACTAGAGGTCACTGTTCATGTCTGTCTCTGTAGTTTTTGTTGGATGACTCAGTTTCCCAGAAGCCACCTCAGTCAGGTGATGAGTGCTCACCTGAACTGAGGTGGCTCGTTAAAGCTTCTATAAATATCAGTTTGTTCTGGGAAACTGGGTCGAGCATTGTTTGTCTGTTTGTTTTTGTAACTACCGTCAAGGGGGCATTCCTTTTGATTGTTTCTTTGAGTTTATATTTGAGTTATATTGTTTTACCTTTGTTTTTCTAGAGGGCTCTACTGTTTGTTTTCCTTATGTTCCTTGTTCTGATGGATTCATGGAGCTTTCCTGTTTTATGTTTAGCTAGGCCGTGTCTCCTCCTGTGTACTGTGTAAGTACTGTTCTGTCTTCTGGTTTATTCCCTTGTATGTGTAGCCACATGAGGGCCTAGCCGCTAGCAGGGTTAGCCGCTAGTAGGCCTTGATTGCTAGTAGGGTTAGCCCCTAGTAGGGTTAGCCTCCAGTAGACTAACCTCTAGTGGGATTGACTGCTAGTGGTTCTGGTCGCTAGTAGGTTAGCCGCTAGTTTGGAATAGCCTCATGTGTGCCTTTCCTTTTGTGTTCAGTTCCCCACTATCAGGTCAGTACTAACCCGGTTAGCCACTAACTCCTTTAGATACTAACCTGGTTAGGTCAGCATCCAGTATCCCCAGCATTCCATGTAGCTACTAACCCAACTAACCACTAACCCAGCTAGTCTAGTTCCGTCTCTAGTCCCGTCTCTAGTCTCTGTGCTCCTGGTCCTGTCTCTAGTCTGTGTTTTGTCCTGTGTCTCCAGCCCTGTCTCTCCTGTCTAGCCCTGTCTCTCCTGTCTAGCCCTGTCTCATCTCTAGTTCCCCTATGTGTCTTAGTTAGCTTCAGCTCCATGTTTCCTCATCCCCAGTTCTCTCTGTCGGTTCCCTGTGTAAGCTCCTGGTTCCCTGTGTCAGCTCCTGGTTCCCTGTGTCCAGTTCTTGTCCCTATGTTAGCGCGCCGTTCTGTGTTAGCGCGCCGTTCCCTGTGTTTTTCCTGAGCCCTAGTTTGAGTTTGTTGTTTTGGTTCCTTTGTTTGTGTCTGTTTTGAGTTTAAAATAAAATACTATTTCTGTTCGCACACCCCTCTGCCTTCATGCCTACCTATATGCCCACGGCAACAACATCAGCCGGGTCTAGCCAGCAGCACCAGCTAGACCCATGACAAAGGACCTGAAACATGCTGTCTGGAAAATGCACCCTTCAAACCCTTCAAACCCTCTAGGAAACAACTGGAGCAGCTTGCTCATGAGGAGTGGGCCAAAATACCTGCAAAGAGGTGCAGAAGTCTCATTGACAGTTACAGGAATCGTTTGATTGCAGTGATTGCCTCAAAAGGTTGTGCAACAAACTATTAAGTTAGGGGTACCATCATTTTTGTCCAGGCCTGTTCCATGAGTTACATTTTTTTTTTGTAATTCCGTTGAAGCATGGTTGAAAAGCAATGTCTGACTTTCATCATCCAGAGTGATGCAAAACAGGAGCCTCCTCGTACTATAATAGTTTTGATACACTGATCTGTTTTGATCTGATTTAATATTGTACCTTGATTGCTTCACAGCTACAATATACTGTAGATTGCATGATGTTTGTTAGTGGATTAAATTGCACTGTAAACCCGATTAAGTTGGCAAAACTCAGTTATCAGTTAATCAGTTACATCAATTTTTTTAAAGTAGTGATGTTTCCAATTTTAAGTAAACAGAACTATCAAATTTGTTCAGCTAACTTTAAACGTGTCATTTCTACAAACTCATGCCAAAAAGTTCTGAAAACTCAGAAAGGTCTATTAATTTGACCTAATTGCAATTATTTAAGTCAACAGTACTCAATGTGTTTAATTACTTTGAGCATTAGGGTGTACCGTGTGGGGGAAGTTTTAGAATGGTCTTGACTCTTCTCTTCTCGCCATCTCTTCCGCCAATGAGGTGCGAAATGTAATTTACATGTAAAAACCGGTTCGATTGGTGCTCAGACGATCTGCAACTCTCCACCATTTTCATAATCTTGTCATTAGTTTGTTTAATCAGTTTAATATGCTATTTTCCAACTAAAAGAGCAAGCTGAATATGCTTTTTTTACTTATATTTCTACTTAATAAAATCAGACCACGTTTTCATTATTGTAAGGTTTTTATTGAGGTTACATAGGTAGAAATACAGATTAAGACGGATTACACTTTAATTAGTGTTTTGTACATTTACTACATTCCGGTATGTCCACACTGATTCGTAACCATGACTGGAAGAACTTTTTCTAACAGTCTATTTATGTAGTTGTTGCATATAGTATCTTTTACAGTAGTTCTTCAAACCAGAACTTTTCTATGGCAGCAATTAAATCGGTCTTCGTAGTTGGTTTTGCTGTTTTTCTAATATAGTCTTTCATTGCATGCCATACCATCTCAATGGGATTCATATCAGGGGATTCAGCTGGAGTCTTGACCCAGTTAATGCCCTCTGCGGCAATGACTTTTCTTGCAGTAGTGTGCTTCGGGTCATTGTCCTTGAAAAAACGGTGGATATTGCCCTCCAAACATGAACTTTCAAAGGATGTTTTGGTTTGAACATGGGTCTTCCTCTTTTACAAAACGCCATCGTGGCAAAACGATCCAAAGCCACCGTTGTTTCATCTGTGAAAATGACATCATCAAACAGCTCTTTCTTTTCGATCCATTTTTGAGCTTGTTGAAGACAAGTCAACGGATCATGTTTGTCTCGGATCATGGAACAATGTTGAGTTTTCCCATACCTCCATCCAAGTTTTTGTCTGACACTGCGTATGGATCGCACGCTAATGTCCACACCAAAGTCACGCAGTAGTTGCTTTTTCACCAATCTTGCAGCCATTTCATCGTTTTGCTCAGTGATGTTCTTTATGGCTGTGACAATGTCCCTAAAACAAAAGAAAGATATTACATATTTGACACGTTAGGCAAAAACTAGGCCTGTAGCAGATATTGGGGACTGAATGAGTGAAGGCACACTGTAAACCCTAATGCTCAAAGTAATTAAACACATTGAGTACTGTTAACTTAAATAACTGCAATTAGGACAAATTAATAGACCTTCTTGAGTATTCAGAACTTTTTGGTATTTATGAGTTTGTAGAAATGACACTTGTCAAGTTATCTGAACAAATTTGATATTTTAAATAATCGCACTTGTGGCTCAGTGGTAGGTGTTACGCCTGCCATGCGAAAAGCCTGGGTTCGATTCCCGCGCCGGAAGGTCTGCAAAAATTTTTTTAAATTTGCAACAAGTTCAACAAACTGAAAAATGTATAGTTCTGTTTACTTAAAATTGGAAACATCATTACTTAAAAAAATTATGTAACTGATTACCTCAAATATTTTGAGTTTTGCCAACTTAATCGGGTTTACAGTGCAGTATGGGTGGAAAGGCAGGGCAGATGAATCAAACTTGTTGAACAAGTGATTTAGTTCATTTGCCCACCTCCTTGGCACTTTTGGCAGTGTTCCATTGACATGTTCCCGAGATAGATTAATTTCAATTATGCAACACTTTCGATTTGATGACAAGGACACATGCGCAGAACAGGTGAAAACAGACAAGATGTCGATCTCCGACATCTGGACACGCTTCAACAAGAACTGTGCTGAGAGTTTCACTCCAGGGGAACACATGACCATGGATGTACAGGAGGGTGGACAGACAAAAGAAGATTGTTTCTGAGTCTTCTAAGGAACTTGGTTGCCAATTCATGCAGCACAAGGAAATACTGGCACAGAGGCAGGCTGCTGCAGCTGCTGTGCCAGGGACTGTACAGACAACGCAGCAGTGGCGGCTGGTGCAAAATTTTTTTGGGGGGGTGCAAACAAAATTAAAATTAAACTTTTAATGCTCGCCTGTAAATAGCCATTTATCACGTCAGCAGCTCCACTTACCATAAGAAGTGCTGGAAAAGACTTGTTGAAAATGGTCCAATCACATGAGCCCAAATATTTAAAAACAATATTGATTCGCTAAGAACGAAAGTGGGAGGGTTCAGGGCGCACAGAGCTGCACCCGAAGGATGATTTGAAAAGATCCAATCAGAGCTCAGCCTCAGGTCACATGCTTTTCAAAAAAGTACCTGTCGCCATAGACACAAGAAATACAGCGGAATATTGTGACTAAATTACTTTATTTCATTATTAAAATAAATAATTATTATGTTAAATAATTACATGTTAAAGGAGCATTCTTCGGCCGCCACTGCCAGGTGCAAGAGAGCTGCAACAGGAATCGCAGCAGGTTTACCTGTGCAACATGTCAGAAATTCACCTGTGCAAAATATAGGGACAATGGACACTGGGTCTGCAAATGCTGTAAAGTATGTAAAAACACTTTAAAATAAAACAGACTATATCCATATATTGTGAATGTGTGTCTTTTGTATAAATATGGCAGGCATTTCTGAAGGTTTCCATGTCACACACAAAGGTTTGGCCTGCCTTGGTTTAGGCTAACAAATGCAGATGTGCCAGGCCTCACAGGTAATGGGTGTGTTTGCACAACAAAAGCAGGAGAACAATGGAGCAGCAGGGGTGCTAGTAGTTGTTAGGTCCTAGAATTTACGCAAATTTGCGCAGGGTTAATAAATCAAGTCTTAAAGTCGTTTAGACATTAAAGTCGTTTTAGTCGTTTAAAGTCATTTATAATGCATGATTTAACAGTAATATTTAGATAATAAAGTCAACAGTAGTTGTGAGATTTCCAAAAGAAAGTTACAAATATTGACTTTTTAATATTGTTATTATACTCATGCAATATAAAGATTAAGTCATATGCCAAGGAGGCATTTTTATTAATACATTCATTTATACACACACAAAAATGCCTACTATTTTTACTCACATTTTAACTCATTTTTACTCATAGTGTTGAGTATATATACTGTATATGTGCGTGTGTGTGTGTGTGTGTGTGTATAGAAAAACTTCTCTCCTATTGCCGACTCATTTTGGAAATTAGGTACTTCACTCACTCACTCACTCATCATCTATACCGCTTAATCCTGTATTCAGGGTCACGGGGGGCCTGGAGCCTATCCCAGGAGACTTAGGGCACATGGCAGGGTACACCCTGGACAGGGTGCCAATCCATCGCAGGGCACAGTCACACACACATACACTCACTCATTCACACACTACAGGCAATTTGGGAACGCCAATTAGCCTAACCTACATGTCTTTAGACTGTGGGAGGAAACCGGAGTACCCGGAGGAAACCCACCAAGCACGGGGAGAACATGCAAACTCCATGCATGTACTTAATAATGCAAATTGAATTTGTCACTTATGTTTGCCCATAAGCAAATGCATGGGCTTTGTTAGGCCATTTTTAGACTTTAGCCCCCCCTAAATTCATGCTCAGCCCCACTAAATATTTTGCAATTAGCTCCATAAACTCAAACATTTATTATTGTCTTTTTCCCCTTTACATTTGATATGAAACGGTGGCTGCTTCTTCACGTCTTTCTGCGCATTTTTCTATCGGCTCAGCAGAGTGAGAAACGGAGATCAAGGTGTGTGTTTATAGATAGATTGATAGATTTACACCTGTTCAGTTCTTTACTATAAATACAGTTTATAAAATATCATGAGGAACGGAATTTTACACCAAGTTTCTTCTTCGGGTTCGGCCAAAGTTGCGTGCATTTTCTGAAGCGGAGCTGCGCACGAAGTCACGGGTTTGAATTTTACATCATTTTACACCAAGTTTCGTCTTTGGGTTCGGCCAAATAGACAGACAGACAGAATGATAAAAAAAATTACCCGTGACTTCGCGCGCGGCTCTGCTTCCGAAAATGCACGCGACTTTGTCAGAACCCAAAGAAGATACTTGGTGTAAAATCCTGAACAAATAGACACAGTTCTTAATATAATATAATATAATATAATATAATATAATATAATATAATATAATATAATATAATATTAAGAACTGTGTCTATTTGTTCAAAAATTATTGTGGCTGTTTTCACACAATCACTAAGTTAAGTAAATTTTTTTTTCAATTCAATTTTATTTCTATAGCGCTTTTAACAATGGTCATTGTCTCAAAGCAGCTTCACAGAAATGAAAAGAAAATGAAAAGAAAATTTATGGAAGTGTATATATGTGTAAGAAAAATCTGTCTAGATAATGAGATTGTCCCTGATGAGCAAGCCAAGGGTGACGGCGACAGTGGCAAGGAAAAACTCCCTGAGATGGCAATAGGAAGAAACCTTGAGAGGAACCAGACTCAACAGGGAACCCATCCTCATTTGGGTGATAACAGACAACAAAAATTGTATAACATCATGTGTGTTATGCAGCTGAAAGTTCGATATAACAGAAGTTATTTAAATTAACACAAAGTCCAGTTCAGCACAGGGATGAGTCAGCAGGTGCAGAGGGCAGATGGGCTCTGGATCACTGGGAGCTCAGGAGCAGCATGTGTAGCTCCAAACCAACATGAAGAAGAATCCAGCTGGAGCAGGTCCTTCTCTGGATGCCTCAGGAACCTCGCAGGTTTGGCCTCTTTCTACTGAAGCTGGCACAATCTCCAGATGCCTCGGGATGGGTGGAAAAATAAAGAGCAGGTTCTACGTGGTTGCCATTCAGGATAGATGTACTGGAGTATGAGGTAAAGAATTTAATTATGTGTATGCCAGATTAAAGAGATGCGTCTTGAGTCTAATTTTAAATTGGGAAACTGTGTCTAAGCCCCGAACACTGTCAGGAAAGCTATTCCAAAGTTTTGGAGCTAAATATGTATAGTTACATAGACTATACTATACATTGCAGACTTATGACATGAGTTCAGACAGAATGATTATACGTATAATGTGCTCAGGCAGAGTTCTTCCATGTGCCACCTGGTGGGAATTCTGTGAAGTACAACACTTGGATGTAAATTGCAAGGTGCGGACTCCCAGAAGCGCGCAGCACTCAGCGGGAAGAATTGCGTCATGCCGCAGATAAAAACGCTCATTTTTAAATGCCCTATCTGTACATGCTGTTCATGTGAACAGTATTTCAATAATACTTACGGTCTTTGCACATACTCTGAATTAGATGACTGTTGACCCTCTGTCACGGGCAACTTGAAAGCAATATCAACTGGTAGGCGAGGTTGGCACCCAAACGTAAGTTCATATGGGGTGTAGCCAGTTACCTCATTCTTAGTGCAGTTGTAGGCGTGGACTAGGGGTCTCACATGGGCACGCCAACAGGACTTGTCTTGGTTTTGGAGAGTGCCCAACATGTCCAGTACGGTACGATTAAATCGTTCCACGAGGTTACCCCTAGGGTGGTATGGGGTCGTCCAAACCTTGTGGATACCAGCCAGCTGACAGAGTTCCTTGATTGTATGGGACTCAAAATCTGGGCCCTGGTCGCTATGTAACTTCTCCGGGATACCATAATGTACCATAAAGTCCTCCCACAGACACTTTGCTACTGTGCAAGCCTTTTGATTACGTGTTGGAATTGCAACCGGTAATTTAGTAAAGTGATCTGTAATCACTAATATGTCCTTGGTCCCGCTTTTGTCAACTTCCAGGGACAGGTAGTCCATGCAGAGGAACTCGAGAGGTCGCGTGGCCCAAATGTTGACTAATGGGGCTGCTTTTTCAGGTTGTGCTTTCCTCCACACACACGTCCTCACTTTCCTTTCCACATCCAGGACCATCTTTGGCCAATAGAACCTGTTCCTTACAAGGTCCAGTGTCCGGTCGACTCCCATGTGGCCCATATGGTCGTGCAGGATGGTAAGATCTATGTTGCGAAGCTCAGCTAGAAGTACAAGTTGGTAAGTTTTCTGGGATCCCATCTTGGCATTGCCGGAACAGGATGTCATTATGGAGCTCAAGACGCTTGAGTTCTCGGAGGAGGAGTGGAAAATCAGGAAGTTTTATACATTGGTCAGCTCTTTGTTTAGCTGCTATTTCTGCTTCAGAAAGATGGGGGATGGATGGAAGGCTTCCAAACTGTTCTTGTCCATAACTGTCCGGAACAGCGCTGGGTGACACGGCAAGAGTCTCCACTAGAGCAACACAATCTGTGTCTCCCTCTCTCTCATCATCAGGACTGATGCTGTAGGTGAACTGTCTCTCACAGATTGCTTTCACAACTGAATGGTCCACCGCATTGATGTTCATTGGATTGGAGAGGTGATCTTGTGTGAACTGTTATATGCGTTCTCTCTCCTTTTGTGATTTCTGATCATCATGGACAGTGCTGCTTGCCACCTATAGCTTGTCGCATCAAGTTTGGCTGAGGTAAGGATGTAAGAGGATTGCTATCTGTTACAACGGTGAAATGGTTGCCGTACAAATAGTCACTGAACTTTTCCGTAACTGACCACTTGAGTGCCAGGAATTCTAGCTTGTGCGCCGGATACTGACTCTTGCTTCGTGATAGACCACTACTTGCATACCCTATGACTCTAAGCTGGCCCTCTTGCTCCTGATACAACACAGCACCAAGCCCGGTGGTACTGGCATTAGTGTGTAGTATGTAGGGTCTCTGGGGGTCAGCGAAAGCTAGGACAAGAGCTGTAGTAAGGCTCTGGATGACTGTCTCAAAGGCTTGCTGGCAATCTGGGGTCCAGCTCCCCCCAAAGGGATCTTTAGGGTCATGGTACTGATTTGTTTTCTGTCTTGTGTCTGTCGGTTTCGCTTTTGATTTCTTATGGGAAGGTGGGTAGCCGGAGGTCAAGATATGAAGGGGCTTTACAATGCTGGAGTAACCCTTAACAAACCTCCTATAATACCCAGCGAAACCGAGGAAGGATTTCAGTTCTCGTAAGGTCTGAAGGACAGGCCATGTCTTAAGAGCTGAGATCTTCTCGGGATCTGTCCGAACGCCATTTCTGGAGACTACATGACCTAGGTAACGGACTGATGTCTGGAAGAAGACACATTTTTCGGGAGAGAATTTCAACCCAAACTCTTTGAGACGAGTTAGCACTCTCAGGAGTCTTTCTTCATGCTCCTCAAGGGTCCTGGGGAACATGATTACATCATCAAGGAAAACTAGCGCATCTTTCACATGCATATCCCCCATACACCGTTCCATTAATCTTTGAAATGTGCTAGGGGCGTTCGTCACTCCTTGAGGCATTATGTTTAACTCCCTGAAACCGAGTGAAGACACGAAAGCAGTCTTCGATTTGTCTGCTTCTTTAACTTCAATCTGATAGTACCCCAACTTTCAGTTAAGAACAGAAAACCACTGAGAGCCATTGAGGGCTGAGAACGTGTCCTCCAGCTTCGGAAGGTTGTAGGCATCTTTTATAGTCTGAAGGTTTAAACGTCTATAATCGATGCACAACCGGACTTAGAATGGTGACTCGGACTCCCTAATAACTCCCGCATCCAGAAGCTCTTTGATGTGCCTTCGGACAGCTTCAATGTCCTGTGGGTGGATGGGTCGAGCACGTAGTTTAAAGGGTACTTCATTAGAGAGTTTTATGTGGTGTCGCACCTGGTCTGTCCGGCCAAAGTCCAGGTCATGATGCGCAAACTTCTCAGACATGCTGTTGAGCTGCTGAGTGATGCCTTGCTTCCATTCGAGTGGGACTGGAGAATCACCAAAATTAAAATTTAAAGTGCGTTCTTGGGATGACTGGGTCTCCGAGGGGTTCTGGGTGTTTTGTAACTGTAATTGTACTCTATGTTCTTTTAGTAGGATGGTTTGATGCGCACAAATTTCTGCAATGATGCACTTTGCAGGAATGACATTGTCATGGTCAGATTCATTGCTTATGACAACTGGCAGCTTATGGGGCCATAGCTGAGGGAAATTAACCAGACCGGCTTTTACAAGTAGGCCACTTGGCAAGGGGGATGACGATGGGTTCTCAACGACAATGGACTTCTCATCCTGGAAACCACTGACAGGAGCGACTCCCTCCACCAATACAGTTTCCTTGGCTGGAATGACTTGGGGCATCTTGCCCTGCATCTTCATTACCCCCTGGTGGTTGTTGCTGGCCTGTTTTCATCTTAGCTCAATGACCTTGAAAACTACTTTGTAGCCATGTGGGAGGGGCTGGCGATTGGTTGTGTCAGCCTCTGAGTACATGTCGAACAGTACATCTAAAGTGTTTGTACCTATGAGCATGAGAGATTGTGAGGTGTCAGGAACAACCAAGGCAAGTGTATTCACATCTATTGGAGTGCCTATGAAGGCTTTTGGAAAGGTTATGGTCATTTCTATATAGCCAAAGTCAGGCACTAGCTGGCCATTTGCACCTTCCACTTCCAAGAGGTCACGAAGCGGTTTAATTGTCTGTTCTGAGCGGTGCTGCTTGTAAAATGACTCAGGTACGGTGGTAGCTTGTGAGCCTGATTCAAGAAGACAGTTGACCTCCTCCCCTCTCACAGTCACTTGAGCACCAACCAGCTGGTTGGGGAGTCTAAATGGTGGGTTCTGCTTTGAATGTTGCAGAACATGTTTGAGCGTTAATGTTGTGCTCTGGTCTATTGCTTCCATCCTTCCTAACAGGAGTTTTGTCTTCAATGTTTATGCCAGAGGGATGCTGTTGACTCCCCTCAGCAACTATTTGTCCCGCAACAGGAACTGTTAGTCGTTTAAAGATGCATTTGAACTATTTTGTGCTTCCCATTGGTGCTGTTTTTCCTCTAGCTGCCTCTTCTTTTCTGCTACAAGATGGAGGTTGCCAGGGTCAGTGCAAGAGGGGGCGATGTGCCCATCTTCGCCATAGTTAAAACAGTACCAAGGCTTGGGTTTGTATGTCTGCTTCTTTTTGGTCTGTCTTTGCATGCCTGTATCTGTGTCGTCTGGCCTTGACGGTTTCTCTGATTCTTCCCTGCAGATCTCTTGCTGTTAGCTCCTTTTGTCTTTTTCTGTGACATAAATGTAGTTAGTTGGCTTTGCAGACTTGCCACCTGTTTCCTCAGATCCTCAATAGCGCCGATGCTACGCACCATGGAACTGCACCTGAGCCTGAACTGCATATGTTTTTTCATGCGACTGGACTTTGCTTGCTGCCTGTCTTCCTCAGATCGAATCGTTACCAAGAGGTATGAGAATCAGGGTGGGCTGCTCTTCTTTTGCTCTTGTTGCAAGGTGCTGAGCAAGTTGTTATCCCAACACCCCCAGCAGAATTGCTTAAGGAGATGTTTGCAACTCCCCCTCTTTTTGTGGCTAGCTGGAGACGATGAAAGTAAGTGGACGGTTTCTCGCCAGAGTCTTGGAGGGTATTCAGGAATTGAGCAAAAAGCTCCTCTTCATCTTCCATCATACCAAAAGCTGAGTCTAAGAGCTGTAGGTAGGCTGCAGGTGGTGACTCAGGTGCTGGTGGGAGCAAATTTTCAAGGATCTTTCTGGATATTTGCAGGAGAGACATACTAAGATAATTTTGAAGCAGCTCAATATGCGTTCGCCAGGTATCATAGTCCGTGTCATGTATATAATTCCTGAGAACTTAACATAAAAGCGCTCAGGCATTTACATGCTGTTCATGAACAGTATCTCAATAATACTTATGGTAAGTAACCATTAACATTCAAAATATCATTAATCATAACCACATCAAAACCATGTGCAAATAATAGAACAGTACCCATTCTGAGGTCAGGGTTAGAAGGATTGCAGAATTGTGCTTCACTTACTCTAACACTATAGGCCTATTCATAGAAGAGAAGTGCACTAGAACTTAACCTCTGGTCACGTTAAACTCAGTTGAGCAGCAATTTGTTTAATTAAATCACATAGTGCAATTAAAACATTTTACATTCATTACGACAAAAATACTCTTTTCCCTTTAAATTGGCATTAGGAACTAAATACTTCCCTTTTTAATTATATACACATACATCGGCATAAACTGATAACCACAGCTTAAATATTTAAATAATTAACTTCAGTTCACTTATTAAATTAATATCACACTGTTTTCTTTCAACACACGGAAAACAAAAGGATAATAGCACCGTAAATGCAGCAGCTAAAATAGCATATTTCTCACCGTTGCTCTGTGTGTATCGAAGCGTAACACGGTGATTTTGGACTTTGTGGCAACTTCCCAGACGAAAGGCAAGTAGTTAGCCGACGTAAATTCTCTCCTTCACTCTGCAATTTCAGTAAAAATGTGCTCAGACTCTCACAGCTACCCTCGTTTTTGATCAGAGAAAAAAATCCGGAAGAACAACTTCCGTGTTGACCTTCCGACGTGACCTGCATAATCTCTGATTGGCTGCTGAGACTACCTACACCCACGTGGGACTACGTGAACTGTGTGGTGCATTCATTTGCAATAAGAGAACTAAAACAATAATAAAACTCTGCCGATGTGAATAAATAAAGATAAAGAGAATAAACAGTCTCTCTCTCTTATTCATTTAGTGACTCAGTTATTATATTATTAATGAGTCTCTTTTATACCTGGCTACACAATCAAGTATAAAGCTTTTCTGCTAGTTCCGCTGCTTTTTTTCTTTTACAAACAATCGTAAAATTATGTCAGACTTTCCAGTAATCACTTTTATTTTGAATTTTGTTAGTTTCACGTTGTTAAAATGATGAACTTATAGTAAGTGAAATAATATCTCAATTGCAGTATTATGTTTTAATTCGAAAATCAATTAATTAATAAGCAGTGGTGCAAGTTTGTCATGCTTTATTACAATGTTAGCCCGACCAACAGTTAACATACTTGCATGGTTTAGACTCCTTTTACTGTATATTAACCCCATGTCTGTTTTACGTGTCTATAGCCGAGTTATAGTTGTTATTGTTAACTGTTTAAAATTACATGGACCTTTACTGAGCACCTATTACTTAAAGTTAAAACAACTTTAAAATGTAATAAATTATGTACATTTGCAAGTTGTGTGAGTTTGAAACAATATTAGCCTTTACTCAGCATATGAAGCTACACAGAAATGCACCAAACCAATCTTTCATTTATGCTGTTCCAGAATGTTCACAAAGTTTGCTACATTTAAGTCTCATTTGTACAGAAATCACAAGAAATATCAGCTATATAGCAGAAGGGCTCAAACAAATGACTCTGTACTAATTTGCCACATTGAAGGTAGCCAGTTTCAGGATTTGAAAGATTTAATTTCTCATTTGAAGGACCATTTGAAAGAGGGCAGAGAAATTTGTTGTCCTTTTAAGGGTTGTGACAAAACGTATTTCCTTTTAAACCACATTTGCATCTCATTTGTCTGGAGCACACAAAAAAACGCTCATTTGAAGATGTGCACGATACTGTACTGGTTAACTGGTGTGAAATTGTTAGGCCTACACATAAGCTTGATAACTCAGTGACTGATGATGAATATGACAATAGTGTGCCAGATGAGGGTGATGATGTTCTTGATGTGGATGAAGCACTCTTTAAATAATTTGACACCGTTTTACTTAAAGCTTCAAGCTAAACTGTTGCTTCCTGCATCAGTAATTCAAACAATTGTTGAAGAATTCTGTGATATTCACAACCTACTGTAGGACAGTCTCATGTATTCTCAAAATTGAAATGGTCATTACTCAACATTCCTGACTCTACCATAAAAAAATCTAATTGATGAACTTAAAAAACAATATCCTCTAAAGACCTGCAACAGGCTTTTACAAACGGATCAGCTCAGAAAGACCATCTTGAAAAATAGCTTTAACTATGTGGAATCCCAGCCCTTATACCTAGACTTTGATGACTCTGGCAAAGAATGCTTTGCCCAATACATTCCTTTAAAAGAAACACTTGCTGCACTATTGGAGTCAGAATCAGTTAGGAGAGTTTATGAGGAGGTACATTCTTGTCCTACAAACCATGATGTTTGAAACCAAGATTTGAAACATTTTGGGCAAGATATAGTCTTCAGTCAGTTGATAAGGGATCTTAAGGAATTGGAGCTGGCAATATCTGCAATTATTGTAAAAAAAAAAATAAATAAATAAAAAAATCTGTATTTGGCATACTCAAATGCTGTTATTTATTTATTTATTTATTTATTTTTAGAAAGAGATAAGTCAGCACAAGTGAGTTCATTCAAAAAATAAATCCCCCATGCACTTCACAACAAGCAGCCACTATAACAGATGCCATCCAATATAATAAGTGTACATCAATTGTTTTGCTTTTTTATTTACAGTATTTATTTATATTTTGGATATTTAGAGGAGTTATACTGTTCAAAAACAAACTTTGTCTTTAATTAAAGTCAAAATTAAAGATCATTAAACTCTATATGTGTCTTTTGCATTTTTAAAAGTTTAGTCTTATACATAACTAATACCCTGATTTATGGTTTCATATAGTTATAATTAAAACATCAAATTAAAGAAGCATTTAGTTTTTATCCGATTAATCGAAAAAATAAGATAATCAAAATAATCGTTAGTTGCAGCCCTACAAAACACCACTATTTGTGTCACTACCCTGAGCTCATGATCAAGTTTGGCCCTCTCATATGCTTGTGAACTTTAAGGTTCGAGAGTAAGCACACTTACTTTAAACAGTGTGCTCGAAAATTGCACAATTTCAAAAACCTATGCGCAACCCTATCAGAAAGGCATCATCTCCTACAGGCATACTTGGGTGCTGGCAGCATATTTCCTCCACTGATTCAGACGAACAATGGAAATTAATTTTGATGTTCTAGTATTGTTTGAAATGTGTTAATTAATTTGAGAAACTTTGTCTCCAAATTGTTGTACTGGTAATAATAATAATAGTAATATGTTTTTAAAATAAATAACCCCTTTTGTTTATGCTGTTGGTCAAACATAAAATGCTTATATTTGAAACATTAAAATGTTTATGTTTCTGCATCATTGTAACTCTTCAGATCAGGTGAAGGGTGCAGCAGTTGAGCAGCCAGTGTCCTGTGATGCATCATCTGTGGGCATGTCATGGAGTTCATGTCATCAGAATTCCTCTTCCAGCTCCAGCACCCCTAGTCAATCCTGCACATCCTCCACTGTGGATCTTGATACTTGACAGTTTCAAGGTGCCATGGAGCAAGATGCCTGCAGGAATCAAAGGAGCAATAGCTATGGAGCAACGCCCAAATCCTCGAGATCGTAGACAAATTGTAGTTGATAAAATGAGGCTTACTGATGCTAATCCCTCAAGATCAGACTGCCAAAGTGTTACAAAAATGATAGTCAAGCAATACCCTAAAAGTTTTGCAGACATTTTGAAGGATGGTACCAAACTTGGGAGTGGTTATGCTTCACTTGGAAACCAGCTGAAAACTGAGAAACTGAATCCAGTCTGGAAGAGAAACAGAAGGAAATGATAGATCTATTTCGACCTCACTCAGACCGTCACCACAGTCTCAATCTGAATGACGCCATTCTACCGCCTATCCTCGAGACCTAATACAACAATGTCAGGTGACTGACCTTAGGGGTCGGGTGTTATATAAACATCCGGTTGGATCGACTACTTCCTCTTTGCCTTTCTCGCCTTATCGGAGACCGGATCGGTTGTTTTGCTGCTAAAATAAAATAAAAATCGCTCGGGAGAGATTACACGTCAATCCGCCACGTCTTTTCGTGCAGGCACTTTAAGCCCCTGACGATTGTATTGAATTTCTACCCAATATTTCGGACGCGACGCGGGATCGCGCGCCGGTAAGTGTAATATTTTTTCTCTTTCTTTTTTCAGGTGTGTTGTCTTTGAGTCTACTGTTTGCAGTGGACAGTCTATTTTTATCCCGATTACTACGTGTACGCACGTAGAGTGACGGATATTTACTTGTTTTAGGTGGTTTGATCTTTGTTTTCGAGAAGTTCTGTTCGCAGACGTCACTCAATTAATGAGTACTAAGTGTAGAAGTACTCTTGGCTGATATTGAGCATTCATTAATGAACAGTGATTCGTCACAGTTCGGTATTTAGCAGTCGTGTGTGTTGGATTCTTTGCTCAGTGCTAGTGCAGCCATTTAAAGCTGTCTGTGACACTGTATCTAGTTACAGCGCAGCCGGATTTGTTACTATGAGCCACTCAAAGTGTCGTTTTTGTCAGGCTGAGATGCATCCACGGGATGGACATAGAGAATGTATGCTTAGGTATACAACATTTGCTTGATGATATTGAACATCCCTGTGCAGCAGCAGTAGGGTTAACGTTTCAGGAGCGAGTACAGAGAGCCAGGTATTCAAATAGTAGCAAGAAGGATGCTACGGCTAAGACGCCCTTCGTGGGGGAACACCCTTGCAAGCGCAAGAGGGATTGCACCCCCGATAACTCTTGTCCTCACGTGCTGACATCCTGCAGGACAAACGTGGGAGAACCACAATAGCTCAGTAACCCGAGAGTGATACTCAATTACAAATTCTAGCAGCCTTACGTGATTTAGCGGATAAATTTGAAACACATACAACTACTGCACAACCACCCGCAACCTCGTTAGGTGATGAACAATCACACCGGGAGGGGACGGATGATTCAGTAGATATTATCTAACTGCATGCAAATGACTCACTTTATGGTAGTGAGGGGCAAGCTGGAGAGAATGATAAGGATGAATCCAGATCTGGTGCTTCTGAAGAAGCAAGCCCACACTCTGACATCCTGTCTCGCATTTTGAGTGCAGCGAAAATATTGGGCCTTGACACTAAAGAAGAGGTTAATGTCTCAGCCCCACAACAAGGTGTGTGGGCAAGTATTTCCTGTGCTCAGCCCCCTGTGTCTGTACCTGTGGCTGAGGATTATTCTCAGATGCTGAGAAAAACATGGAATAATCCAAAAGCAGCACCCCAGTTTAATGCAGGATGCAGGCGATTTGCCAAAATAAATTATGCCCCTGAGACTGGTATGAGTAACATGCCTCCAGTGGAGAGAGAGACTGCAGCATTAACCTCCTTAGGACCTGACCGGGTCACAGATAACCCTAGGTGTCCTGGTAGAGAATGCCAAAAGACAGATCGCCTAATGTGCCAGGCATACGATGCAGCGACTCGGGCAGCCCGTTCAGGAAATGCTCTGGCAATAATTTTGGCAGCTTTGAGAAAAGTGATCAACTCAGAAGATCGCGATATTGTGAATCTGGTTGATGCGGCGCTTATCACACATTCACAGCTCACCAGGGATATTGGCGCTTCCATGTCCTCTGCGATCTTGGCCAGAAGGCAGATTTGGTTGGCTCAGACATCCTTGCCTGAAACCATTAGAAAGGAATTAACCAATATGCCGGTAATCCCTGGTAGGGTCTTTCATTCTGATTCTCAGTCCGTGTTGGACACTGTTGACCTAGCAAGACGTAGAAGGGAGTCTGTCCAACAAACTTTTGGTCATATGGCATCTGCCAGATATGACCATAGAGGTGCTCAGCTCTTTCGACCCCCACACTCCCACCGCTTGGATCCTTGGGGGCACGATAAGAGACAAACTAAGGGTTACCAACCCCATGAAAAGGGCATCAGACAATCCTACCATACTCCCCAGACTGATCAGCCCCCAGCTCGTGGAGGTTTCCCAAGGAGGCGCCCCTCCAGGGGCCCCAAACCCCGGGGAGGCCCCTCATAACGTTCTCGGGGCCGCCGGGGCATGCTCCTAGCTCTGCCTGGACAGCTGGGAAAAATGCACATCAGATCCCTGGGTCCTAGGTATCGTCAAGAACGGATACAGGATACAGTTTCGGCGGCATCCCCCTACTTTTTCAGGAGTCCTCATGACAGTAGTCAAGGACCCAATCCAGGCACAAATTTTATCCAACGAAATCGCAACCTTTTTACAGTAAGGCACGATTGTCCAGATAAGCTCCAGCGAACAGCTCACTGGGTTTTATTCGAAATATTTCCTTGTACCGAAAAGGGACGGTGGATTTCGACCTGGACTTGCGGCAACTGAATCGATTTATAAAGACGCTACCGTTCAGAATGCTGACGACAAAACAAGTCATAGAATCCATAGACCCAGGGGAATGGTTCACTTCCATAGACCTAAAGGATGCGTACTTTCATGTACCCATCTGTCCAGATCATCACCCATTCCTTCGCTTCGCCTTTCAGGACCGGGTTTACCAGTTCAAGGTCCTACCATTTGGCCTCTCATTATCACCAAGAGTCTTCACCAGGGTGGTTTCAGCAGCCCTTCATCCCCTCCAGCACGTAGGAAGAAAAATCCTAGCATATCTGGACGACTGGTTAATCTGCGTACCTACCCGCAGTCAAGTCAGGAGGGACACTGGTACAGGAATTCAACATACCCAGTCTCTCGGTTTCAAAATAAACTGGAACAAAAGCAACCTAAGTCCTCGACAACAGACATTGTTTGTGTGGATTTCTCTAGACTCTCACCTAATGAGGGCCTCACTATCCCCTCAGAGGGTGAGGAAATTGTCCAGCCTGGCCCAGTCATTTCATCTGAACAGGAAGGTGAAACTAATTCAGTTCCAGCAACTCCTGGGTATGATTGCAGCTGCAGCAGTCGTGGTTCCCCTCTGCCTTCTCAGAGCCCGCCCACTACAACGGTGGGTAAACAGTTTCAATCTACACCCCAAATTAGACAGACAGGTGAGATTAAAAATTACGCAGAAGTGTCTTCGGATGCTATGCTCGTGGAGGAACAAGAGGATACTATCACAGGGGACCCCTTTAGGGAACATCCCAGCAAGACGGTCGGTGATAACAACGGACGCCTCCCTAACAGGATGGGTAGCAGTTTGGGAGGGCAGATCCGTCAGGGCACCTGGGACCCTTCCCCGACCTCAGAACACATCAATGTGCTGGAACTCAGAGCAATCTACCTCTCTCTGAGGGCCTTTTTCCCGTTATTACGGAACAAACATGTCTTAATAAGGACGGACAACATGTCCGCGGTATATCACATCAATCACCAGGGGGGGGGCACCAGATCAGCACGATGCCTCCAGGAGACGAGAAAACTACTTCTCTGGGCATCGCCAAACTTCCTATCTCTCAGAGCAACATTCATACCAGGGGCTGTAAACAAGGCGGCAGACCTGCTTTCTCGAACCGGGCCGCTTCCAGGGGAATGGCGTCTCCATCCCGAAGTGGTGAGACTCATATGGGGGTGGGACTCATTGCAACCACTGGTATTCTCTGAGCAGCCTGGGAGGTCCCTTGGGGATAGATGCAAGAGTGGCCAGAAGAGCTGTTGTATGCTTTTCCTCCTCTTCCTCTGATTCCCTTGGTGCTCAGGAGTATAGCGCTAGGTCATCACAAAGTCCTGCTGGTGGCCCCAAGATGGCCAAATAAACTCTGGTTCCCAGCACTTCTACGCTTGGTTCAAGGTCACCCTTGGCAGCTACCGAAAAGAGATGATCTTCTGTCTCAAGTAGCGGGACAAATCTGGCACCCAAAGCCAGAAATTCTGCAATTGTGGGTGTGGCCTAACCTGGACATTGTTGGATTCTGGGAAATCGGTTAATACTCTAAAGGTCTACATCTCAGCCATCTCACACTTTCACGTGTCAGGACAGGGCGGCAGTATTGGTAAACACCCCTTAGTGTCTCAGTTCCTTAAGGGTGCTTATGCCCAAGGAAGAGTATAAGGTCCCCAGCTTGGGACCTTACTACTGTCTTACGCTCACTGGTTAAAATACCATTTGAACCGCTGGATCAGACCAGTCTGAAGTTCCTGACATGGAAAACAGCCTTCCTCCTGGCAATATGCTCAGCCAAGAGGGTCGGTGAATTACACACTGACTGATAAAAGTCAGTGAAGACTGTCTAAGATGGAAGCCGGAAAACACTGGAGTTTTTCTCTGGCCAAATCCGGCATTTCTACCCAAAGTCCTTAGACCTGGTACAATAAACCAGGTGATTGAGTTGGATGCTTTCCACCCAGCTCACCCTCTGTCAAACACTGGGTTGAATAATCCATCCTTATGTCCTGTCAGAGCATTGCGTACATACATTGAGCATACTCGTACATTGCGACAGTCACATACACAAAAAAGTGTGCAGGCAAGCCCGTATCCAAACAACGTTTATCTTACTGGATAGTGGATACAATTTCACATGCATATTCCAGTCAAGATCTTCCTATACCCAGTAGTCTACTTGCCCACTCTACCAAGAGTATGGCCACCTCCTGGGCAGCGCTTAAGGGAGTATCACTTTCAGACATATGTGATGCAGCATCTTGGAGCACCCCGTGCATGTTTACAAGATTTTATAGGATTAATGTTGCCAATCCTAATTCTTTGGGGTCTGCAGTTTTATCTGCGATTAAGTCACCAGAGGAAAGAGGTGATATGGGTCCCTTGTGACTCTGTTGGTCTGAGTGAGGTCGAAATAAATCATAAGTTATGACCATAACTATTCATCTATGAGACCAAACGATGACCATCACCATCTCTTGTCACTTCCAGGCAAGAGGAAGTAGTCGATCCAACCGGATGTTTATATAACACCCGACCCCTAATGTCAGTCACCTGACGTTGTTGTATTAGGTCTTGAGGATAGGCGGTAGAATGGCGTCATTCAGATTGAGACCATGGTGACGGTCATTGTTCGGTCTCATAGATCCATAGTTATGGTCATAACTTACAATCTATACTCTCATGAGGGTTCAGCAGGAGCTGAGAGGGAGCACCTTACCCAGCTCATGCAAACATACTATTTACAATGTAAAGCCATAAATGCTAATCCAGCGCCATCCATAATGGAGCTTAAAAGCAGCTGGCCATATCTCTTTACACTGAAAGAACTTTACAATCATTTCAAGTTACTGACAGACATCTCTATCCTTGAAAAAAATGGAAGCAGCAATTAAGGAAAAAGGAACAATGATTTTGCAATTTTTTCAGAAAAAGCCTACTAATAAAGAGGTGAAGCAAGTCCTGTCAAAGTTTGATGCCACTGGATCTACCCTCTTGGGACCTTGTGTTATTCTACTGGTAATGGCTCATTTCAAAGAGAAGGTGGATGCCCTGATTATACAAGTTGATGTAAGTGTTTGATTAGATATTCTTTTGTAGTAGTAATATGAATCTCTGAATGCCCACACTGTGTCATTAATGTGATTGTGTACAACCCACATTTCAGGCAACAGCCACACCTGCAGATGTGGAGGGGTCGAGGTCTTTGCCAGATTCTCCATGACTGATTGTTCAAGGTCGAATTTATTTAGTTTTATATCACAACACTACATATTTGTACTGCAAGGTACTTCATTGCCTGTATAATTGTTCATGGATTTTAGGTGAGACACTGTCTTCGATGAAGTGAATGATAAGCATCGAGGGTCAGGAGGTCATATCTCACATCCAAACTTTGTGGCAGGTCTGGCAGCTGTCTTTGCCTCATTCTGTACTTTCAACTTTGAATACCAAGAAGAAGCTTCTTGCACCCTGGAATTCATCTAGAGGTAAATAATTATTATTAAAATACAAGAGAAAATGTAGATATTGAATGACATGGAAGCTGTCAGTCATCCATCAGTCTAATGCAAAACTCAGCAGAAATAAATTTATTATCAGGCAGACATACTTCTCCAAGAGAATAAAGAATATGTGAGACCGGCTGGATGGTACAAAAGACAGGCTTTATTGTGACTGCATAGACCAACACAGTCTTAGCACAGGTGGAATGTTCACAGATGTAATGCCAATAAGTGCATACCCATTTGATCAGTGTTTTATGCTGTCCTCAACCCTGTCAAAATATAGCCCAAAAGCTTCACTGAGAAAAAAAAAGGCATATTTCAATGCAAGTAGTGGTGTAGGTAGGAGATTAATTTGTATAATGCTGTTGGAACAATGTAGTTTGGAGGTTGCGTTGATGAAATTGTCCACCTCAAAATCAAAAATACATTTTTCTGTAGTGCTATTAATCCATCTAGATTGTTTTGGTGCGAGTTTCCAGGTTTTGAAAATATTGGCCATATAGATGTGTAGATGCATTATGAGACTAAATGGCACTAGGGTTGTGGATTTTCTTGAGTAACTGGGTCTATTAAAAAATATATATTTTTTAATTTAGGGTGATGGACTAAGAGTGAGGTGATAAATAGATGTGAATGGAGAGGGGGGTTTGAGCATTGATGGAGCGAAGAGCGTTAAAGGTTTACCCTTGATTTTGCAGGTGTTTTATGGGGATCAATCCAAGCACTGGCTCCAAGACCACTGTCAGAAAGGCTCTGGGTAAAACCAGTGGACAGACGTTACAGAAAAAGAAGCAGGCCATGAATGCAAATGTCTGCAGTTTTCGAAGGAGGTTACTGGACTGTGATTGGTTGTGTGTGTAGGTGTATGCACTTCTCTGTTTCCTTTACACGTGTACACGCACTTTCTTCTACACGCACATTAGACACACATGGATTCACACACTCAAGTACACAAAAAGTACACATTCACATATAAACATATGAAGTCTCATACAAACTGTCATTCACATACAAACATTACAAATGCATAGTTTAGATAACTCCTTTGTGAAAATAAGAATGCATCTTCAAGTTCCTGTTCTTGTTGATTATTATATGCTAATATACTGTATATATTTAGATTAGCCGTCTAAATTCCCGTCCACCAGCGCATAAATTACAAAATTCTGCTTTTCGTTTATAAGGCATTACAAAACCTGGCTCAAAAACCTTTTGTTTTTGTCCATGTTTGTATGTTGTTTATTATGGTATGTAAGGTGTCCTTGAGTGTCATGAAAGGCGCCTACAAATAAAATTTATTATTATTATTATTATTATTATTATTATTTTACAATAAAATACTAAAAAGTACAATGTGTTCTTTATTCTGTATAGGTTATACAAATGAGATCATGCCATTTTAAATTGCTGTATTTTTACAGAAAATTACTCCAAATATTTTTTTACAGTACTTTATAGGCAAATGCAGTTGCCATGTAATTACTGTAATTAATAAAATTACAGTAAGTTAATGCAAATACAGATTTCAGTATTTAACTGTAAGAATGAAATTACAGTGGATTACTGTAAAAGAGAATTACAGTAAAGTACAAAAAATAAACAGTAAAACTCTAATTCTTTAAACAGTAAATAACTTTTTTTCTGACACAGTAATGTACTGTGCTATCATTCATGGTATATTACCGTGAATTTACAATTCTTTATTGGCAACTTTTTTGCCAATAATTTACTGTAAATTTCACAAGCATTTTTTTTACAGTGTATTCCAGAAAAGGGTGCCAAACTCATGAAAAGAGATTATGCTTCTGTCTTATTGCAATTCAGATCTTTACGAATTTAATAGCATGTTGAAAGTCAAAAACCTATTGGCAATATGTAGAGGAGCCACTAATTTTTGATTCATTAAATTAAGTTGTCTAGCCAGTAAAGTTGCCAATGTAATCAGCATGACGAATTCTGCTAAAACCCAAAACTTTGCCATCATGGGTTTAGGCTCATCAGAAAAGCACCTAAAGACTCTCTCCAAAAGTTTGGGACATGACTAAAAAGCAGGCAGTAAGGTCACTAATTGCACAACGAAGACAAGATGGGTCAAAATCAGGTAAATTTTTTGTTGAATCTTGAAAGGAAGGAGATTATGCCTAGCATTAAATGTTGAAGGCCCCATCCAGCAGAGAAGGTTGAAATGCTAACAAAAAACAAGCGCTGTAAAACAAGGGTCCTTAAGTCCTAATGTGTGATAAAAAGTCATTCAGTATCTGGGCTCAGTTTTACCATCTAAGTTTTTGACTGGTGTATTTAGAGGAAACAGGTATACAAAGGAAGGATGTTAAAGTTGCAGAAGGGCAAGAGGCAGCTTCCTTCAGTACCCATTGGAATTTCTGAAACGTCATGATAGACCCAAAATAGCAAATTCTTTATCTTTGCAGACTAATAATAAGTTTGAAAATTTGGCAGAGTCAAGTCACCCAGGCATTTAGAATTCATAAGATGATTGACTAATTTAGATTAACTATTCCATATAAAAGGGCAAATTATTCTGATGCAAAACATAAAAAAAAAAAAAGATTTAGGTATAAATATAGGAAGGTACCGAAATAAATACACACATTTAGGGAGCATTTCCAAGATAGGAATAAAAACTTAACAGTTATGAAAAGGGTTAATGTTGGATTTAAACAAACCAGAATGTTTACAAGTGATTTGAACTGCCAAACACTGAAAACGATTTCCGACAATGTTGAATGGAAAGTTTGAATATGAAAGAAGAGAGGTGGCATTTAGAGCAAAAATCCCTGTTTTATCCAAGTTTAACTCATATCCTATTAAAAAAATAAAACATTCAAGAATAGAAAGTGTTTAAGTAATTAAAATAAGAGAGTTAGATAAAAATAAATAGATGCTTTAGGAGATACATATAACATTTTGATCCAAGAAATACATTTATCACTTCTGCTGGCATGTCGAACTTGTGCTCAGCGTTGTTATAGGTGATTGAAATCCAGTTAAACCTCTCAAACCTATCTCACATCAGACCAGGCCCTCAGCACTCGCTTCACATTGCTTGCTTTTTTGCAATTTCAGGAGGGAAATCATAAAGATGGACATTTTTATTCTTGAATTTAAATTTAAGAATGGCTTGGATGGCGTCCACAAAATGTCCTTTTTGACATCAAAATGGTGAAAGCAAATGACAAATGCTCATGGTCTCTGACCTTTGGCCGGTCTCACTGTCAGTGAGCAATGGGCAAGAAGCAGTGGTTCATCAAGAGAAAAAATGTCTCACAAAATTTCTCCCACATTTTGTGGGTTGCAGGCCTTCCATACGATCAAGGATTCCCAGAAGGCGCAAGTTGCTTCACCGGAATTCCAGGTCCATACACTGGAGTAAAGAACAGTAGTCTTGTTTTGCAAGGAACAGTACTGTACAGTCGTGGCCAAAAGTTTTGAGAATTACATAAATATTGGAAATTGGAAAAGTTGCTGCTTAAGTTTTTATAATAGGAATTTGCATATACTTCAGAATGTTATGAAGAGTGATCAGATGAATTGCATAGTCGTTCTTTGCCATGAAAATTAACTTAAACTTTCCACTGCATTTCATTGCTGTCATTAAAGGACCTGCTGAGATCATGTCAGTAATCGTCTTGTTAACTCAGGTGAGAATATTGACGAGCACAAGGCTGGAGATCATTATGTCAGGCTGATTGGGATAGAATGGCAGACTTGACATGTTAAAAGGAGGGTGATGCTTGAAATCATTGTTCTTTCATTGTAAACCATGGTGACCTGCAAATAAATGCATGCAGCCATCATTGCACTGCATAAAAATGGCTTCACAGGCAAGGATATTGTGGCTACTAAGATTGCACCTAAATCAACAATTTATAGGATCATCAAGAACTTCAAGGAAAGAGGTTCATTTCTTGTTAAGAAGGCTTCAGGGCGTCCAAGAAAGTCCATCAAGCGACAGGATTGTCTCCTAAAGAGGATTCAGCTGCGGGATCGGAGTGCCACCAGTGCAGAGCTTGCTCAGAAATGGCAGCAGGCAGGTGTGAGCACATCTGCACGCACAGTGAGGCGAAGACTTCAAGAGGGGCATCAAAGAAGCCACTTCTCTCCAAAAAAACATCAGGGACTGATCGATCTTCTGCAAAAAGTATGGCGAATGGACTGCAGAGGACTGGGGCAAAGTCATATTCTCGGATGAAGCCTCTTTCCCATTGTTTGGGGCATCTGGAAAAAGGCTTGTCTGGAGAAGAAAAGGTGAGCGCTACGATCAGTCATGTGTCATGCCAACAGTAAAGCATCCTGAGACCATTCATGTGTGGGGTTGCTTCTCATCCAAGGGAGTTTGCTCACTCACAATTTTGCCCAAAAATACAGCCATGAATAAAGAATGGTACCAAAACACCCTCCAACAGCAACTTCTTCCAACAATCCAACATTGTTCTTTGGTGAAGAACAATGTATTTTCCAGCACGATGGAGCACCATGCCATAAGGCAAAAGTGATAACCAAGTGGCTCGGGGACCAAAACGTTGAAATTTTGGGTCCATGGCCTGGAAACTCACCAGATCTTAATCCCATTGAGAACTTGTGGTCAATCCTCAAGAGGCGGGTGGACAAACTCCAAGAATGGGTTGCTATCAGTCAGGATTTGGCCCAGAAGTTGATTGAGAGCATGCCCAGTTGAATTGCAGGTCCTGAAAAAGAAGGGCCAACACTGCAAATACTGACTCTTTGCATAAATGTTATGTAATTGTCGATAAAAGCCTTCGAAACATATGAAGTGCATATAAATCTATTTCAGTACATCACAGAAACAACTGAAACAAATATCTAAAAGCAGTTTATCAGCAAACTTTGTGAAAACTAATATTTGTGTCATTCTCAAAACTTTTGGCTTTTGTTCTAGCACCTGCAGACTAGTCATCCACTATTGAGTTGCACTTTAAAGGCTAGTCAATCTCTCCTTGTGTGCTTTGCAATTTTACCACCACTAGAGAGTTATGCATCTCCTCTCACAGAGAATCTCACATTCAGCTGTGAGTGTCAAACTTTAGATGCATTTTGGTTTCCAAAAATTTAATTGCAGCAATAATTGCAGTGCCATCAATTGTGATGGTCTTGTCTTTGGCTAGCTATGGTACAGATCCACTAGGGCTAGTTGATTCTTGCTTGTCATTTTAAGCAAGAAAAGCAGAATATCAGGAAAGAAAACGTTACATTGTAACTTGTTTAAAGACAAGTTAGTCTGCAGGGCTTCCGACCTTGCAGCCTCACATGGTGAATGCTAAAACAAATGCTAGACAAATAGAAAATAAAATTTAAATACATACACATTTTATCATCTTTTAGCAGATGTTACTTTCTACAGATATTATTTTAAACAGATGACAGTGATCTGTTTATTGTGTGGAGAATTTGAGACAGATGACTTATAGGTAAAGGACCATATACTAGGCATGTAAAAAATGTCCGTACATGTAATAGTAAAATACCGTATAATACCGTATTTCACAAAACATGCGATAATTTACAGTGAAAAACTGTAATTCGTTTTACAGAGTAAGATCTTAAATTTAACAGTTTAAAACATGTGAAAGTATGGTTTATTGCAGTAAAGTTTACGATATACTGTATTTATAAAAATATATTTTTTTTGTCTTTCCATAGTTTTCCATAAGCATTATGGATATGACAGTATGCGTTATGGATGTAACAAACTCTCAGAGAAGGTATTTGTTACTAATATACTGAAGCATCAGTTTATATTTTACTAAACCCTTGTTGATGGAGTTTAAATATCAGAATAATATCTGTCTAGACTTTTTTTAAATAGAAAACTAGTGCATATGCACTTCCACACTACTACACTCCTCACGCTATAACATACAGCGTGCAAGTCATGCGGAGGACGCGGGGAAACCGAGGAAGAGTGGCATGCGAGCAGGGCAGTGGAACGTGCCCCAAGGACTTTAAAGTCGTGAATGGTACTCTGCCCTTTGATCACTGCGGCAAGGACAGCCACGAGCAAGCGCCAAGTTGCCCACTTAAACCACAATGCAGGAGGACATAAACAATTTTAACATGTGTGTGATAATATCATATTTTTCTGTGTAAAGTTATAAAAAAGCCCTTCTATAAAATTATATGCTTAGGTTGTCTGCCTAAAATGCTTAAAAAAATGTCCACCCTGACATTTGTTTATTTGATTGAGAATTTAAATATTGTTTGGCTGCACTGTAAACCCTAATGCTCAAAGTAATTAAACATAGAGTACTGTTAACTTAAACAATTACAATTAGTTCAAATTAATAGACCTTGATGAGTATTTAGAACCTTTTGGTATTTATGGTTTGAAGAAATGACACTTTTCAAGTTAGCTGAACAAATTCGATATTTTAAGCCACAGTAACTGTCTCCTTAAAGTTCCACCAACTTACAATCTTTCAGCCTAGCGATTTTGTGTCTGACATCATCAATGCACATGTAAACTGCTCAAATTTAATTGTTTTGATCAAGATGGTGGATTGGTCTGCACTGTAAAAAATAAATTGTAAATTTTATGGTAAAAAACTGTCAGCTGTGGTTGCCAGAATTTTACCATTAAAAATACAGAAACACCGTTATTGCACTGTAAAAAAAATTAAACCCATAAATTTTATGGTAAAAACTGGCAGCTGTGGTTGGCAGAATTTTACAGTAAAAAATACGGTAGCAATGTTTTTGGTTGTACGGGATAATGTATATTTTACTGTATATTTTACGGCATCTGGCGTAAAAACGTGTGACAAATTATTTACAATTTATTTAATTTGCAACAACTAAAAAAATTATAGTACGAGTTACGCTACTCACTAATGCAAGTAAATAACGATTGATATGAATGAGTACAACAAACTCAAAAACTGAGTTCTGTTTACTTAAAATTGGAAACATCATTACTTAAAATATTTGATGTAACTGATTATCTTACATTTTTTTGAGTTTTGCCAACTTATTCGAGTTTACAGTGTGTCTTTATTTTAAAAAAAATACATGGGACCATGCTGATGTCCAAGTCTTGAATAGATTTTGATGGGTTTTGATTATTTGATTTAGGTTTGGATTCATCAACTAGAATAAAGGTACTCAATAGTTTCTTAACAGTAAAATCCGAATGCTTAGCAATGTAACTTCTATCTCTTCTAGCTCCCAGCTACACTGTGAACCCGATTAAGTGGTTAGCACTGTCGCCTTGCACCCACAGGGTCCGGGTTCGATTCCCCACCAAGCTCGATTCCTGTCTCTGTGTGCATGTTCTCCCCGTGCTTAGTGGGTTCCTCCCACAGTCCAAAGACCTGCAGATTAGGCTAATTGGTGTCCCAAACGGCCCTTAGTGTGTGTGCCCTGGGATGGATTGGCTCCCTGTCCAGAGTGTACCCTGCCATGTGCCCCAAGTCTCTTGGGATAGGCTAAAGGCCCCCTGCAACCCTGAATACAGGATAAAGCTGTACAGATGATGAGTGAGTGAGTTCTGAGCTGTAAAAAAGATGGAAATAAATAATTATTATTACAACATAAATCTTTAAATTAGACAGTTCTGAGCTGTAAAAAACATGGTTATGATCCGTATTTTTGTTACAATGTAAATCCTGGAATTTGACAGGTAGACTGTTTTAATAATAAACATGTTAATTAGACAGCTATAAACCATTGAAAATAAAATAAACAATTGAAATCTGTAAAATATACAGTGTAATGAGTGCAATCTCGTACAACTAAAAACATTGCTACCGTATTTTTTACGGTAAAATTCTGGCAACCACAGCTGCCAGTTTTTTACCGTTAAATTTATGATTCATTTTTTACAGTGTAGACTTTAAGTCATTTTACCTTAGAATGTTATGACTACTTGTTTAGCTCCAGGCGAATAGCATCTTGTTTAAAGTACTCAATGTAGAGCACACAATCACATTTGCACTCCACTGGTTCAACTTAAAAGTCTGTTTAGCTACTATCTGTTTTTGGCTGTATGGAAAACATTTTAAAATGTAGAAACCGTCTCGGGTTACTTGGCTGTAACCCTGTTCCCTGATAAAGCGGGAATGAGATGCTGCGTAAAAACGCTATGGGAACATCTCTTTGTTCTCTGGTTGTGAAGCCTGTGCATGTCAAAACCGCTGAATACCTCGGCTTATAACCTCTGCCAGGCATGACGGGAAGACATGCTTGCGGGCTATCTCTCTCCTGGGACATCATCCTCCCTGAAAAAGCCTACTCTCCCCTCCAAGCCATGTAGAATGACATCTGCTTTGGTGGGGAAAGCTTTTCAGGCAGCAGGTCAAGCTCGCGCTTCACTGCACACCATGGCGGTTTTGCAGGCCTACCAGGCTGACCTGCTGAAGGACCTGAGCACCGGCGGGGTTATTGATGACAGGGCGTTTGCAGAGCTGCGCATAGCCACAGACCTGTCTCTCCGTGCAACCAAGCCTATGTTGCACGGGCAGCACCATAAAGCACAGACACAAGGCGAGGTCTTAATGGGAAAAGGGGTAATTTTTCCCATTAAGGAACTCCGGCTGCATTAGGAGAGCCGAAGAGTCGCAGGAGCTCCGGCAGTGAGCTCGCGGCTGTCCCTGTTGCGGCGATCAAAGGCACACGTGCCTCTTTGAAGTCCCTGGGGCGCGTTCCATTGCCCCGCTAGCTTGCCGCTCTCCCACGTCACACTCACACCGCTTAGCAAAGTTCCGTAACCCAACAGACCCCGAGCTACACTCCGCGCTGTGTTTTATAGTGCGGGGAGAAGCCCGGGATCATTAGCAGCGATAACTCACCAGCCGTGCCTACTTCGCATACCTACAGTAGGGGAGGCCGCCTATCTAGTGAGCGAGGAGCGATACAAGATTTGGGCGCACGCCCATCACAGGCGCACCCCGTGACAAAAAGCGAGCACCAAGGCATGCAGACCACTTCTACAGTCATTTGCGAAAGAATGAGTTGCTCTCAGGATTTCAGTGAATTCCAGCTTGGTACCATGATAAAACCACATGTGCAGCAAGTCCAATCATAAAATTTCCTCACTTCACCCTAAAAATGCTGGGTTAAAAACAACCCAAACTGGGTTTGGTTATTTATTTAACCCAGCAAGATGGGTAAAATATTCTATCCAAATGCTAGGTCATATTTAAATATAATGCTGGGTTAATTCTACCTCACAAATAGGTTATTATAATTTTTATGTTTTACATGTCTATGGGTAAAACAGTTTAAACCGTTAAATTACTTTGATATACTGGTCTATTACAAAAAAACACTTTAAGTTTTGCAAACCATACATATATGCAATAAACAACACCCAATTAATTGTACAAATCATAGAAAAAATATGTATATTTATTTTTCAAAAGCACAAGATCAGATAATACAAAACAAGTTCAACAGCGACATCATTACGATAATATTACTCAGAAGCACTAATGCCTGAGAGCAGTGCTGATCATTATCTCCCAACATCAGGATGTAGGGGTACGGCCTTGATGCTTCAGCCTGCTGGTGATATTCCACAGTGTTTGGTTTCAACCGTAGAAAGGAAGAAATTAAAGAAAGTAAAAGTTTCTGGAAAAATCGAGAGGGTTGGCTAGTATGCATATTTGTAAGAAGATTAGTGTTTAGTAACACCTCAGCTTTTTATAGCTAAATGCTAGCGTCATGCTGGCACTACAGTTAACAGTTTAGCTTTCATTCATCACTTCACCATCTTCATACACCCTGCAAGCGTTCTACAAAGAAAGCTAAAAAGCTCAGACATTTTTGCAGTTTCTTTCATACAAAGGTGGGGTTCTTTGGTTTGGCTAGCTAGCAGCCATGGTCAGATAAACTAGCATGCTATAGCACAGACCAGGCTGAAAGTTTGAGCGTAACGTTTACAGTTTAACAGTAATAAATATGTTACATACAGTGAACAAATTCAGTCATAGGTGAGTGAAAGTGTGTATACAGACCTTATTTCCTCTTAAATGTGTGAGGAGGAAGACCAAAAAAAAGACACAAAGTTAAACAAAAAGTACCCAATTCCCTGAGGCAACCCAACGTTTGGGTAGTAAAAACAACCCAGCATTTTTTACTGTGTACTAAATATTTCACAGTCAACTATAAGTGTTATGACAAAGTGGAAGCGATTGGGAATGACAGCAGCTCAGCCACAAAGGACAAATAAAAATACAGAGCACAGAGTTTGGAAATTTCTGCAGAGTCAATAGCTACAGACTTCCATACCATATCATGCTGTCTTCAGATTAACCCAAGAATATATATGTGTATACACTCTAAAAACTGCTGGGTTAAAAAACAACCCAACCATAACCCAGCTGCTGGGTCACTATTGGACAGAACGCGCGCTGGGTTGTTTTGATCCAAGTGCTGGGTTGTACCATTTAACCCAGATTTCTGGGTTGTTCATCTGACCCAAACCAGTGGGTTAAATTGACACTCTTGCTGGGTTAAATGTTAAAGACCTGGGTTATTTTATTTTACCCAACCAGTGGGTAAAATGAACACTCTTGCTGGGTTGACACATTCCATTTGATTTTTTTTTTTTCAAAAAAGACACAAAATGTACACAACTTCACATAATGTAAATAGATTGTCACAGAATAAGAAAATGTGAGTAACTTAGTTTTGACCAAAATGTCAGACAAAACCATATAATCTCAAGATGACCATTTGTTAAATATAAAATAAATGTACTGTAACATAAACACAAAACAAGAGACCCCTGTAAGTCTAATTTAAATTTTGCATTTAATACAATTTCTTTTGCATTTAATACAATGTTTAAAAACTTTTTATATAGAAGTTTTCAATACAAATCTTATAATGCTCACATGACACAAGCATTTCCCATCTTAATATTTTAACTATCCGTTATTAAACTATTACTATTTAATTTCCTTCAAAAATGACATTAAAAATAAAAATGATAAAACTTTTTAAAATATTCTTGCTTAAATGTTGGCTGAAAAAACTGTTGTCCTCAAAAATTTAATGTCACGAGATGAGTACTCGTGTCCATCAATCTGATCTCCAGTATGCTGAAGAACCTCCCAGGTGAGAAGACACTTCTTAACTTCAATGACAAAAAAAAAAACAGTCTTCACCAAAGAGTCTGTATCAATAGCATTACCTCCAATAGTGGAAAAGGTCTGTCATGCCCCTCTTGTCTCATCCCCAAGGAACAAAACATGGAACAATGCTCCAGTCATCTCCATATTTTGCAGATATCATTCTCATCATGTTGGTCCACCTATGGATTATACAGCATCACTTACTGTTGTAATATAACTAACATTTACGTTGAGCATTTTTGTTAAGGACGTACAGCTACATATGCATTTAATGCAAAACAGTTTTTCTCTTGTCAATAGACAAAAATATATAACGTGAACATGAATTTTGTGTATATTTCTGACAAATTTACCTTACTATTTAACATGTGAGGGATAACACGATACAGCGCTCCATCTGGATTTAATACAAAACATTCACCCCTTTGCAAATTCTCAACAAACACTAGATAAATATGATATTTAATGGTGAATTTATAACATATAATAAATATTTCATAAGGATAAAGAAAAAGCTTGTTTTAAACTACAACTTAACCATGATGCTTTCTCATTTTTTGAATAACAAAACAGAATGGGAAAACAGTATTAATCCCACACAATCTTAATATCAAAGGATTTATTTTAAACAATAAAATATGCTTGCTCCTACCACAAGTTACTAAAAAAAAAAGGTAAAAATTTACATTAACTTACCATAAAATACTGAGTGCTCTGAGCATGATCCAGTCAGAGGTGAAGAATCCAGAAAGTTCTCCAAAGAATAAAACAACTGCTAGGTCAAAATAACACAAGCAGTTTTTTTAACAGACAGAAACAGAAGACATATTAAGACTGTCATTAAACATATCCCAATAGCTTCTTCTGACACCTATTAAATATTATAAAATATGCCAAGATACTTTCCACACACACATCTTTAGCGAAGATCACTAGTAATTTACCTAAAATTACATTTAAGATTACATTTAGTATTTTTTTTTTATTTGTGTGTGCTACAAACGCACTTTTATCATAAAATACACTAGCCGACTGTTGGCACAGAATATAAAAACATGAAATCCCCTCACCCCCATATCAAAGTGCGACTAAAAAGGTGGAAAAGTGAATAAACATGAAAATGAGCTTAGCAATAAAGCCTTGTACTATACTTGACAATACTATGTATTATAGTCAAAACTATGCATTTAATTTCAAAGTCACTAGCAAACACCATGATGATGAAAATAAAATAATAGTGATACACACGTGGACAAAATTGTTGGTACCCTTCGGTCAATGAAAGAAGAACTCACAATGGTCACATAAATAACTTTAATCTGACAAAAGTAATAATTAAGAAATATTCTATGAATGTTAACCAATGAAAGTCAGACATTGCTTTTCAACCATGCTTCAACAGAATTATTTAAAAAAAATAAACTCATGGAACAGGCCTGGACAAAAATGATGGTACCCCTAGAAAATATTGAAAATAATGTTACCAAAGGGACATGTTAATTCAAGGTGTGTCCACTAATTAGCATCCCAGGTGTCTACAATCTTGTAATCAGTCAGTGGGCCTATATATAGGGCTCCAGGTCGTCACTGTGTTGTTTGGTGACATGGTATGTACCACACTCAACATGGACCAGAGGAAGCGAAGGAAAGAGTTGTCTCAGGAGATTCGAAAGAAAATTATAGACAAGCATGTTAAAGGTAAAGGCTATAAGACCATTTCCAAGCAGCTAGATGTTCCTGTGACTACAGTTGCACATATTATTCAGAAATTTAAGATCCATGGGACTGTAGCCAACCTCCCTGGACGTGGCCGCAGGAGGAAAAATGATGACAAATCAAAGAGACGGATAATCCGAATGGTAACAAAAGAGCCCAGAAAGACTTCTAAAGAGATCCAAGGTGAACTTCATGCTCAAGGAACATCAGTGTCGGATCGCACCATCCGTCGTTGTTTGAGCCAAAGTGGACTACATGGGAGACGACCAAGGAGGACACCATTGTTGAAAACAAATCATAAAAAAGCCAGACTGGAATATGCCAAACTACATGTTGACAAGCCACAAAGCTTCTGGGAGACAGACGAGACAAAAATTGAACTTTTTGCCAAGGCACATCAGCTCTATGTTCACAGATGGGAAAATGAAGCATATCAAGAAAAGAACACTGTCCCTACTGTGAAACATGGAGGAGGCTCTGTTATGTTCTGGGGCTGCTTTGCTGCATCTGGCACAGGGTGTCTTGAATCTGTGCAGGGTATAATGAAATCTCAAGACTATCAAGGGATTCTAGAGAGAAATGTGCTGGCCAGTGTCAGAAAGCTGGGTCTCAGTCGCAGGTCATGGGTCTTGCAACAGGACAATGACCCAAAACACACAGCTAAAAACACCCAAGAATGGCTAAGAGGAAAACATTGGACTATTCTAAAGTGGCCTTCTATGAGCCCTGACTTCAATCCTATTGAGCATCTTTGGAAGGAGCTGAAACATGCTGTCTGGAAAAGGCACCCTTCAAACCGGAAACAACTGGAGCAGCTTGCTCATGAGGAGTGGGCCAAAATACCTGCAGAGAGGTGCAGAAGTCTCATTGACAGTTACAGGAATCATTTGATTGCAGTGATTGCCTCAAAAGGTTGTGCAACAAACTGTTAAGTTAGGGGTACCATCATTTTTGTCCAGGCCTGTTCCATGAGTTCATTTTTTAAAATAATTCCGTTGAAGCATGGTTGAAAAGCAATGTCTGACTTTCATTGGTTAACATTCATAGAATTCTTATTTATTATTACTTTTGTCAGATTAAAGTTATTTCCGTGACCATTGTGAGTTTTTCTTTTATTGACCGAAGGGTACCAACAATTTTGTCCACGTGTGTATGAGAATATGACATGATAATATCAGATGTATCCATCTTCAGTCTCCGGCTGATTGGAATTTTTCCTCCACCAGTCCCAGACTGGCTGGAATTTTGCAGAATTATGAGTTTGCAAAGTTTTTTTGTTTCACAAACAAAGATTTTTATTCACAAACATATTTATTTATTATTAAATAAATCAATAAGGTTGATTTTTACTTAGATGTATCTATTTGGCAGATGACAGAGCGACTTACAATCTTATCTCATTACACGTCTGAGCAATTGAGGGTTGATTTGGTGGTCATGGGGTTTGAACCTGGTTCTTTCCGAACCATAGTAAAATGCCTTAACCATTGAGCTACCCCTGACCCCTCATACTTTCATGAAATTCCAAAATCCAGTCTCTCAAAATATTAGAATATTTCAAATTCTGTTTGACTAAATTACTATTCATTCACTATAAATATGATGTACTGTATCTCTCAGTCTAGTTCAGTGCACGCATCCACAATCATGGGGAAGACTACTAACTTGTTGTGGTCAACAAGACAATCAACACACTCCACAAGAGGCATAAGCCACAGAAGGTAATCACTGAAAGTGCTGGCTGTTTGCTTTTTTTATGGAAAGTATTGCACTATTGCATTCCTAGTATCAAGCCACTCCTGAACTACAGACAAATTGAGAAGGGTCTTACCTGTGTTTTGTGTAGATACTGATTTCCTTCTCCAGCAGAGATTATCACTTGCCCACAAGGAGAAAGTTACCACTAACTGGTTTGCTGACCATGGCATTACTGTGCTTGATTGGCTAGCCAACTCTCACCTTGACCTGAACCCCTAGATTCTGTCTGTGTATATTTTTATATAGACAATCTCAAATCAGAATATGATAATATAGTCATTTTTTTTAGCAATTTAATTTAAAAAGTGAAAATCTAATGTAGTCTAAATTCATGACATATACAACTTTGAAAAAAAAACTAGAGACCACTGCAAAATAATAATTTTATTCAGTTCAGTGTGAATTGAGTACAACTGTTCAGTGTTGGTGAGCTGAACGGTTTTGTTTCCTTTTTTGTGAACTGCTGACAATATTTCTCCTAAATTCAAAATATAACTATTGTTATTTAGAGTGTATATTTAAAGGAAATGACAACATTATAACACGTCAAAATAACCCAAGACAGTGTTTTGGCATGCTCTCCACCAGTTTTTCACATTGCTGTTGGGTAACTTTATACCACTCTTTTTGCAAAAAGGCAAACAGCTCAGCTTTGCTTAATGGTTTATCCATTTTCCTCAATGACATTCCAGAAGTTTTCTGGAGTGAATAGCAGTGGTCTCTTTTTCCAAACCACTTCTTTTTTTTCCAGAGCTGTAAACTTGGAACAGCAACTGTAGCAACTTGGAACTGTAAATTTATTCAAATATAAATATTTCAATCCTCTTTTAATTTCAAATATGAATACAGATTGCAGTTCATGCAAATCATCCAGTATTTCAAAAGAGTAATATTTCCTAAAATCAATAAAAAGTGCAGAAATGTCCAACTCCAGAAACATATGTGTATTTATGCACTCAGTAATTGGTTAGGGTTTATTGGGCATAAATTGCTGCATCAGTGTGGTGTGGAATTGAAGCGATCAGCCTGTTGCACAGCTGGGGTGTTTTTTAAGACCAGGTTGCTTAGAAAGAAACCTTTGACTCATTTTTATGGTTGAGTCGATTGTTGGAGATTCTCTATAGGGTCCAAGTTAGGTGAGTTGACTGTCCAATCAAGCACAGTAATATCATGGTCAACAAACCAGCAGTTTTGGCACTGTGGGCAAGTGTTAAATTTTGCTGGAAAAAGAAATCAGCATCTACACAAAGCTTGTCTACAGACAGAAGTCTTCTAAAATCTTCTGGTAGATGGCTGCATTGACTTTGGACTCGATAAAACACTGGAAGTCACTGGACTTCAAACAACAAGGTTATGTGCCTCTCCAGTCTTCCTCTACACCACCAGACCTTGATTTCCTAATGAAATCCAAGATTAAGTTTCATCTGAAAATAGGACTTTGGAAAGTCCAGTCCAATAGTCAATTTTTTTCTCCTTAGCCAAGGTGCTTTTCACATTGTCTCTAGTTCAGACGTGACTTGATACTAGGACTGGAATAATTGTAGCCCATTTGTTGGAAACATAATGTGTCTTGATACATTGACTTCAGCCTCATTCAACTCATTGTGAACTCTCCCAAGTTCTTTAATCACGTTCCTTGACAACCTTCTTAAAGCTAAAGTCATCACTGTTGCTTGTGCACATTTTTTCTACCAAACTTTTCCCTTCCAGTCAACTTTCCACACTTTTTTTGGAATGTGTGCATGATCGGAAGTCATCCCCTTGCATATACTGAACTCAACCAAAATATTTTAATGATTTCCTGTTTTGAGTATTAATAATAATAGCTCAAAATGAAATATTCCAATACTTTGAGATACTGGATTATTTTTTATGAGCTGTAAGCCGTAATCATCAAAATATTGAAATGGAAATGCATTGTGCATATGTAACTCGAAACTATTCGTAATCAAGGTCACTAAAACGAGCGCTTTCTTTTTTTATATATACTATGTACTCACATGTCTGATACTTACATACTTACTTATACTTACATGTCTGATAGCTATGAATGGTTTGGATGAAGTACTTGTACAATGGGAGGAGTTTGCCCGTGAACCACTTGTGCTATTGGTCTTTGTCTGAGAAAGCTTGAAAGCTGTTAGAAAAGCAGCCATTCCCTGCTTTGTACGATCGGCTTTAGTCCCATGTGATAGCCAAAGAGGCATAGGTCTTTGAGCTGTGTATAACGGAGTGCCAATCGCAGAATAAATGGGCGTGTCAGAATCGATAGCGCTCCGGGGCAGGAAAATTGCATTATCTGTCAAGGGTAAGGAAGTTTTTGCACGTTCGCCTCTCCAAACGCAACACGAATCCACCAAGACGAGAACATTACCTCTCCAGGAATCCAGAATGAAGATCCAGTACTAGACGTCGGATGTTTTTAAAACTCTACATGTTTGTTTTGTTTAAACGCTTAGAGACATTTCAGGGAATGCTGAATATTCCATAAAAGAGAAGAGAGGTTGGTAGATTATACTGTACAAATGACCCTGGTAAAAATACGGTTGTTATTAAATTTTATGAAGGTTACAAGAGAATCTTGATCTTTTGCATTATCTTAAGGCATGAGACTACGTGAAATGAAAATAATCTCAATGAATCATAGAAATATAACTAATTAGTGCCTGGTTTATAAATATAAAATTAGTTATTTGATTATTAGCAAATATATTCAGTTTGAGAATGAGCGAAAAACAAATGATATTTGGTGGCGATTTCCAAAAATGTGCTTGTTCGGAGAAGAATAGGTCTATATTCAGTTGTTTTGGTTCACTTTCAATTTCAAATATATTTTATCAACTGTGGAAACGACCTGATCCTCGGATTTTTCACATTTGAATAAATTTCTTGTTGTTTATTAAAACAAACATTAATCGACCATATTTATTGTCCAAATTTGTAAAGGTTTTAAATGTTTTTAAAGGCTTATTTTTATGCAAATAACTGTGCACTTTTGGAAATGAACTATATGTGAATGGTATCACCTATAGCCGCTGTATAGCGTTGTGCGAAAAGTCTGGGAATTATAGTACATTAATATTTTTCGTGTGAATATTGTGATTTTGTTACATTGCTTGCTTAATTTGATATAGTATTTAATATGGTAATACCATTATAATTCTAATTATATAATTCTAATTGTAATTCCAATATAGTTCTAATAAAACAAATTTATTACAGACATTAAATGAGTTTCTAACAATTCTTTTAATAGTCCTAATATATTTTTTCTTTCTTTTTTTTTTTTTTTTTTTACACTTCAGCACTTCAGCCTTAATCATTTTAACATCTATTATAAGATCTCGAACAACATTGGCCAATAACTAAAATGATAACTCTCTCTCTCTCTCTCTCTCTCTCTCTCTCTCTCTCTCTCTCTCTCTCTCTCTCTCTCTCATTTTTTTCTGGTTCGCGCATCAAGAATTCCAAAGTCTGATGGTTGTCGGCAAATAAACAGCAGCAACAACAAAAGTTCTTTTTCTTTAGGCTTCCTCTAGACTGCCACCTATAGATCGCCAACAGCATTGTGCTTACTGTTTTTTCTGGTTGCATTATATTTTAAACAAAAACAAAACAAACAAGCTAAAAACAAGGGAAAGATCAATTTAAAACAATATTACATTATGCCTATTCTCTATACATTACTTACCAATGCACATTTCCTTTTCTTTTTCCTTGAAATTATGCTTGGTTGGTTAGTGTGGAAGCGAACTGACTACACTAATATTTACACTAACAGTAACACTTATTGTTGGATTTTACTACAAGAACTTAAAAAAAAAAATCTGATCTGTAGCTGGCACATTCAATTAAAGAAATGAGAAGTGGATAACAATTTAACGACGAGATATGCATTTATACACCAGCTGCAAAATCTGGCACTTAAAAAAAACAAGTTTTCAAACCTTTATTAAACTCTGCAAAACATATTTTAATACAAAGCTGTTCACGTTGTGAACAATTATATGTATGTATGTATACTATTAAATGGGCAACAAAAAAGTTGGCATGTATATAAGGTACAGAGGATCCTTCTAAATCCTTCTGTTGCGTCATTGTTCATGAAATAAAACAAACAACAAAATAGTTATTACAAAGCTTAGCAACATAGTTTTTGACAAGTAATGCCATGTTAATGTCATGTTAATCATTTCCAATAAGCAGAATCAATCAGCATATTTGTTTTCCTATAACGTTGGTGTTTAAGAAAAAAGTCTCTACTCAAATACTTCTGTCAAATGATAGAAGACGTCGTTGCTTTTGTAATCCGCCATGTTTAGCACCCACACTTATGTCATTGGCTAAGCAGGACCTCCCTTTTCTATGAGGGCAATCGAGCCGATTTTTATCACCAAGCTAGGCTGTTGAAGTCAAAAGACCGGACATGATGGTGAATTTAAATTACTTTACACAGGACAACTGCTTAGCACAATAATTTGACATTTTAACATTCTTATTTAACCGAAAATATTCGGTTATATATAGTACCCACGATAACTGCAATGTGTTTTATTTAGTTGTAATATTACAGCAGTGCACAAAGTCAAATGCTTTTTAATGTCTCCTTCATGCTGAAGTTTCTTCACGGATCTGTTGTAAATTTGTATAAATAAAACACGGAGAGCCACTTCTCAATTTTTACACAAGGACTTGTACAGCTCTGTTTTTGGCTCGTTTTTTTTCTTGTCAAAACGCTCTCTAATATCAATTTTTGATAAAGATTTCTCATCAATATATGTAAACGTGGAATGTTTGTCAAAATTGGGAAAACTGTAGACACAACAATTAACGTGCGGAATAAAAGAAAACACTGCAAAAAACTTTTATTACAAAATACTTTAAGTGCTTTATTTGTTTCTTTTTATTTATTTTAGTTATTTATTAATAAAGAGATGGGGCATATTTATATTTACTTTGTAAGTCGCTTTATATAAATGCGTCTGCCAAATGCCTAAATGTAAATGTACTTATAAACTTTGCATAAAAATTACGATGTCACAATCTCACTGGCCTAACAGTCACACGCTTGGCTATAATACACCTAAACATCACAAGTTCATACTGTTTACATGTTTACATAAGCAGCTCCCAAAATACATTATTATTATTATTATTATTATTATTATTATTATTATTATTATTATTATTGTTGTTGTTGTTGTTGTTGTCTTAGCCGTGATTATAGTTGCTGTTAAAACCAGTACAACGTGTATATTACCGTATACGTATATGAGCACAACTTTTTTTTGTACTAATCGTGCAAGTAAGCAAGTAATCAGATTTTAAAATATAAATTGGAGGACGCTAACCATAGCCTTTCAGGTTGCTTAAAGCTGTTTAGTATAGCAAGAAAATTGTAGTCAAAGTCACCCAGAAGGTGATGCTTCTCGGAAATAACTATGATGCAAGAAAGAGGCATGTATTAGCTTGGGATAAACAGAGCCATGCTGTAGGAGATGCGCACAGTAAGACGACAAATATTTTTCATTAAAAAACAGAAACATGTTAATTGGTAACCATTTTTGGTTCTGTTATTTAAAACTGTTATTTATTAATCACTACGAATTAAGACTGAAACCCAGATTAAACTCGGTTATGTTCAAATTTTATTTAAAAAATCAGTTCATCTGGTCTCATACATTCTAAAATGTTTGACAGAATTATATATAACAAATGACTATCCTTATTAATATTTAATGAATTATTGGTTTCAAAAATCAGATGTAATATGTTGCCTTAAGATATCTGCATTTAAAATATGTTTGGAAACAAACAGAAATTTTAAATTGAAATGTATCGGGTGTTTTAATTATTATTCGGCACGATTGTGGGGCCAAGAGAGCAGCGTTCATTGTGATTTGCGTAAGTAATCCAATCTGGAGGTATGCTAGTTTTACTTACAGTATAGTATATTAAATATTTTTGTATGTTTGGCCATGCAGAGGGGAGTGCATAAAAACATTTCATCTGGCAAATGATGTCACGATTTTCTTTACATTCCTCAGTTTTCTGATGATCCTAAAAGTAGTTCATAAGCTGCTTGATGAACCAAAAAGAATCTGGGTATGTTTTCTCGAGAGAGAGGACGTGGAATGTTATGGACGAGTTTACGGTCGTCCCAACAGGCACTATATTAGGTCTATAAAAATCAGAAGTACTTCATGTAGTATTTTATTGAAGTATTAAACCATCTGAAAATGTAAGTAGTTTCATAAATTAAACGGTTTGTAGTTGTATACTCTTAAAACAGAAATAAAAATGTTAATGCTCTAATAAAATGTTTCATCTTGTACATGTGACCGGTCAAATTCCTTCCACAGTTAAAAAGAGTATTAGTTTAAATTAAAAAAATTTTTTTTAACATAACAAAAGCTTACTGTTTGTGTGTGCGTGTGTGTGTGCGCGCGCGCGTGTGTGGTAAGGTAACTTCTTTTACAACTTTTGTTTAAAATAAATTGAACAGTAGTGACAAGATCTTTCTTAATTTAAGTGAATATTTCCCAGACAGGTTGTGCATACTGTAAAATATATGGACACACTCCCTATTGCATATTACATACACAACCCCATTTATTTAGGGAAATATGAATAGTGTAAAAGGGGGGAAAGCTTCCCGCAGACCTTTGGAGGATTGATTTACGCCCCATTGACTCTTTATCAGGCTCGCGAAAAAGACTGACCAATCATTTCGCTCGAAGCACACACCACGGCAGCTCGACTCCACTTTGTAGGAGAGCGAGTACAGAGAGCATCTTGGATAGGGGAAAGCCCACTTCTAGGGTATATGGTTTCCCATGAATGAAGCGCATATAATATAATGTCCGAGAATGTCCATTTCTGGACCTTTAAGCAACTACTATGTCGATTCCATCATAAGTCATGAAGGGGATGATCCGAGCGCTGCCCGATACTCCAATGTACAGTATTCCAATACTAGGCAACCGGGAACCGGGGAACATCATGAATTCCCTTCATGCAGCTTTCAGCCTAAGCCTCCTGTGTTTAGTTCGTCATGGAGTCCTTTCAGTCCCCACACGCCCAACAGCTTACCGGCGGTCTACCATCCCTATATCCCAGCGCAGCCCGTGCCTTCGACGGACACCCGGTACCTTCGCACATGGCTCGACTGTGCACCTAGAACCGAACCACCGGACGGCCAGAGTCAAGTCAAGATGGAGCCACCCTTGGGACATCTCGAGGATCCTCCAAAGATTGGAATACAGCACGAGTATGTTTTGGAATCCTCTTCAGCTCGGGAGATAAATCCCGGCCACGGCTCTGGATTTGAAGACAGCAAGGATATTTGTGACGGTAGTGAAGACAAAGAGGGACCGGATCAAAGTAAGTTATAAAACGAGGAAGTGAACAGTCTGTAAACCTTTTAATGCTGTCATAAAACGACAACAAAGCAACGCAGCGGCTCAGTTTTTTACCTATCTAAAGAACAGCGACCGAGACACAATATGCTTGTATGTCAGCTACCCGACACACAAACTTGCAATAATATTATTTAATGCTAATCACAGACTGCGTATGTGTGTCAGATTTTATATTACTTGTAAACCACAGATAAAGTGTGAGCAATGGGCAGAAATTTCGACCTTGTCATTGTTAGGTGATTCTGCGTTTGCGTTTGAAACAGAGAAAGAGAGAAAGGACTATTTCTTTTTTTTCTTTCATTTACTCAAATTTAAGCATTATTAATTACCACTTTGTTGGCCTCCTATTGCAAAAGGAAAAAGTTTAAAGAGATTCCACCATAATTAAAACTATTTAACGCCTATTTGATAGATTTAAATGCACAGGAAAGAACATTAATTTTAGTTAGTGAAATAGGCTTGTGTAACACAAACTGGGCGCAAAGCAACTCTCCTTTGTCCTGCTTTGGGCGGTGCTCCAGTATAAACTGTAGAAAAACTGACATTATTCGTAACAGCTTTGCTACCACTGGAAAGAAATGTTTTACTCCATATGTTTATTCCGTTTAAAGAGTTAACACATTCTTTACTGGTTGTACGTTGTTTCCCTAGATATATAGTGGAAAATCCGCAAATACGATGCAATCTAACGCAAGGAAATATAATAACATTGTTCTTAATATGAAAGACCATAGTGCTACTAAAATATAACTGAACTGTCAAGTGGCATCGCTACAACCGAAAGCTGAAATCCTGGAGCTAGTGGGCTCTTTGTCGTTAATAAACATGATAACGAATCTTGTGATGTTCTTAAATATTGTTTGAACTGTTAGAAGAATAAGGCTATTTTTTGCGATATATATGAAAAACTTTCATCATTTATGACATCTGCCATTTCCGTAAAGTTTGTTGGGCCTTGCTCGCGATAACTAGGCCGAAGCTACATAGGGCAAGCTATAGTTTATTATGTGACGACGAGAGATTTTCTGACGAATAGCACAAAATACTTCTCTGAGATTGGAAACTGTGGATTATTTTAGGTATGATCAAAGGTAGGCATGAATACATAAATTGTTTAATGTAGCTATATAGAATTAATGGACTTGATTGATAGATGAGTCTTCCAGAGTGTATGAGAATATGGCTGCTTTCGTAACAATATGTATAGCGCTTTAGGCGAGGGTATGGTGTATCTGTAACATTTTCAAATATTTCTAGGACGACTACAGAATCAGACGTATGTATGCAATGCTAGACTGTCATACTATGTGCCGAGTCTTTTGTGTATGTTGTTCATATAGTGTGACCACCTTAATAATACTACCTGTATGTGACCCCCTGAAGCAACATTTGAAGCCTGTTTATTCATCTTATCTTGATTTGTTCGGATTTCTTTCACTAGCAACCTATTTTTACTTGAAATGCATTTTCTTTTGATTTGCAGACGATCCATCGGCCAACTGGTTACACGCTCGCTCGTCTCGAAAAAAGCGTTGTCCATACACTAAGTATCAAACCCTAGAGCTCGAGAAAGAATTCCTCTTCAACATGTATCTTACCCGGGACCGGCGACACGAGGTAGCGCGTTTGCTGAACTTGACGGAGCGCCAAGTTAAAATTTGGTTCCAAAACCGGAGGATGAAGATGAAGAAAATGAATAAGGACCAGTCTAAGGAATAAAGGGGCAAGTGTGGATGTCCAGCTGTTACTCCTTTTCATCACAATTATGCAGCAGATGCTTGCAGCTGATCCTACACATTTTTTTTATATTCTGGGATGCAGACCAGCACTACAACCTAAGTATTATTTTTTTTAAAAGCTACTCAACGAATGGCAAGAACACTAGTAAACAACTATAAAATACATAAACATAAAATAAGGAAAGTAAGCTAAGCTATATACCTACACATTGTACGCTGTTTTTAATTAATTCATTTCTTTTCCACTTTCATTTGTAAACAGAAATGAAGGATGTTTAAGTTAAATAAATGGTTACTTTTGATTTTTTAGACATTTAATTTTTCATTGTGTGGCAGTAAGGGCGGTTGCAACGTATTTCTAAAAAAAACGACAAATAATAATAATAATAATAATAATAAATATAATAATAATAATAATAAATATAATAATAATAATTATTATTATTATTTAATCTTGAGGGGAATTATTATATTTTTGCTTAACAAATTCGAAAGTGCATTCCTTAATGAATAAAATGCTTCGGGGTTACCTTTTGCATGTGTTTAATAATAAGCAAAGATCTTGAAACTGGGAGAAAAAAGGGGTTTCATTGTGTCTCCATGAATAAGTTTAAATCTATAACAGCTTAATCTTGGTTTTCCTATAAAATTGGATTCATCATATATCGGAAAAGTAGAATGACCTGAAAAGGAAATGTAAATACTTTAATTTACTTTACAGTAGCTAACACCATACTTATGTCATGCGATTTTAAACTTTTCGACATGAAGCAAATATTTAAAGCAAAGCTTTGTTAAAACAAGATCTACAATTAAATTTTAATTGAATATTAGATCACTCTGATTGATCTCACTTGTTGCCCCAATTATTAAACGAGTGGGGATTCCCTCGTAGCGTATATATTCTTGATGTGTGTATATGTAGCTAGCTTGTGAGTAACAAACATTTCAATTTTAATTAGCATTGGTTGTGTAAGTTTACATGCTTTAGCGCATGCCTTGTAAAGTTTTAGTTCACTTTTACTTGATTTTTAAATTAGGCAGTACAATTCTAAGCTCTTCCTTGAGTAGAATTAGATGAATAGGTATAATTTATTTCAGATGTTATAGCTTTTCTTTTCAGTGGAATGTTTTTATATTGTGTAAAAAGAGGAGAGCTCCTAGCTTTCTTAAAGAAATGCTCTTTCATTTTTAGACATTGTTTATATATAGTTGTCCATAAGTCTTTGTCTTAACACAAAAGTATTATGTTGTAATATGTACATTTCCTCCACATTGCATTGTTTTGCTTGTGCTAAAATAGTTACCCGTTGGACGTTTCTGTAGTCGCTTGGGCAACTGTCTGCAACTTCACTTGAGAATGAGGATTTTCTTCAGTTTTCCTTAAATGGCGTCACAACCTCCGACATGCTAACAGACAGACATGGACCCATATTACCAGTTTACAGGGCTTGCTGTCTGAGTTTTTGTCACAGGCGCATATATGCCTAACTGATGGGTATTCCTTTTTTAAACAAAAAAATTGAACAATACTATACGTTCATTATTGACACAAACTGTTCCTACTGAATAAAGACAAAAACTGCTTGTTGTTTTCTTTTTTGTGAAACGTTTTAAGTGAAATGTGTATTCCTATGTATTTAAACACGAATATTTTCTTTGTGGTTCTAATGCACCAGTCGTACAAGCGGTAAACCTGATTCTAAAGGCTAAACTTATTTTAGTGTAAATGTGAAGTATTTGAACTTTGAGTATTGCTTATTGATCGCTTTATATACCTGAAAATAACGTTTAACATTTGCTATAACATTTACGCTTTAGTACATTGGACTATTATTATCTCACATAAACGAAGAAACGTTAGAATCCTGTGGACAACTGAAGATAAGTGGAACATTTCTTTTGGTCTTTTTACTCAACATATGGTTTAGCCGTCTCAATAATTATGTCAAACTAAACCACATTTAATCCTGTGGAGGACACGACTTATTACAGAAGAAGTATGTCTGTTATTAACACTGAGATTCGAGAGAGGTTAAAGACGATTTAGTAAAGGGGTAACTGCTAATTTAAGTAAACAAAGCGCAGAGCTATTTACCTTATACAATTCTTATAAATTGAATGTACTATTTAGAATTATGCATGGTTTAACTATATTTCCGAGCAGTTTTACGAGTACTTTCTAGATGTTAAATTATTTTCACGGTTTAACTTTCTTTGGATAAAAGTTTTTAAGTATTTTAATATCAATTTTAAATTCATTATCAACAAACATTATTAGTGTATTTCGGACATACAATGTAACAATAGCAAGTAATCGATCATTTTTTAAAAACAATTTAACATCGGTAATATCGAAATAAACTGTAAAAAGAATACTATCTTGCAGTTTGAAGAAGAGAATGGGAAGTGGACGTCATAAAACAGGAAATCAGTTCAGTGTGCTGCAATAAAATAATATGATGGCAATAAAAGTTTATAGCGTATACATTTCTGAAGGTTAAGAACTAAATTGCTGTAAAGCAAACATTGCGCGGAAAAATGGCAAAATGTTTCATACTCTAATAATGACTGGACATAGCAACTAGACTAAAAAAAAGTCTTTGAAATCCGTTCATTTGTTTTATTTTTTGACCATTTCTTGCGTTTGGCGTTTTGTTAGCAGCGTTTGTTGTCTTGGCTTCGAGATTCCTAGCAGAGTAGGGGGGCTGGAGTAGAGGGACCACTTCCAGATGAGATGCCGCAGTATTAGTTCGATCAGCGACCACCCTTTGTTCCATTTCCGAAGCGCACCACAACCGCCTTATAGTGGGGCCATAAAAGGCACAAAAGATTCTGGCGAGACGTCTAGGATTGGCAATCTTAATTTGTTTACAACCTTTGTGAGCAAGCCCGAGTCGCCCATTTTGTGGGCTCACTACAGACTGTGTCGTGGTGGGACCTGATACAATGGATGGTTGATAGAGTACAATTTTACTCTTAAAATTAATCTGCTCTAGTCCATTCTGTAATCGTATCGCTGGAAAAGTATAGCAAAAGAAGAAAACCATGCAACTGAGGCAGAGTTATAGCTATGTGTGTTTAACATATTATGTGCTTTACAATAAAATTCTTTCGGCATCGAACAAGATTAATTTCCTAGGTAACTGATTAAATTACAATTGGTAAAATGCAATGTAATATTATGTGTACGTAAGTAATCACAGACCTAACAACAAATATTCTAATTAGAATTTTACGTAAAGTGATAAGCTGAATGATGATCTAATAATATTATTTCATATGAAATAAAATACTTGTACTGAAGATTGATGATTTGCTATTATATCACAGCAGTTTTAGTTAATTATGAGGATCGAAAGACAAATTTTGTATTCGGCTGCATTTAGGTTCGTTATATTATAGTTTAAAAAGATTATAACCTACAGTTTGCTAAAAAAATCATGTAATTTTTTAAATCTTGGATTGCATGCTTGATTTCTTTTTAAAATACGCTTATCGTTTCTTTTAATGTAGTTATTATAAATGTGATACATTCTGCAGCTTAATTATACAAATGTAATTTAATTCGTTATTAAAATGAATTTATTTTAAAAACATTTTTAAAATAATTATATGCTTTCACTTTTTCATTGACATACTAATCATTAGAAGAAAGCATTCCTTATATTGACTAACTAACTACCTAACTAATTGATAACTAAAATACCTCAGTACAAAACTGAATTTCCACTGCTGTTACTTTGATTGGTTCTGGTTCATGCCATTTGTTTGCAAATGTTTATAATAGTACCATCATGTTTCACACTTCCGTCTCAGCAAACGCAATGTCCTTTTGCTATAACGTAAAACGTCCACTTGATGGCAATGTTGCTCTACCAAAAACGTTCTGACTAAATTCCCCCCCCTCCCTCCCGTCAAAGCCAAGTGTCTCATAATCTCAGGCCACAGATAGCCAGTTTTTATTTATTTATTTATTAATTTATTTATTTTGTGGGTCTACGTCGCCAAACTCACAAATGAGAAAAAAAATACCGAAAAAAGACTATTACTGAGCACTACAGCACAAATTTGAATGACAAATGTACTGTGTGTGTGTGTGTGTGTGTGTGTGTGTGTGTGTGTGTGTGTGTGTGTAGATAGATGGATAGATATGGAAAATACTAGAAGATTCTAGACGGTAATTGCACAATTTTATAAAAATGTCTACGATTTGTTCATTGATTTTAATTCTTAATAAAATTTTACATAATAACACTGGAGCAAATACCAAGTCAAAATACACCGGACACACACACACACACACACACACACACACACACACACACACACACACATATATATATATATATATATGTGTGTATTACAGTGATACGATTGTAATATGTAATAAATGCACAACAATATTCAGAAAAAATATATACTGAGTTATATACTGAGTTTGTTTGAAGTTTGATTTTATTTTATGCTTTACAGATATGGTGAATTAACAGGATAACAGAAAGAGGCTTTTGACAAGCATAAGTGCAAGAAACCAACGATTGTTGCAATTGCTATCAACTCTGTATAAGAAGTCATTTCACGCTTATAAGAGAATAAAGGAAATTTTCGTGGACAATCTGTATTTCTTTAATCAGCTTATTTTCTTGAATACGTACAATACACCACGTAAAGGTAAAAATCACACGATAATCCATGCAAAAACAATAAGTCAACTACACAGTTTTAAATAACGATTGTTTAAATATAATATACTATAACATTATATATAGATGTGTGTGTGTGTGTGTGTGTGTGTGTGTGTGTGTGTGTGTGTGTGTGTGTGTGTGTGTGTACAAAAATAGTATCAAATTAATTCAGAAATCATACTGCAATGAAAACAGTACAAAACAGAATTTTAATTTCTAAAACAAATTGCTACAATTAGTTGTCATTTTATTCATTTAAAAAAATTAAATATATATATTTTTTACGTTTTTAAAATAAAAATATTAATGTAATTGCTTCTCCTATCTGTCTCATATTCTTCCAGACACACTTGTCACTGATTCCAGAGCAACTCTTTGAGTTCAATTAAGTTTAAGGCTAGACCTAGTATTAGCCTATGCAAAGCGATGCAAATACCACAGTAAGATACTTTAACATTTCTGCTCACTTGAAATTGAACCGTGTGAAGCATTTACAGGCTTGGTCGTGGAATCTCATAAAAACTAACAGCTTTTTGACGCATGATGTAAACAATAAACCGTCGAGGCTTTTATTGCGTCGTATACAGTAGTTTGTTCAGCCACTTACAGCCACTACACATGACTCCTGCTGTGGACTTAATTTTCTCTCTGTTAATATATATAATGACAAAAAACGTGTGTGAGTAACACAGACGTATATGAATTACATGTTACAAATAACTACGTCTTTGATTTCTGGGCTTTAAGACAAGATACTTTTAAGAGTTATATAAGACTAATATTTGTGGTCTATTTGTTAAAACTGATACCAGGTGAATTGTCTTTTCTTCCTGCATCTGAAAATACAGAGAACATCCCTGATATTTTCAGCGAAAGAACAATAACTCGTTTGGTTAGTAATGACTGGCGCTTTAGGTTATCTTTGAACAAAATATAAAAAGCACCTTCCAGTAGGAATTTTCTAGTAGTGGAGTTGCATAGAGGAGGGGTGTAAGATATGCATTTGGTCTGATGCAAAATAGCAGATTTCTCATTAACTTACCCGCTTGAATATATTAATGGGCATATTCTCCCCTCCTCTGCCATACCCCCCCCCTCACTTTTCTGCTCCCTCGCTCACCACCGTACCCTCTCCCTTTCTTCTTTACTCTCATTTTCATTCTCTGTCTCCCTCCGTATCAGAAGCGCGCGAAGCGGTGGCCGTTTGGGGACGCAAGAAGTCAGAATAGAATGAGGATTCGATAACATAAACAAATTCTCGTGAAAGGACGCAACAAAATATGAAACAAATCATTTACAGAGGAGTAAACGACAGAAAACTATTTGGGAACTGGCTCCCTGCACTCGAACTGTGATGCTGGATCTTCTAAGCGTCGGGTATTCTTGGAAGCTTTATAACCGTGGCTTCAAAGAGGCTGTATAAAAAGGTATACAAACACAAGTTTTTCCCTTGTTGGACGTTTATTTATTTATTTTTGCATCAGAATAATCGGGTGTGGCTAGTGTGTCTCAGGCTTACTTAGCAGCACAATTCCATATAAAATACCCCCCCCCCCCCCATCAACAACAACATCGGCAACAGAAAAAAATGAGCTCCTATTTTGTCAACTCCCTCTTCTCCAAATACAAAAGTGGTGACACATTACGCCCGAATTATTACGAGTGCGGTTTTGCGCAGGAACTGGGGACTAGACCCACCGTCGTGTACGGTCCAGGCACAGGAGCAACTTTCCAGCATGCTCCACAGATTCAGGAGTTTTACCACCACGGCGCGTCCACGCTCTCGGCTGCACCTTACCAACAAAGTCCATGTGCCGTAACCTGTCATGGCGAACCTGGCAACTTCTATGGCTACGATGCTCTCCAAAGGCAAACACTCTTCGGTGCCCAGGATGCCGACTTGGTCCAGTATAGCGATTGCAAACTCGCCGCGGGAGGCATCGGTGACGAGACGGATAACGCGGAGCAGAGTCCCTCTCCTACACAGCTCTTCCCTTGGATGCGGCCACAAGGTGAGTCTCCCCGGACGAGTTTTCTTAGGTTATGCATTTGTGTTCCCGGTAGAGGAAATAAAATTACCCGTTCGAAAACCTCTCAAGGCAATGTTGTCTGAGAGTTTCATTTCCTGTGTGCTTGCGATAAAGAAACAATCATGGGTTTTATTGTTTTATGGTGCCGAAAACTTGTGAATCACTTTACAATTTAATGACCCTGCTATTAGAAGAGGAGTGAATAGAATAAGCGAAGCAAGAGTAAGCGAGCAACGCAATATTTTCTTTCTGTCCCCATGTGTGAAACCCTGGTCCACAGCTGATCTTTCACTTCTCACCTTAGTCAAAGTTTTACTGCAGCTTTTTTTTTTTACGACTTCCAGGTATGTCAGGCCTTATTTCGATACAGGGTGGTTGTTTCACACAGCTTCTGTCTTTTATGGCGCTGCACATGTGACAAGACGTTAGCTGTGCTTCTCGGCTCTGATTTTGTTTTCTATGGCCTTAAACATGTCATAATTATGAGATTCTTGTGTAATAATAATAATAATAATAATAATAATAATAATAATAATAATAGTAATTGCAATTCCGATTAAACGTTTTCAATAAGCATACCAATAACGTTATAATGTTCTTTTTATAATAAGTAATTGTTCATACTGACCTAAAAATAACGTTATATTACAAATTGAAAACATATTAAAGCTTCTGAAATAATTCTAACAAGTTTGCCTTTGTATTTCCCAGTAGCTGCCGGACGCAGACGAGGTCGCCAAACCTACAGCCGCTACCAGACACTTGAGCTGGAGAAGGAGTTCCTTTTCAATCCGTACCTGACACGCAAACGGCGCATTGAGGTGTCGCATGCCTTAGGACTGACTGAACGGCAGGTCAAGATCTGGTTTCAAAACAGACGTATGAAATGGAAAAAAGAGAACAACAAGGACAAGTTTCCCAGTAGTAAGTCTGAACAAGAGGCGATTGAAAAGGAGAAGCGGGAGAAGGAGCAGGCAGCTGGAGCACAGTCAGTAAAAGACGACTGCAATAAAGCGAAACAAATATAGGACGGATTTCGACAGAAGACCGCAATCACACACACACACACACACACACACACACACATACACACACACACACACACACACACACGCACGCACACGCACACGCACACACACACATATATATATATATATATATATTGCTTAAGAGGCGAAGA